>JAODTK010005605.1:0-401565 GCA_026419785.1 Sclerodactyla briareus | reverse complement strand
CCTCAAACATAATAAAACCTAACAAGTTTTCTTGGTGATATGCTATTCAAATTTCCCCAGTTTGCATTAACACATTTGGCATCACCGTTTGGCGGGCCATTAAACATGTATGTGTGTGTGTGTGTGTGTGGTGTGTGTGTTGGCGCGTTTGTGGATCCAGTAAAACGGGGACACACCCGGATCCTTTTCACGTAACTGGGGTTTACGCCGCGAACCGAAACAAACGGGGATATCCCCGTTTGTCCCCGTTTCCATTGGAAAACGCCCCACAAAAAAATGGAATGGTGGATATCCCCTTTCCTTGTTTCCTTAAAACTGCTTAAAATGATACTTGTAGTGGTTGGGGTACCCCTATGTAGGTTTAACTGATGTCCCCATTTCCATAGGTGAAGATCAATGTCCGTTTGTGCGTCCCCGTTTGGCGCCCTACACAGCTGTGTGTGTTGATTGTGTGTGGTGCGGTGTGTGGTGGTGTGTGTTGTGTGTGTGTGTGTGTGGCGTTTGTGGATCCAGTAGAACTGGGACCACACGGGATCCTTTCCACGTAACGGGGCATCCCCCCGGGGCCCGCGAACCGGGGATATCCCCGTTTGTTTGTCCCGGTTTCCATAGGAAAACGCCCCACAAAAAAACGAATGGGGGATATCCCCGGTTTTGCTGTGTTTCCCTTAAAACTGCTTAAAATGATACTGGTAGTGGTAGGGGACCCCTATGTAGGTTTTACCGCACTGATGTCCCCATTTCCATAGGTGACAGATCAATGTCCCGTTTGTTCGTCCCCGTTTGGCGCCCACACAGGTTGTTTGGTGTTGGTGTGTGTGTGTGTTGTGTGTGGTTGCGTTTGTGGATCCAGTAAAAAACCGGGGGACACCCCGGGATCCTTTCCACGTAACTGGGTATACGCCGCGAACCTGGGATAGCCCCTGTTTGTTTGTCCCTGGTTTCCATAGGAAAACGCCCCACCAAAAAACGGAATGGGGATATCCCCGGTTCCTGTGTTTCCCTTAAAACTGCTAACACATGATACTTGCCACTGATGGTTTTGCACGGATGTCCCCCATTTCCATAGTTGAAAGATCAATGTCCCGTTGGCTCCCCGTTTGCGCCCTCAACGGTCCGTGTGGTGGTGTGTGTGTGTGTGTGTGTGTGTGTGTGTGTGTGTTGTGTGTGGTGTGCGCGCACGCGCGCGTGTGCGTGCGCGCGCCGCGCGCGTGCGTGCGTGTGTGTGTTCAACTTCCTCGTTAGGCAGGATTTCTCCGGAAGGGTATACCGAATTTCGATGAATTTTGTGTAGGTAGTATATAGGTTGGGTGAACATGACCGAATTAGATTTTGGGCATACCAAGTCACTAATTAAGTAAGTCATTTGCCCCTATTTTAATGTATTATTGTTTGGGCTTGTTGCGAGATACGGATGAACCGTAGTGCTATGGTGCTTTGGTTTCGACATATGATGGCAGGATATAAGGAGATGAACTGATTCGATTTTGAGCATAAATATGCTAATTAAGTTGTCTAATTTGCAATTTATCTAGATACCCTGCAACTCTTTTTGAGATGTCTCTTTGCTGCAATTATTGGCATCTTGACAGCTTCTTAACTCACATAACCTCTGTCTTCTACAGAGCAGACAAAATATCTGATCAGGTCTAACTTTTCAACTAACTTACTAGAATCTACTTCTCAGAAGCCACGTGGCCTACCTTTAATTTCCCTACGTGTGGCACCCCCATTCATTGATGAACTTTGTGTAGTCTTGATGCGACCATTGATAGGAAAAGCGTACCCTGTGTTCTTATTCAAATGGAACATTTTCAATTAGACACCAACATAGGAGTGCAAATGTGGTATCCTGTGGGTGAGCCAATAAGCCTCAAACCTTGCAGAAAATATTTAATCCCACTTGAATAGATGAGAAAATACACATGAACCTACGTGGCATCCATCTATAGTGGGTAACTAGCATGTTGTCATGCAAGCATGGTGCCTTACTCCTCTAGCTCTGTAATATCATCATCCTCGCTCAAAATAGGCGACTTTGTCAGATTCTGAGTAATCATTCAAAATTCAGTTTTTTGTCTCGCCTGAATAATTCATGAGGAGATTTAGTGGTCACTATGGGTTAGTGGTCACTATGATCATGTGTGTGTATGTTGTGTGCGTGTGTTTGTGTGTCACACTTACTCGTTTTCAGGATATCTTTCGAACGGTAAGTGCAATTGCGACAAGTTTTCCAGGGTAGCATTAGGGTTGGGGAACAGATCTATTAGATTTTTTTGCACAAAATTTAAAGTAATTAAGTAAGGTAATTAGCCTATTTTATGTAATTTATTGTTAGGCTCGTTAGCAGATTACCGATGAACCGTAGGTGCATGGTGACTTGGTTTGGCACATAGATGCGGACTATAGGTAGATGAACTGCTTTATTTTCAGCCTAAATATGGTAAATAAATTTCCTAATTGCATATTATGCGAAATTCAAAAGTTTGTCGGATGTTTACGAAACTTGGTGAATATTGTTTACCTTCAGTCCCAAAACTTTTAACAACGAAGATTTTGGGGTCAATGGCGGTCATTCAACACGTACCTAATTTGTCATAAGTTTGCGAAATCTTTACTTGCTTGGATTTTCAGAACCTGTGGTCAATGGTTTACCTTGAAGTTCCAATTTTTTTCATATGGATCAGGGTCACGGGAAGGTCTTCCACATGTCTAATTTGCATATTTTGCATAATTATAAGTTTGCCGATTCTCATGAAACGTAATTTAGGCATTTTATCACATTTCCACAAACTTTACTCCTTAGTAGACATTGTCAATGGTCAGTCCTTTAATTTTACATGAATCTAAACCGAAATCTTTAAGCAACTGGTGACTAATAGAAGTGAACACTGATTGCCAACCAGGCGAGACACTGGGGAGATCGCTGTGTCCTTTAACGTTGAAACTATTGTAGAATTATGCTGGAACTATCCAGGGCGAACGATATGTATTTTACAGTGTGCCTTCGTCCAGGCCCGTAGGTGTTTTTTGTAAAATGCTCAGAGATTCTCCACTGGCAGGCACAGGTCCCTCAGGAGTGAACTGGGCGCAATTTGATAGGTTCCCTTACACGATTAAAAATAAACACGGCATAACGTATCACTGCTGCAGCATATGGACAGTGCACTTGACAGGCCAACACCGGAGACGTTTGGTGTAAAACAAGCTTAGTTTTCAGAGGATGAGAAGAGTATTCATTGTTTCCATAATGATCATGTCTGAAAAAACTGTTGTCAATTGATTGAGAATTGATTCTGACA
The DNA here is from genome assembly GCA_026419785.1 of Sclerodactyla briareus. Lineage (NCBI taxonomy): Eukaryota > Metazoa > Echinodermata > Holothuroidea > Dendrochirotida > Sclerodactylidae > Sclerodactyla > Sclerodactyla briareus. Next base: position 398,263 of record JAODTK010005605.1, on the reverse strand, counting down.
TTGCAGCAGCATGTCAAAAAAAAAAGCATCATCATTTTGTACCCCTAGCCTCCAACTGCAATATTTCTGTTTTTAATGACTTAAATCAAGAAAAATTGAGTGATCTCAGGACGTTCAAATAACAGTACCAGTAGATACTTCATTCCTACTACGAGTGCAATTTGACCAATGAAAATTAACGGAACTGTCCAGAGACGGAAACAATTTATCAATGTTTCAGGTCACGCTAACAGCTTAGGCTACTAATTTAGTAATTGCAGGGGACAGGGCCGATTTGAAGAGGTTTACGACTTCTCTTACAATTTACCCACGACCTTGTTTGCAAAAGACCCGGAGCCCGAGATGAAGAAGCAAGCTCGGAGACCATTGTCCTGCTACACAAGCTATCACCACGGTAATGTTAATGAACGTTTCCTTGTTTGTTACATTAATACAAGTTTTTTGCATTGTGCTTAAGAACAACTGCAGGATCGTTAATCTAGTATATTCAGAAACCCAAACCTCAGAAAGATTTTAGGCCGATTCAAGTGCGAAAAGGAGACAATTCTGCTATTGTGCGATGTACCTTGTGACTTCACGAGAGTAACCAAATATCCTTGTAATACAAAGTCATCCAAAAATCTTTTGCCTACCCAACCTTTGACAAAGAACTAACAATTGATCTGATTGAAAACTTTTTTTTCAGATTTGTTCACAAGATATGAAGATTAATTTCATTATTTCATTTATGATATTGAGTAATAGGTGTCTCTATACTGGTGCGAAATATCAGATTCTACTGACCTTTGTAATATTACTTTAGGTGCTCATCATTCACTTTGGCTTCTATTGAGTCAAATGATAACTCAACAGGGACCATGCGATCGCAAAATTTCGGTTGTGGGGTTTTTGACAATGTCCTCGTTTCTATCTGCCCGTTTTAAGAGGATCTTTTGCTGACATCATGCACTTTAATGCGGGAGTTTTATGTGACAGTTTCTCACATAACTGGGATCATGCCATGGTTGCACTTTTTGTTTGGAGTTGACAATCTATAAATTTGCGATTATGCATCATGATGCCGAATTACATTAGGTCTTGAAATCTGTGCCTATTTAATACAAGCCCAGGTGCAATTAGGATCGACCCGACATTCACAAAAGACTCATGAGGCCCAATGTTATCAAATTAGCCGTAAACCCATTCAATACCCATACTGTAACATCAGGCCTAAAATGTTTTAACTTATGTCCATGGTCACTACCTATGGGCTATTCACAATGTGTACCATGCTTTCGCACAATGGATTGGAAGTATGGACAAACGAGGGGTAAAGCAAATTTGTCAAGTTGCAATATGCGTGTGATAATTGTGATTACCCCCACCTCCTTATTCAGGTACCTTTATGTCTGTTTACCTGTCCTTATGAATTCACCACTGACATATAGGGCATCATTCATTTCGACCATTGCTGGCCTTACCAAATTGGTTCGATCCTCTGTGCTTGGCGAGTATACCATAAAAAAAATCGTTGGCTGAATAGGCCAGGCCTTCTATTTCACTTTCACTACGAGACCCCGACCATCATACCGTCCGTCATATCTTGATTTCCCAGTATAATAAGAATATGTTCCATTTGGTGGTCTTGAGCCATGCTGAAACAGGAGGATCTTCGTGCTAATAATATATCACCACTCACATAAACAGGAACTGAAGGAAGGCCAGGGATGAAGGACTCTCATGGATTTACATGAGTGAAATGACTGTCGAACTTTTGAAGAAAGCTCAACATGGCCTACGAGGCAGAGTCCCAGCCCAAGCTGGAGGCAGAATTGAGTCAGTCATGCGGGAACCACGGGCCCCATCAACGAACGACCCCCCGCATCCACATTCACCACTCTGTCGCCTCGGCTGCACTGGGCCCCACTCTTTCTAAGGTCCCCAAATAACACCCTGTTGTGGAGTGGAAGCACTCTGCTACATGTGGGACATCAGATTCAAACACCTATCCTTCCATATCAAGTCTAGGCCTCCCCTGACCTGATTCAGAGTTTCCTTCAGCATTCCGTTTCATGTCCTCCTTCGCATCCAAGCAGCTACCCATTACTGTAGTACCTATTGTAATTTACGATATAAAACTACAATTGGAAAAAAATGATAGTATGATAGTTGAAATGAATAGTATTAGTTAGAATTTTGTAATTTCGTGGATGGTCCCTGTGGCGAATGAATATATTTGGTTGAGGCCAGCCGGCTTTTTTTTGTAATTTTTTTTTGTATGTTTTTTAACATTTTCTCCGAACTGTTTGCGCTATAAATGATTTGAAGGCTTACGTTTTGACTGAAGTACTTCTTATATGAGGTATCGAAATGGCCATTCATTTTCAATATCCTCGATGCTCATTTTCTCGAATTTTCAATACGGCTGAATGGGAGCTTTAATAGATGTGGAAATATAGCAGCCAGGTCGTGTTTCCACACGTCCACCTTACATGAATGCCACGTTTTCAACTTGGCATCATGAGAATCCGTTTTTTTCGTATTTGTCTAGTCTCGGTTGCCATGCCCCGCACGATTACTCAATCAGGTATGTTCGCGACAGTCCCACTCGCTCAGGTTACCTTGGAGTCTCCCTTGCCCATCTGTTATCTCGACTGGCATTGACCTCCATCATTGATTTTAGTGAGAATGTCACCAGGCTCCATTGTGAGAACATGAAATTTAGTGTACAATTTTCAAATGTATAAGGTTTTCGCAGCTCCATGGGCACCAAACAGCTGCTCACGGGCACTAAACGGAGCCTGGCTTCCAGCAAAAAACACTCTTGTTGACCTCTAAACCCAGCATGAATACTTTGGTGACTTAAACTAATTTGTTGGAACTATTCATTGATACTCCAAATCCTGTGTTGGATAGAAACTGATGGCGCCTGTTTGTTAAACCATAAGACTCACAATAAGGTGTGAGCTATTTCTTACTTCTGCCAGATCCGAATTGACTGTGATGACGCTCCTTTAAATACATTATTTGCTGGTGTTGGCGTTGAAGTTTGCAGAAATACTAAGGTCATTGACCCAGTGGTCCATTAGATAAGGTTTCAAGTTTTACGCCCCATTTCATACACCATCTTATTCAACAAGAGGTGCTGCATGCCTATGCAGTAGGTCAGAGAGCGTATAGACACCGTAAATTCTGACCTTCTTTGAATGTGCCCAGAAACCCAACAAGGCAGTGTGGCTATATTCTGCTCTCAGGAGCGCCATTCAACCGGCCCTCATCCCCACCTGACACAGTGTTGCTTCCCACTTGTTGACCACATATACTGGGTGCGTTTTTGTCGGGACTGTTTTAGTGATAGATAATTTTGCACGGCACTCAAACGCAAAAGGGTCACATCATCAGTAATCAGCTGTATTGTCAATTGGGACGTAATTTTGTATATGAAATCAGTGCTAGCAGTGACGTGGCCTACTCTCAGTCTCTTGAACGGTTTCGCTTCTTGTAGTCAAGTAATTGGGTCACATGACCTCGTTAGCAAATCAAGTCCCTTAATTGGAGGCTAATAACTATTATCTAACACTGACCGTCAACTAAAACACAGCCACCGTGTGTCTGTCAACTTGGTAGAGCAGAAGGCCTTCCATCCCAGGAGACCTGGATTGAAAAGCCTGGTCTGGTCATACCAAAGACCAAAGAAAAGACAAAAATGGTACCTTTTTGCCTTCTGGCTGGGGGCTCAGCACAAGAGATTGGAAAGCAGGAGAAACTATGGTTTAGACAATTTTTGCCATCTGTGTTGCATCAACCCCCCTCCCCCATTGCATCAAAGGTAATCGTCGAAAGGCGTTGCCATATTTCCGTGGACCCTGGTGAAATTTCACGGGCTGACAATAGTGCAGTATCCCGGCCCTGGGCCTTGTCGAGCCTTGAATAGATTTCCCAGCCTCTGTTCGCAAGTGTTATCATGAAAAAAAAATAATGATAGACAAAATCCGTTCCTACTGGCGAGGTAGGAGTGGAGTGGGGTTTCTGGGATAGATGTCTGTCCACGTATTCATGCTCTCCATGCAGTACACGCTACATGTACCGAGTAAAGGGTTCTTGGTGATGAGTCAATATGGAGCACCCGCCCTTTGTGACCCGGAGGGGTCAAAGAAGTCAAACAGATGATAAGTGTTGCATCTCTTTGTAAATGCAAGTCATTTGAAAAGAAATTTTGTGAACTTGTCTGCAATGTTTTCCCATTCTTCTCATGATTCTATGCAAGAACATCTGAAAAGTTTTTTGTCCAAGCACAAACAAAACTAAATTTAAATCAAACATGATTTGTTTCTTTTTTTTTTTTTCCAACAAAACTGTGGTGTTCAATACTGTTCGATTGTTATGAGGAATTAATGGCATTCATGCATTAGGTTAAAATGGGAGGAAAAGCATGGTCATATCAGTAGTTAACTGTTTCTGAGAAAGTGTAAGAGGGGTGTAGAGGGATCCATTTCTCTGATAAATTGCAGTATATGGCAGAAAGTAGCCAACTAGCAGCCCTAGTGGCCATGTAAAGCTAATGTTTAGTAAATGTCAACTAATCAGTTGTTTCAGGGGGTTTCCGTGAAACCATAGCGCAGATAGAAAACTTCAACTGATCTTTGGATGTTATCAGCTACTATGTTGCTAGCTATCAGTAATTTACGCCTGAGATTGATCATTATGTTAATAATTACTGTCTTTGGTCTGGTGGAGGAATGCCTTTGATACTCTGTGCCTCAACTGTGAACTCTCAGATGCTGTCTAGAGGTGGGTTTGCAAGATGACGTGCTGCACCATTCCAAAAGAGCACGTAAAACCTGTGCAGGTTTTTTTTTGCTAATGCAGTGCTGCATGCATTCTGATTGAAAAAAATAGTAGTTCTTAATTTTGAATGAAACCCAGACCATGAAAAAAAGGACAATTCATCCCATTGATATGTTTTATTCTAATGTTAAACAGTTTAACCCCCCCTCCAGTTTACCCCCCCCCCCTCCCTCCTAAACCATCCATGGCTGTGAGTAGCTGAGATTACAAAGTTAGTATTCGTTGCTCTGGTAAAGAGGCATCTGAGGGAGCGGACTAGCCTCACGATGGTAGAAACCCCAGATTGCGATCAATAGTTGTTAGTTTTGAATCCCTATGAAACTTGACGTCTTTCCCACACAGTGCTGTTAGCAAGGCTGTCTCCTCGAATGTCTCACGCTACTAACCCACAATGTAGAAGTGGGTAGCTGCAAGGTCACGGAAGATGTGCCGCGCGATAGCTGCCAGGGTGTAGCAGGTCGTGAGCAACCGTGCACCGTGGCTGTGCAGGCAAGGCTCTCATCAGGTTACCAATGATCAGGGAATTCCGTCGCTTGTCGTTGTCGGAGGCACTGGCCTTGATAGACCGACTATAAACCCGAATCTAATTGGTACAGGATCTGTTTTAGAGGCAGGCAACTGTCATCATTTCAGTGAGTGTGGCCTGTCCACGGGTGTCTCCACGTGAGTAACATGGTAAAATACATGCCTAGAGCTGCTCCGGGTGGCGATAGCATACAAACTTCCATATCATACCAGGATGGGACGTAGACGAGTGGGAGGCATTGAGAACGAGTTTTCCTGTTCACAGTAGGTTGTCCAGCATTCACTGCCATACAGGAGCATACTCAAGATGCAAGCTTTCATCGACCCAGAATTATTTCCCCACACCCACACGATGCCTCCTCCGGATGTTTTTCTGTTTTACAAGCAGGGTTACTTGTTAGAAAGTATTGAACTCGGGTAGGCAGAGTTTTGAACAACTGTGAAAGGTGTGTTTTCAAATCAGTATATAAGGACCTGTCAGGGTGTTTAGGCCTGGTCCTACGTTTTTTTCTATGCTTGATCCTGCATGCCAAATTCTCCTTGCTGGTGATGAGGAGGATTGCACATTGTCTGGAGCTTTTCATTTCAAGTGAGTGTAACATGATGGAAGGGTTGTCTGCGTATAAAATGACAGCTCTCATGAGTCCCTTCGGTACCTTGTCTTGGCTTTGGATTGTGACAGGTTGAACAGCTTGGTGGCCGTCGCCGCCTGAGTGTGAACCATGCTTCTGAGGGCTCGAGAGAGCCCAGCGAATCAAGACTGGGAGAAAATGTTGAATGAGAGTGGGGGCAGATCCTCCCCGTTGTCTGAACAATTGTCATGAAATCTTTTCGATCTGGAGTTCACAACCTGCACGGTGGCTTTCATGTGGGTGTGGGAAGAAGAAAATTTTCTGGGCAAGCGAAGGACTTGGAATGATAAAGAGTTTCACATTGGGAGACCGACATAGCTCTATTAGGTCCACAAACACTTCCAAAATGTATGGAACCGAGAGTACTGTGTTGAATATCTTGTGGAGATCAGAAATGACACCATCAGACAATATGACAAGGGATCACAACACAGTCTTGTGTTATTGTTTTGTTACAGTCATGAATAATGGTAACACTTAATCAGGGGTATCCTGTTTCGATAATGATGTGTTACGGGACTTCGTTTGTTTATATGCTTTTGCATTGCTTCCCCCCCCCCCCCCCCCCCCCCCCACCCCCACCCACCCCCCCTCGTGCCATATTACACTGTAAAAGCACATGTGGTCAATGTGACCCATGAGGAGACCGAGCCAAGCGTTGGGTCATCAATTGATCCTGAGTTGTCTGCAAGATCAGACCGTGTGTCCTCATTTCTTACAAATGTGTTGGCTGAAATCGGTTGGGAGTTTGGATTTTCTCAACTGATGTTTGTGGCCTACTAGAACTGGATGACATTGAACCTACTCTAAGAAAGAAAGAAAAACACCTGGTCCTGGTCCAGGAGGGATTAAACAAAACATCGTGGTTTCCAGTTGACCAAAATTGGGGTAATATATTTGAGTCTAACTGTCCAACCAGAAATTTGGTCGTTTTCCCTTTGACTATGGTCTAAAAAAGTGTGTTTCGTGAACAATAAGTATACGCCCTACACAAGATTATGCAGTTTTGAGAAGGAAACTCGAGTTTTCACCAAGTTGCCGGCCGCATTGCGGTCCGCACCTTGAACCAAATCACCAGTTCTCACGCTACAAGTGAACAGTTTGAATTGAATTCCGATGCAGAGTTGGCCTCGAGATTCAGAAGCCGGATAAGCCTTCATAGGCCCCTGTCATTCGTCTTTTAACTTCTTAAAAAGGCCGCTAGGTCGGTCAATCAGGTGACTTCAAGAGATTGCGAGTTTCGATTGTTTCCGTAGTGTTATTAAACAAATAGCCCAGAGAAATTTATAGCCGAATTGAGCTAATCTGGGAATAAATTCCTTACCAAGAGTTTTCTCCTCCAATTTGTCATAAAAGGTGTCTACTAACAGGAAAATTTCACCTCGACTGCCCCTCGGACACCGTGACCGTGCTGCTGACCTTTGAGGTGCATGAAACGGCAAATCCTCAAGAAATGGATCGCATATATGCCCCTCTGGTCTTGTAATCAATGCGCGTTTTTTTCAGGTTTAAGGCAGAAGAAGTCTGATGTTACGTGAAGCTGGTAACCTTACCCCCCACCGCCAGCACAAACAAACTGGGGGCAAGCCCCGTGCGTTTGGATGCCTGGCTAAAACCCTGGGGTCATTACATTATTTTATTGTCATTTGTTTAGTGTTGTGTCTTTGTTATTTTAGCTGTGATGGTTGTTGTGGTGGTGGTGGTTGTCATGTGTGTCCACAACTTTCTGGCCTCAGGTAAAAGGTCAGCGGAGGTCAAAATCTGTAATCTTTTAACACGATAAGTCAAAAAAATGCCTGGTCCCGTCCAAGTTTTTTTTTTTTCTATTAGGAGCACATGCATATGCCCCCCCACCCCTTTTTGGTGTAGACTGGGGGGTCATATTCAGTAGATATGTTCGACAGTAACCCATTCATTTGTTGCACTTTGCCCGAAGTTCCAAATCTTCTCTGCCGGAAATTCCTTTCGAAGTTTTCGTGTGTTACATTCTCGTCCTGCCCCTCATCCCACCTCGTATGCAAAGTGTGCGGATGAAGAAAAAATCGCTGCATCACATTATTTTCTCAGCAGTAGAAATATCGATCAGGAGACCTATTCATAAGTTGCACTATGTCAAATTTTATTAGCACTAGAATTTAGAATTTTGTTCCAGGTCATTTCAGTGTACTCTGTTTCTGCTCGAACGTATAATCATCGGAACATAGAGCGAATTTTGGGCCATTCTCTAGATTATTATATATATACCGTGGCTTAGGCGAATCCGAGGAATGGCTTCACCGCCCAACGCCAGTTTTTAGCAGACTAAGAAGGTAATTAGTGCAAGCAATATTTGCCTTCGAATTCATCCTGGGAATACGCATTCTTACACTCTATTTTTAGACTCCGAATATGTGTCCCCCTGGGCTTCGGTATGCGCCCGATTCGGAACTGGCTCTACTGTACAGGCTGTACACTATGCTTGTAATGGTTGAACTCGATAGGCTCGAACGTGGGGGCGTCGCCACATGACGTGGGGCCTATCGATTCGCAATCTTTACACGTTGGAAAAGGAGCGAAACTTAGGACCGAGGCGTGATTCATGTAATCAGCAGCCTATTTCTTTTCTGCTACTATACCTGACTGGCGAAAATCATGTTGCGCGGCAAGCAAATTCGTGGGATTTGATGATGTTAATTTGTAAGATTTTCGGGAAAATGCTGGCAAGGTTAGAGGGAACTGCAGTGCTCATTTCACATTTAAATCACCACTGGAATCCGTTTGTGACACTGTCCTTTTCTTTTGCCGTACTGCTATGTTATCATTAATATGCTGGTATTGTTCGGGCTCCTATACTCTGTGATTGACTTTCGTGGATTTTAGGTACATTCTAAAACCTTTGATTTATTGACCTCGCGACGTTGAAAACGAGGGTGGGAAGCGGACCTGCTGTAAGTATGACCGATAGAGGATATTTTAAAGAATGCTTGTCATTGAAAGGAGGGGGAAGTTCTTCATATTCTGACCCAGGGAGATGAAACACGACTGTCGACCGACTGATTTCGCTCCCAAGTTTCTCGAATGGACGGGGGAGGGGGTATAAACATCTCACATCAGATATGCCGCTCATCCCAACACCCCTCTACAACAATATTTTGGCTCCATCTCTTCTAGTTTTTATGGGTCGTTCCCCCTTTAAATGCGTCCGTTAGGATACATGTGTATGTGTTGCTGCACAACATCTCTTCGTGGCCCATCTCAAATAGGTGACAGGACTTTGTTGCCGAGCATGTCGGTGGATCCCAATGAAACTATTTCCCTGCTCTACATATCTCTTATTGACCAATGCACCACCCCAATGCTAACCGAGAGTCTTGTATTTTCACGTATCGGTTTTCGCTCGTTTTCTTTTTTCCCAGACATTTGTCTGACCTGATAATCCGAGTGTTCGCTATTACCAGGAGCGTCGCTCGTTCGCGGGTACGCGGCCGAGCGCCACGACGTTTGAATGCGAGTCCCTGTGGTTCCTGTTCCTGGGACACAGCCACACAGGAGCCCGCCCCCCATCGCGACTCTCCACCAGAGCGAAATCGACAGTGACACGGGATGCGCCAGTCGCCTCGCTCGTCAATCTCTTTGCGACGGCAAGCAGTGCGCGGCTCCCGACCTTCATGACCTGCTGTGGCAGGCGTTTGCACTCGGCGGCGTGGAAGGTCGATGCCCTGTCCTCTCGTAGGGACGGTCTCCACCTGTGAGCGTTCCCTTCACCCCAGGGTTGCCCCCTGCTGGCCGCCTCAGTCGTTTGTTCCTTCCGCGACCCCTCGATCTGGCCTGATCGACCTCCCGCGCGGCCGGGCCCTCCCGACCCCCTCCGCTCACTCAGAAGGCGGATAGCTTCGGTAACCACGACGCGCGCGCCCTGCGTCCTCTAACGCGGAGGACTATCCACCACAGCTCCTGTCTTTCCGAGTAAACGGCGTTCAAGACTGATTGCGGAAGTTGCAACATCTTCCCGCGTCTCTAGACGCGAGACTATCCCACCAGCGCTTGCCCCGAGCAAACGGCGTTTCAGAACTGGTTTGAGGACATTGCAAGATCTTCCCAGGCATCCACGCTTGATATGTTCGATTCCCGCCTTTCCAGGTTCCGGTGCTTGGCTGCCGATCACGGTTGTAATCCCATTCCCATGGATGACTCGGTGAACTGCTGACCTCTCTTATGAGGGTAGCGGTGGTCGATCTGGAATTACCGTTCGTTATTGTGCACGGCATATCGCGGTTTTTCCGATGGGTCCGTTCCCTTGGTGACCCATATACGACAGCTCTTGCGGTGAATGTTCAACAAGCTACAATCAGACAATATGTGACATAACTTTTTGAAAGTACTTGAACTTCCTGCATTAGGACACTTTCCTTATAGCACTCGTTTGAAACGTATACCGTGCCTTCAACCAAACGCTCGGCATCACAACACCGTGAACCATGGATCATGGGCGTCGATCCTTGGGAGCAGGGGGACCGTCCCCCCCCCCACTTTTCGAAGTGGGGGGGGGGGACATCATATCAAATGTCCCCCCTCCCTTTCTTGATCCTCGCTGAAGACGAAAAGTACAAGTCCGTTTAACACGCGTATTCCGTTACGTGGCTGTGTGGGCTGAAAACTATGATAAAGCGCCTCAACAAAACCACATGGCCTTTTTCCGAAACCCGATTGTCCCAAAAATTCCGCCGCTGCGCCGCGCAGACGACTGTACTGTTGGTCTATAGTGTCCGTGAGCGATGCATTTTGAGGTAATATGCTGGCAGATATTGAAAGCTTTTTGCAAGTTTTCTCACTCAGAAACCTAAGTGAGACTTTCTATTTGTTGTTTTTAACACAAAGGTAAATTCACAACAAAATGTCCATTGATTATAACACGAATCAGCGTTGGCATACGAGGCGTATAGGAGTCGAACTGCTCCAACACATTATTGGAAGTAAAAGCAGTTTTGCAGATCGAGGAACAACGCTTGGGCAAATAATAGCACAATCCAGGCATACAAAACTGCCAAGTGGATAAATGGCCCACAATGTCACAGCAGATTGTCAAAAGCTCGATGATTGAGCAAAAATGTGTCAATCTTGGTCAAGTTTGGGACGTTGTGATTTTATCGAGTCCAAAGAACTAGCAACACTTCGTCCGTTTCGGTATCCTGGTTTGGTTTTCGCTGTCAGTACTGGTAGCACGTGCACGAAAGCTATGATAATTCCGTGAAAAATATTTGAGTGCAATTTTGTAATTCTGGACTATATTTTACAAATTGCTCTCCTAACAATCGCATTTCTAGCCCTTAAGTCATCGATGACGATGCCCTCCAATGTGAACAATATATATCTTGCACTTCAATTTCAAACAAAACAGTTCCCGTGCCCATGATCCGAAACGAGACAGCAAGCATTGGTGGAGCGCGTCGAGAATTTCCCTACTTGTAATGCGCTATAATGGAATGGCAATATGTTATGTTACAAAACCCGGGCAAGAAATGTTATAATTCTGCAAAGATGAAATCATTTTTTTTAAATCATATAGACTCTACCCGTGCACTGTGCGAAATTAGCACTTTTCGACTTTTGTATTTTCTACCTTTCATGATTTGCAACAAAATTCGAACAACTTTTTCATAGTCAGTCAAGTTTCCGTCGAAAGAAACGGGTACGAGCCGACGAGGCAAACGAAAATTATAACCTGGGTTCTCTGGAATGGGCTTAACCGTCTGACTTCCCAGCTTTTTCCCCTAGACCCCACTAGGTGGTCCCATGGAAAGTTAGGATCAGCCAATAACAAAAGAAGAGAATACTGCTTCTTGTAACAGCACTTTTCGCCACAAAAAAAAACATTTTAGAGCATGAATTGGCACCTGAGCCAAAACTGTTCAAAGGGACGGTTAACCCGACTGCCTGAGACCCCTCCACATAGGGCCCTCATAAATGTTAGCCCCTCGCCTAGTCAGAAATGTCTTATGTCACTGCTGCCGACAGAGTGGAACATAAATATAGACCTCAGGGACGGATTCTAAGTTTTCCTTTATTTTTGCAAATATGAAAGCACATGGCACTTACTAAATTCGCAGGGCGAAACTACCTTCACCCAATAAATAAATTTGAGCTACGCCCAAGTCTGGACAGAGTAACTAGGATACATGTTTGTTACCCCAATTCATTATTGTAAATCCAAACTGTTTTGACTCTGGATCGAATACCAAATTGTGTGGCCCTTTGAAGAGCGCAGTTATTATGAGATGAAAAATTTGGGCAAAAAATTGACAATTAGTTCGGGTGAAAATATGGACAGAAAAAGGCAAAAGTGAAGGAAATGCCCAAAATGTCTGCTGACTGGCTTAAATTTTCAATCAAACGCCGAAGCCAGGAAAATTTACCGCGCTGCGCGCGCGGAGTTACTGTTCTGTGTTTAGGCAAAACATGTTCGCAAAAAATTAGAAGGTCCGTACGCCTAGGGCCGCTCATCCACTTTTTCTCCTTCGAATTCTTATTCTGCTGTCGGCCTACGAATGCATGAGGACCAATGGTTCACTGATGGGCTCAAACAAGCTTGCACTGACATAACATTGGCTTTGCGTAATAGTCAAGGGAGCAATTATCATGGTTGAAAGTTGAGGGTCCCCGGTGGTCAAGAGTGAAACCACATATGTTACGGAGGACTTTCCAAAAGTTGGGGGTCACGCAGGGGCGTCGAGGTTTCGAAAAGTGGGGGGACACATCGATTGCAAATAACCATCTAAGCCGAGCGCCACCATCGGTTGGCGGAAGCGTACAAAGAAAATTTCAGATTTCCATACCCTCCAGCTCGACGAAAAACGGCCACTGCCAGCTCAATAGCAAACATCTACATGTGTGATTTGCGTAAATGACGACAAAAAATAGGTCATTGGCATACTAAGATGATTTACCGGAGTATACAACATGGTATTTTTTTTATTACCTCGTCTACTCTGGCTTTGTTTGCATGGGATCCAAGGGTCTACAGAACGATTCTGGTGGGATCGAAGGGGAAAGCCATAGGCGTACGGGACCACTCCAATTTGGGAGCAGAAAATTTGTACCCGAATTTACAAGTCAGTCATTGGCGGACGGCGGCGATCTGTGTTGAATATGGTGGGGACATATGAGGGTAGCACTCCTAAGCGAAGCGCCACAGGTTGGCGCGTTAGGCAAAAGGAAATTTTTAGTTTTACAGACCCCCCCAGATTGCAGGAAACGGCATCTCCTGAACCGTAAGGCAGTAAGCAACATCTCTAAAATCGTCAAAAATTCCCGAATTTTTTAATTTCAAGAAACATCTTGAAGGAACTGATCAATCTTTATTCCGTACAGTCGGGGGGGGGGGGCCACAGTCGGTTGTGACGCTAGGGTACAAGAATTTTTTTTTTAGTGTACAGCCCCCAGATTGAAGGAAACGGCATTCCCGGACCGTATGGCAGTAAGCAAACGTCTCTAAAATGGGCAATAAATTCAGAATTCATATTTCTAGAAACGTACTTGAAGGAACAGATCGATGTGTATCTCTTACATTCGGGCCAGCCGCCACCATCAGTGGACGCGTAGGGTGACAAGAGAAATTTTAGTTTTACAGACCCCTCAGATTGCAGGGAAAAGCATTTCCCGGCGTAGGCAGTAGAGAAATGTCCCCAAAATTGGCAATCAGTTTTAGGAATGTATTTCGAGAACGTTCTGAAGGAAATACTCGAGTTGCTTACAATTTGGGCCATCAGTGGTCTCGGAAATTTTGAGCCTTATCCCAGATTGCCGGAAACGGTACTTCCATGTCTTATGGCAGTAAGCGAAATCCCCAAAATTGACACTAATCTTCTCTGTACCATACGGCGTCCAAGTCGCGCCACCATCAGTTGACGCGTATACCGTACAATAAAATAGTCTTACAGACCCCCCCCCCCCCCCCCCCTCCAAGATTGCAGAGAGCGGCACTATGGTGACTTTTGACAGTATGCAATCACTGAAATTGACAGTAAATTTCCGAAACTTCATCGATGGTAATCCTTACCTCTTCTCGTGGTCTCAATTTCCACCTAGCCATGTCTTGAGATATTCCATCGAGACCCTTCCAATTGGGTTGGAGGCTGCCGCAGATTAGAAATTTGCTTGAACATCACTGTCACGGAAAATGAGTGCATTTTCGGGCATTTGATTGGAAGGATTGAGCCAGGTCCAACAGACAATTTGGTCATTTTTCAGATAGTTTCAGCTCAAATTTTTCGTCCAAATTTCTCATGTCTCAGAATTGTTGCGCCCCGCTCCGCGCCTGTATAGTTCCATACATCAATCACGTAAACTTCCCTACTAATGTGCACGATCCCCTGCCCTGTTGTTTGTCGTTCATATAGCTTTCATAATTCATTAGAAGTAGGACTAAACTATGTGCAGTGTAAGAAAATGGCAGTTGGATTCCGGCATTGTTGTAGTGGGGAGGGGGGGGGGGGGGCGCAATATGAATCGAGTCCGATCGTGGCCTACCTATATGACACGTATGAACAAAAATCATATTGCCAGAATCTGACAGAGCATGGTCACGTGGGCCAAATGTCTTATACATGTAACGGAAAGATAGGAAACGGCGCGCGCAGCGTGAGTTTTTTTTTTCTTTGCATTTCGGCCTATCAACAAAAATAAATTAAACAACTATAAGGAATACGAGGGGGAAGTGACATTTTGTTTGGCCGTACTGTACATAATTATGATTATTGGATTTTTTCGCCAGGCCGCAAATATTGGGGGGGGGGATATTTGATATTATGTCCCCCACCAAAAATATTGGGGGGACACATGTCCCCCCCCCTCGTGAATCGCCGCCCATGGTTCACTGGAAACTACCGGCGCGCGCCGAAGCGCGTAAAAAAAAGTTGCATGTTTTCGGGAATTTTTCGAACAAGGCTCAGCAAAAAAATTCGGCATTTTCACTTTGCTTTGTTCCTTCCCAAATAGTTCCAAAAATTTTCCACAGTTTTCGACGAATTCTTCATTTCAGAAAAACTGGGGAGGGGGGCAGTCTGCCCACGAGGCTTCTGAAATTAATCGGGTGAACAAAATTATTCGAAGCAGTACATCGCATATTTTAATTGCCTACAACGCCTGGAAGAAAAACGCAATTGCGCGCGAAAACTGGAAAATTATGCACTTTTGCTATTGATTTGAAATTCGAGAACTCGGTAGAAAACATGACATAATCCTTCCACTCGGCCCTAGTCGGGTCCAAAACTTCACCTGGGGTCCGCACCTGGAATTAGTGGACCCTTGAGACAATTTCCATTCAACGCGATTATTGGTTTGGGTTAAATTGAATTCCGTTTAGAGTGATACAAATCGGGCATGAGCTTATTATTTTTTACATTAACGTCCGAAAAGTGTGGGGACAACGATATGAATATCCCCCCACTTTTGAAAGTTGGGGGGACATGTCCCCCCCGTCCCCCACCTGTTTTCGCCCATATGGGTCACGACCCCACAAAGACTGCGGCCTTGGATTGGAAATAGTCTAGCAGATACACCTAATATTGGCTATTGGCAAACATTTAGTTTTTTCTTTTTTTCAACCCAAGTTTTAGTGGAATATTTTTGTCAATCTAATTCCCAATATTAAGTAAGATGTTAAAGGTAATCACGGATGCGTACAGAACCAACTTATGCAAATCAGCATAATATCCGAGACTGGTCGGGCCAGGTTGCAAAGGATCATTTTCGAGAGTGAAAACACGAACGAAAATACCCAAATTTGAAGAAATCTGGAGAAATTTGGGCAAAGTAAAATGAAAAAGTTTCTTTAAAATAGGATTTGGTAGCCGAATTTTCGCGGGCGCATCAGTACTGATTTAAGTTTGGCAATAAAAACTGCAATGAAATCCACTAACCATTTTTAAGTCTCGGAACGTGTTCTGCCCTAATTGACTGAACCTGTGAATGTGTACAATGCACCCTGGTCATTTTTATCAAGTGGGTGTGCGTGGTTCAAGTGATGATCATAATTTGAATGATCGTCTAACTATTCAATTATTGGTCTAACCAAACAATAATCGGTTGGAAATTGTCTTAAAGTGCCACTACTTATTCCAGGTGCGGACCCCTGATGAAATTCTGGACCCCACTAGGGCCCGAAGTCGAAGGATTACCCTGTCTCATAACCGAGTGCTCGAATGTTAAATCGAATGGCCAAGATTGCATCAATTTCAAGGGCGTTTTTCTAACCCGTCGTTGGATAGGCGCTGTAATGCTTCGAACCCTTTGGTCACTCGTATAATTTCAGAAGCCTTGGGGCAACTTGCCCCCCCCCCATTTGTCTGGATTAAAAATTCGGGCGAAACTTTGAAAAGGAGAAAGGCAAGTGGGAAAAACTGCCTGACTTTTCTGCGATTTTTTTCGATAAAATGCCGGGAACTCTTGCAAAATACCGCGCAGCTTCGCGCGCGCGGGTAGTCTTCGATGACTGACTTGTCAATTCGGCCACATATTTACTGCTCTCTCCCAATTGGAATGGTCCCGTACGCCTCTGGCTTTTCCTCCGTCCCCCAGGACCGTTGGGCAGACCCCTGCCTGGATCCCACGCAAATGAGCCAGAGCAGGAAACGGTAATGAAAAATACCATCGTGTTATATTGCGGTAAATCATCATCTTAATATGCCCAATGACAACTTTGTTTGTCTGTCTCTTCTCAATCACCATGTAGATGGTGCTATCGAGTCTTGCAAGTGCCGTTTCCGGGGATCCGGGGGGTAGAAAACTACCTTTTCTTTTGTACGCTTCGGCGCCACCGATGGGCGCTCCGCTGAGTTGGTCATTTGCATTCGATGGGTCCCCCCACCCCCCACTTTTTCACAACGGATCGACGGCCATGCATCGGATATACTATGGATGAATTTTCAAAATTTTCTTCAGACTAATTTTTTTCATATGAATGTGAGAAAATACAATTTATGCTCGAGCACGTTAGCATTCCTCATTGTCCTTCCCCGGACCCTAATTGATTATCATTCTGCCCTTTTACTGTGCTCCAGACACTTGCCCCTGTCCTAAACACATTTCCTCT
Organism: Sclerodactyla briareus; assembly: GCA_026419785.1. NCBI lineage: Eukaryota > Metazoa > Echinodermata > Holothuroidea > Dendrochirotida > Sclerodactylidae > Sclerodactyla > Sclerodactyla briareus. The sequence continues at coordinate 381,211 of JAODTK010005605.1, read as the reverse complement.
GATTTCTCCTTTATAATCTCCCTCTAGAATATTCAATTTAGACGATTACCCGTAATGTTCCTGCAGTCCTTAGAATGCGGTAATGACAGCTTATTTCCCTTAGAACTCATGCACTCTGACCAAGCCTCTGGCCATTGTCTGGCACAGTTATAGGTTTTGCGTTTTTTTCCGAACCTCGTATATACCGTATATACAGGTAGACTGCGTCCCACCACAACAGTCGAAAGCACGTACTATTTGTGCTTACTCTATCTGTTATAACCGACGTCACGACGAAACCCGAAACGCACCAATAATAGCCAAACTCCCTGTGTATGAACGGCACCCTACACTAATCAACTGGATTTTTTTCTCACCTTCCCCTCAGTGATTGCTCATTATTATCTCATCTGTCCGCGAGGGCCGATGAGATATTGTAGTTCATTTTTGCCTTTCCCTATATATAGTGATGCTGGTTGCCAGAAGCACGGTTTGCTATCCACTGAGGGAACCCCTATCTATACGTAGCGGGTCGGGTGCCCATGGGTGTCGGGTTGGTCCAGCAAGGAGGTGGCATCGTCTTGGTATGGATGCGCTTTCTCATGGGGAGTACAGGAAACCTGTTGTTTTTTGGTGCAGATCAGGGTCAGGTTTTGTTTTATAGAAATTCTGAACAATTGGCAAATATGAGCTCAATAAGCCAGTTCGGCCGAGATAGCTCTTGGGCGCATGCGTCATTGTCCCCCCAGTGCGGCATTTTGTGACAAATTCCTGTACTGGCTCGGACAATCCGCCACATTATTTCGATGGAGTATCCTTCTGAGATCTTTGAGAAACTCCACATTATTACTCCCTTGTTGGTTCAACATATAATTTCAATAGGGCTATACCATAAAGAAAACAAGTTTATATTGTTCTAGCATTCACTGTATGCGTATTAAAAATAAAAGGAAACAGAGAAATTCCGCCAAATATGATAACTGATCCAGTGTCTTGTGTCATAACGCACACGTTCGAGATATACTCTATTTGGTAACCTGGCGTAGAATGGAATAATCCTCCTTAAAACTGGTAACGTACGGCGCGCAGAGCGTTGTTGATTGGCTGGCATCTTTCCGGAATTTTGCGTCTGGGGTGGTGATACATTCACTGTTTATTCTGAGGTTCTCATAGTTTGTTAATGACCTAATAGTTTCCTGGTAATATTTGACAGATTTCCTGTATTTATTTTCTGGAATCAGCTGTTCCTAACGAATTTCTGATAATTTGGCAGCTCAGTGGTCACACAGTAAAACCTATGGACGGGACGGCATGTTGAGAAAGTTGTCACAAATGGACAATTGGGGGCGGCCCTGTCTTTGCTCACGGTAACTTTTCGAACATGGCTTATAACACGATAACCTCCTCCCCCCTGGATAAATAAGCTAACTTGGTAGATGGGTTTCCCTATAATGAGTAATGAATCCCTATTGTTTTGGTGTCAGTCCACAGTTCATCTAGGTCACCTGGGTCCGCAGTCTGAAAACCTTGTGGACAGGATAAGTCCAAAACGCTGGGGCCGATCAAGCTTGGATTTGGCATACTGCTCTCTTATGGGGACTACAAGAACCCTATCGTTTTTGGTCACTTTCGGTCAAAAATTGGGAAATTATGAAAAACTGGAATTTGGCATACTGCTCTCTTATGGTGATACAAGAACCCTATCGTTTTTGGTCACTTTCGGTCAAAAATTGGGAAATTATGAAAAACTGAATTTTGGCCAATTTAGATTGGGGGTCAGATCAAAGATCAGTCGAAGTCAGCGAGGGCCAAAGTCTAAAAAACTCTGTGAACACGATAAATCCCTGAGAATGCTTGATCCGATCTAGCTGAAATTTGCATACTCTTCCTGGGTGAGTCCAAAACAATCATTTTTTTTCGGTGTAGAGGTGGTCATTTTGTGAAATTGAGAAATTGTTAAAAAAACCTGATATTTTTTGCCCATTTTAAGCTTTAGAATAAATACCAAACCCCACCTGGATGATCAAGCTCATTCTTGGTATGCCATGGTGAGTACATGATCCCTATTGTTTTGGGGTCAGGTCAAGGTCATCTGAGCTCACCAGAGGTTGCAGTCTGAAAACACGTGGACACGATATTTTGGCCAATTTTAGCTTGTGGACGCAAAGCTCGAAAGCTCATACTTGGTATGTGGGTTTCCCATGATGAGTACATGGTCCACATTGTTTTGTAGTCAGGTTAATGTCAAGCCTTGTTGACCGATAAGACGTTTGGGTTTATCTCCGATTAGCCCAATCGTTATCCTGTTATCTGGTTTAGGTTATTAAGAAAATGAGTCAAGGAATTTCGCTAATTCTGGCTTCCTGGTTTAGCCTTCGATTTCCCGATTTGCCCTCTCAAGCTTTGGCCAGGGGTGGGACAGATTCCCCCCACCCCCCTCCACTGTCTGCGCCACTGATCATGAGCGCGTTCGGAACCTGGTATGGACTGTCAAGTAACATGATAAATGTTGCTCGCCCTCCGTATTCTGTAGGCCCCTTATATATGCTTATTACGAAAGTATTGCGTAGCTCGCTCCGCAAAAACTGACCAACCGGCAACTGGCACCCGCAACTCAAACGGTACAGTTTCGCGTGTGAACAGCCGCGACCTAAAAGATGATGAAAGAGTTCGTAACGTCGTTTTCATCATTCACGTATTTTAATGAATGCCTTCCTTTTTAAATTTTAAACCGGCGCGTTTATTTATCTATTGCTACATCCAGGGGCCAACCTGATTTCGACGTGGTTGTGCAATAGCAGCATTTTGTATGTTGTGACGTAGCGCCCCCAAATTGCAGAAGTGGGTTGCCAACTCGTCGGCTGCAATTCTGGGCAGTAACGGCAATATGCCTTTTCACGGTAACAGTTAGTGAGATTATAATTCTATTCATGGTCAATGTCATAGGCTAGCCAAGTATACTGCAGTTCGGCGTTGCCCTACTGTGTGCAGAACAATCTTTCGAAATCTCTGACGCAATGTCCCCGTCGACCATCGTAAAACTATGCAGATGTTCCCCATTACTTATCACCTTAAGTCTATAACATAATACAAAGGATGATGGTTAGTTTTTCGCGAAGAGTGGTGCAATTTAAAATCAGCCCGTATTGATAGAGCTCTAGGGGAAACACTCGTCTGTAGCCCGAACTGTTTCATAGTGAGCATGCTCACTTTCATCATCGTATTTTTGTTCAATTTCAGGGAGAATGAAGTCCTCTCATCAGTGGCGAACCCATGCCGGGGGCGGGGGTGTCAGAACCCCCCCCCCCCCTGACCCAGTGATCATTAAATGTTTAACACAAAAACTGGTTTTTTTTGCAGTTCAGTAGAGGTTTTGTAGCTGTTTATTAGCCATTTGCCACTGGGGAGCGTGAGGCTATTTATGAGGGCGGCACATTCCCTTGTTTCCGTCCTCAAACCCCCCCCCCCCCCCTCCCTCCCGCCCAAGGCAGATTCTCGGTACGCGCCTGTCCCAATGCCAATTACGATTGAGGTTTTCAGGTAAAACATCTCGTTGTTGTTCGAATTCAAAGGTAGTCCTCGACAAATGCATATGCTATGAAGTGGTTTTTTTTAAAGGTCATGTCATTTTGGATCAAACGCCCGTCTTCAGTGATGAACATTCCGTTGCAAAGTTATTGTAGGCCTACTTTTAAGTTGTAATTTGGGTATCCGAGTACTGTCGTATTGCAGCAATAGATCACTAAAGACTCATATTGGTTGCAATAACTTACTTACGTACTTGTGGCTATCTGCTGAGCAATTTCTTATGTAATCCATTGTTTTTTGTTCAACTTGGCATTAAGTTCGAGAGACTTCGATGCGCTCGAGCACATAATAATGATCACATTATAATCAACTCAGGGGCATTGTCGTGAACTGTGACCTCGAAAAACCGATTGATATTATGTTCAAGGAGAATTAACGTTCAGATTCTAGAGAGAAACAAAGAGAAAATTGCTGGTTTGTACTACTCAAGTGATGTCCACTTTTTGGTCTCGCTGCGAAATGGTATGTTGCAGCACACACTTTTTCATCATATACATAGAACTCTATACTTGGATTTAGGTTCTGTAACTTTGCGACGTCCGGCGCACGTAGGCTGAAGAATATTTTCACTTTGTTGAGGGCGAACGCCAATCAAATTATCAATCACTCATTTAGTCATTGGCAGCCGCCAGATTTCCTGAACCACAACAAAAAAAACTGCTCATTGGATGTTACGTTAGCAGCTGTCACTTGCCGGAAAATAGCCAGAAACATACATAATTGATCAAGAATGAGTGGGCTGGCGGTTCAACAGATGTGTCAATCATTCGTGATGGTCGGTATAAGAGTTCCATTTCAGTTCCGATGCTTTCATTAGACTTTCATTTTACTTGGGAGATCGTTCTGGAACTGTCTAGTGCATAGCCTAACACACTCGCAATTTGGCTAACGTAGTTGACGACTGACTCGACTTCACACTAACGTTACACTTCAAGTTCAAGTGGACTAACAATGTCTCTTTAGGCCTGTAAGTGTAACAACTAATACCAATAATACATTTATATTTGAAGATATTGGACGACACATTCTGCATTTCTGATATCGCGTTTAAACAGTGTTACGATATTTCAATGTTGTGATATTATGCCTATGGGACTTTGGAATTGGTATTCTCTGGCTATCCAGCAGCAGTAGTCAACAACAAGCATTAAATTACGATTTGGATTTACGGTAAGTTGCACAAGTTACCCTGATAGCCTTCCCCAGAGGAGATGGCCTAAGGATAGGTTTTACAACCCTACTGACTGTTCTCCAAACGGCTCTTATAGGCCTAGCCTACAATAGTAAGTGTGGGTGCAATAGGCAAGGGGGAAACTCAATTCATACTCATAGGGGCACTTTGTGTGCAGTCAAGCAGCAAGCCCGAAAAAATCTCCCTATTTTCACCTTCATTTGCGAGTGTATCGCCACCAAATCCTGATCATTGGTTTTTGTAATTCCACTTCACATGAAACTTTCAAAATTCTGATTAAAATCTTTTTTTCAAACCCTGCCCCCTCACTTTCATCACTCCAGTTATGCTACTGGGTAGCTAGGAGGGACGCGCATTGGCATTAGCGTACGCACATACTCCACGGACGGGGTTTGAAGGGTCAGAACTCCCTTCGAGACCCGAGTGGCTATTAGATATATATTACAAACATGTTTTTTACTTTCCAAAAGTTTACAATAATTTCAGGTGATAACAGTAGTCTAGGAACACATAAATAACTTTTATCAGTCAATAGGGAGGGTAAGTCTTATGGGGCATCCTTCTCTTTTGTCCCGGGGACTGTTTTATAAGCCGCCTGGGCCCGCCTTATCCCCCGGCTTGGGAACAAATAAGTAGTTTTACTGGTGTTTTGCCCTTCTATTCTAAGTGAACAATCCATCGACCCGTGCAACAAATATTTTTCCATTCTTAGGTCCTGATCCCCTGATGAGGAAACAACACCAAAAAAATTCTTTAGCCCAAGTTTGATATTAAAATTAACATCGTGAAGGTCCCAAAGGATTTGTCAAGATCACAGAGCACAGATGGCTGGTCGTTCGTTGCCATACCCAGCGTAGGACAAAGACAGGGCGGAGTGCAACCACAACGCTATCGAAGATTGAAAAGAGCATATGAGATTACAATTAGGGGGCCGAAAGATATCCCTAAAATTGTCCATTGAAAAAAATTCCTGGTAAACCATTTTGTTTACAGCAGGAAGAAGGATCGAGATTTATGCCAAATACTGATCGGAAAATGCATGAATATCGTAATTCACGATCGTTTTATGAGATCGCTTTTGGACCGCTAAGTAGACTATACGTGGTTCGGTACAACATGCAGGCAGTTGATGATATTTTTAAAAGCCTTGCTGACTTGCTATGTACATGGCTACATGCCAAACCTCATAAACTTGCTCACTTCAGTCACATGTGGGCCCAGGGTCAACACACGTAAGAATAGGCAGTATGGTTTGAGAAAAAAAAATTAGTTGGAAAGGTCTTGGCAAAATAAATAATATATCCCCGCGGCCCTGGAAGTGTCCGGGGAATATTATGGTTTTGGTGTGTAGCCGACGCCGTCCCAGGCGCCGCCGCCGGAAACTTTAGGCTGTTTTTTAGTCGAAATAAACTCTTTCACTATATCCGATTGATCTGAAACTTGGACACATTGTCCGCCTAGTAAAATCTTGGATGCGTTCAAAAGTGGGCATCACTGCAATGGCTGGGGGCATGTACTTTGCCTTTCATTTTTGCAAAATTTTCAGGTTGGCTGATTCGAACGAAAACTTTGTGGGGTAGGGGAATATAGTGATCCTGAAAAAGGTGGAGGGTCATTTGAACGAAACTTGGTGGATGTGGGTTAACATGTGTTCCTCATAAAATTAGAAATCATTTCAAAGGCATCGTGGGTCAATTTGCAAAATTCATGGGCCTATAAACTTCCATGGATTACAACAAAACGTGGTAGATGAAGTTTATCTTGGTTTCTGACCAAAATGGGGGTCTTTATGGGTGTTGGATACTTCTTCACAATGATTGCTCAAACGCGGGGATACACACGTGGTCGGTTTACCCGCCTACACATGTCCAGTTATACATTGCTGAAACATGTCGAAGATGTAATTCCACCTAAAAGGCACAAGAGTCCGGGTAATGTGTATGTTGCGAACCCAACCGGAAAACACCACAATCGAATCAAATTATGATCCACATTCGAAGGCTCATTGACACATTGCTGCCTAGTGTTTATTTTCTCCATATCCACAGGGTGTTACAGGTTACAAATTTTCTGTGGCCCTCATGAATTTGAGATAGTAAGTTTCAATTGCCAACTTGGTAACTTGTAATTGTGTTGAGTAGCGTACAAAGGAATGTGAAAAGTTATAGCTGGGAGGTACAGACATCTTCTGAGTCTAGAAATCATAAGTGAATTATTACTATTACTAAAGGAAAATAACATAGCAAATAAGGGCAGTAATTCTAGCGTTGCTGTCTTTTTCTCCCTACTCCATAGGGAAAAGGAGTAAAGAAGGATGCAGCAAGTTAGAGCCGGACTCTAGTGTGTTGTTCTATTTTTCTCCCTACCATGGGAAAGGAGGATAGAGGAGTGAAGGACACAGGATAGTTCTACTCAAATGCTTGAAATTTTGCCCATAACTCGATCTGAAACCTAGCTAGCTAACATATGGCTGCTGACTGTACCTTATCCCCATCATATTTCAGAAGTTGCCCTTGTGTAAAGCCAGGTCTGACCAATAAGTGAGGAATTAGTATCGGGATACAATGTACAGCGCTCTATAACCCTATGTTATCATGACCTGTCTGGGCAAGCCTTACAGAGTAGCTCCTGAAAAACCCGTGGAGTGGCACTCAAAAGTGAGTCCGAGGAGGGAGAGGGAAATTTGTTGTCTAATATAGCAGCTGGCATTGAAGAGAGATATTATTTGAGACCAACTGCCAAACGCTTGATGTCAGTGCTACACAGCAAGTGTGTCAGCTATTGCTGTGACAGACCATACCTCGATGCTGTCATATACCCTATAATAGCAGTGGTCATTCCAACTATTTGCAATCGATCCCCCAAAAAAAAACACGATCGCGACTAGGCTCCGGCATGCACCAATTTTGATAGTCCAGCCTGAATTTCTAGAGGGCAATACGTAACCCGCCTTTCATGTTTTTTACTACCCTCAAGGCGGGCAATCATGGCCCACCTCCTCATACGCTCACGTACAGTCTCTGTTTGTCCTGACTCAAAACCTCCTCCAGTGCAAACTTCGTAAATGCCGTATGAAAACATTGGTTCATCAAAAAATTGCACACTTGCAGGGCTAATGACACAAGCTCGTGTAAAACCAAAAGCTTGAGATGTCCGCCTGGCTGGAGAGTGGGAGAAAACAAGAACGCAACTCTGTTTAGTGTTCCTTGCCTTTTTTTTTTTTCCCGACATGTCCCCTTACAAGGTTGTGGCACACCATGATGATTCAGCTATAAAATCAAACCCGCAGATGTTGTGTTGCCACTCCACCAACCAAACTTGACAACAAAACGAACCAATCACCTGCAATGTTACTACCGCAAGAGATGCTTGTATTGCTTTTGGACCTAGGTAAAAAAGTCATCTGATGGCAATTGAGTACATCACTGAAATAAAATCTGGTTATAGTGTATCTTGAAGAGAGAAGGTACAGTTACATCAAACATGTGAGGTCCAACGTTTTCCATTCAGCGTGTGTAGACGCAGGCCCGTGACACGAGTCAGCAGACTGCAGGGAAGGCTAAATAAGAGATCACTTGAGCAAAATTATCACACATAGATAACTGTGTGGTGCACAGCAGTTAGTTGAATGAAGTGGCCATTCTTTGACTCGGACGACGTCAACCTGCCAACATCATCAACCCCATTCACAATTGTAAAAAAAAAAAAAAAAAAAAACTCTCCTTTTGGGGGTATATGTATGGGGAAGGAGAAGTGCTTCTGCATACGGCCTTATATGGTCAATTGCATCCCTCCACTACCCTGGACACGTAGTCATTGTAGGTATTGTGTCCAATAGCATGGTGTCCTACAAGGTTGGTCATTGTCCCATACGTCTTACTTTCAATGTGACTGAGGGGTAAGTCTTGCCCAGTCATCGTTTCACTAACGTACAGCGATTAGTCTGCAAAAGTGACTGAGGTGCACCATTTTGTTGACCCACCTAATGGCAGTACCTCACAATTTCTTGGGTAACAAGGGTGGGTCTGCAATTGACAAGTGCAATAACTGTTCAAAAATACTTGTATGAATAGCCATTTTACTAGTCCATCAAATGTCCTAATTGCCATTTTTAGGTCAAACTTTTCACAAGGCTTTCAAACACATATTTCGCCAAGTGGTGGAGTATATGGCCCCCCCCAGCTGCACCTCCCATAACCAAATATAATCTGCTGCATGATAATAATACAATAGATAATGGACTGACAAGTCTTTGCAATTTTCTAGTGTTATATATTATATATATATAATATATATATAATATCTTATATATATATCTATATATATATCTATATAATAGATAGCCCTGTTGAGGACATTCTGAATTATGTGGGCTCATTCAATGTCGATCCAGTCAGACTTCTGGCCAATTGTTTGAAATGTGATTATCCCGGCAACCATTTTCACAAATAGTCACATCATGTGACGGTCAACACCAGATAGATAGGCACGGGGGGAGAAGAGAGATACTTCATAGACTCGAAACCCCTACCCATTTCTGTCTGGGGTACAGGTTAATGCCCTCACTTTTTGCTCATAGCGAAAAAAATATGCCACAAATGTTTGCCGGGTTCCCCACTTTCAGATGCTTCCTTGCACCCTTGCTTTCTTCTCCTCTCCCCTCACTATACCCTCCACTCTTCTTCACACACCACACACCACACACCACAGGCAATCCCCTCTTAGGGGCTTGTCTATGAAAACATAGGTAATAAAACAGGTAAAATTACCCAATAGTCAGTAATGCCTGTCAAGTAATTTACACCTGGAAGTGTGCTTGGAGAGAAGTGGTAACTTTAAATGTAAACAATTCAGTAATCAGTAGACTGAAGGGCACACAGAGAATGAATTGGAATACACACTCTCAGTCCTCTGAGCACTGAATGTCTAACAGGCAGTCAAAAGTTTATGTGTTTACCGCTCACCGTTTCACACACACAACTTGAAAGATAAATACTTTTGGGGATTGGGCCCAGGACCAATGTTGACCCAGCCACACTAAGGGCTATATAGTATACACAACACAATGCAGGCAAGGGTTGAAGAGTGTGGCCCAGCATAGCTGTAATAACTAGTCAAATTTAGGAAAATTTGAAGAATCATATCACCATTTTCAATCAATGTAAAGCAACAAACTTGGCTTCCCCCCTGGAGTAAATATAATATGGCTATGGTAAAATTGCCAGTTTGTCCCCCACCCCCTCCCCCTCGCACCTCCCATTGATATCCATGGTTCTTAATCCCATTTTGTACTTCTAGAAAATCACACTGGGATTAAATGCTAAAATATAATACTAATGAGAGGAAGTATACACAAGAAGAGACGTCTCTGCCTTGCAATAGAATTGTCAATAAATGCAGTGATTGAAGGCTTCAAATAGGGCTACATTTTTCGATTTCATAAGCTGCCCAGAAAGGGGGGGGGGGAGGTGCATGCAAGATCCAAAATTACCCCCCCCTCCGTAGCAACACACTACTGATCAGGGAGGTCCATATAGGCTGTCACTGGTGGTAGTCCAATCCTTCAAACATTCAGGAATAATAATAAAAATGACAATTCAGAGTTTGTACTGTCTCCACTGGGGAAATAGTTGTATTGGGGAGGGGGGGGGGGAGTGGAAAGCAACCCAGATTTCGATGAAGGTGGGCAACACAACACTTTGGTGGTCATAAGTATAACACAAATGAGCGAAGTAAATTAAGTCTATGCAAGAAGAGGCGTTCTGCCTTGCAATTAGGAATTGTCAAAATGCGTTGATGCAGGCTTCAAATAGGGCTACATTTTTCAATTTTCACATAAGCGCCTATGCACCCGGGGGGAGGTGGGGGTGTGCATGCAAGGACCAAATTGCCAATCTCCGACCCGTAGCATCACCCTACTGACAGGAGGTACCTATAGGCTGGTGTCACTGGTGATAGTTTCCAATACTCAAACATTATATCAGTCCTCAGGATCATAATCAAAATGAAAATTCAAGAATTGTACTGTCTTCACTGGGGGGTATATATTTGGTGCTAGTCAATAAACACTTATCAGATAACATAATGCACAATTCAAGAATTTGTACTGTCTTCGTCACTGGGGGGGAAATATTTGTTTGGTTGGGCTCTAGATGCTTGTTCTCGCGTGTACAATGAATGTGCAGAGAAATAAGGATTGTCCTACATGGTGGACCTGGATGACATTGACCTGATAAAAAAACATTAGGGTTAATCTTCATCATGTGTACAATCCACAATTAATTTGAACTTAATAGAATTTGCATTCATTAGATACATGCTGACGAGCAGATGTCAAATGCCAATTTATCCACAATTCAGTGTTTAACTGTCTGCTCCACAATAATCAAGTGAGATAGCTTGTGATAAGAGGACATAGTATGGTAGTGTCATGACTTTTTTGTTTGGCTTAACAGACGATACGGCCAACACAAAAAGCATGCAAATCTCAGGCAAAAGGTCAGGATGAGGTCAAAAGGTCCAAATGAGGTCAAGTCGGTCACCAGATGTATTTACCCAGACGAACGAAACTTCCATTACGACAGCCTCCAAAAAATGTTTCGTTGCCGAGAGAGATGACAATTTCATGTGGCTGACCGGAATGACATTGACCCGACACCAAAAAAATAGGGGCATCCTCACCCTACATGCTACCCACATACCATTTGAACGTGAAAAAGATAATCGGTCGTTATATAGTGCGACAGCTTCCCTGAAAACTTGGCCCTCGCGTGACCTGAATGAACTTGAACGAGCACCCAAAACAATAGGGGATCCTCCCCTATGTGCAACCCACATGACCAATTGAACTGATACCAGTTTGCATATGGTAGATATCGTGCTGGAAAGGGGTGCTACACACACGTAAACACACACACAAAGGACACACACTGCCACACACACACACACAGACACACAAACACAACATACGCATGGTGCATGACTGCATAGTTAGTGCCCTTCGGCAAGGAATCAAAAATGGTTGAGGGAAGCACCTGATAGGCTGTGTGCGGAGTATTATTTCATGAGGACACTTTGCATTAATAGCTCATAATGGAACAAATAAAAAAAATCTATCTATCATCTATCTATCTATACAGATACTATCTATCTTCTATCTACTGTCTATCTGTCTGTCTGTCTGTCTGTCCAGTGTGTTCAACAATGCCTTTTGGGCCCCCAAACAGGCCATTCTGTGATGGATGGGACATCACAATGGAAACACTGTTTAGTGACCCAGGGCACGTTGACTTCGTGAAGGTCGAGGGGTAATAAAGGGGGTAGTATAGGCCAATTAATGATGTAAAATTCAAAATGTATCTCCTCCTACAAATTTTGGTGCACAGTGCTGATTTGGTCATAATGATGGTCTCCAGCGGTACCTTCGGGGGTTCAGGAATTTTCGGTCCAAGGTACCACTGGCCCGAGGGGCCCATGTTGATGAAACTCACACAATAGTGACTTGCAATGACTCTCCTCCCACAAGATTCATTTGGTGTTCTTCAAAATACATGTAATGGTCCTTGAGTGGAGGTCCATAGGGCGTGTGTTTTGGAATTAAGGGCCCAATTATATGAAAACCGCAAAATCTTGTATCCCTACAAATTTTGTTGCACGGTTGCGAGTTCAGTCATAATGGTGGGGTCTTGATAGCTGTACTTTAAGGGTGCCCGGGTTTGGTCCCATGCCAAGTGTGAGCCCTGGGGCCCGTCATGTGGAATTACGCAAAATGCTCTACTCTTAGAATTTCAGGCACAGTCCTGACATTCGATAATTAAAGATAGTCTAACAGCCGTACCTCGGGGTGTTCAGGATTTTTTGGTTTAAGGTCCCACTTGGCCTTGGGCCCATTTTATTGGGGATCGGATTAGCTCAGTGGTTAGAGCGAGGACTGGTGATCCGAAAAGGTGCGGTCGAATGCCCAATGACGATCAAACTCTTCCGGTGTACCCTTGGCAAGGTACTTTATGTTTTCCCAGTGCCTACCCCACCCCGCGATAATGGGAACCTGTGAGGAATGAGACAATCTTGATATGCGCCTACAATGGCAGCAACTATACTCTCGGGATTGTCGGAGAGCGTACGGTCATGTGATCGGGGTATATCTGTAAAGAGTTTAGAACATCTACGACGTTGGGAAAGCTATATAAGCATGCAGATTATATTATTGTAATTATAAATTTTCCACACCAATGGTGTACTTGAAATGACTCTCCTCCCACAAGATTGAATTGATATATTCAGAATCAGAAATGAGTCCTTGGGTAGGGGGCTTTGGGGGGGTGTTCGGGGACTTTGGGCCTCAAGGCCCAGTTTGGGCCCTAGGGCCCAAATAGAAATACTGCAAAATTTGTATCTCTACAAATTTGTGCACAGATGCTCATGTTCAGTCCTAATGGTGGTCCAATTGCCATACTTTCATGGTTGCCCTGGGATTTGGGTCCAAGGCCCCAGGTGAGCCCTAGGGCCCATCATGGGGAAATATGCAAAATATCCTTTCTCTACGAATTACATTGCACAGGTGCATCGTCATAAAGATCGTCTAACAGCCGTACCTTCGGAGTGTTCAGGAATTTTGATCCAAGGTCCTACTTGGGCCGTTGTGGCCCATTTAGGGAATTCACACAATGGTACTTGATGTGCATCGCCTTCCACAAGATTCAATGATTTTCTTCAAAGTTACGTAACGGTCCTTGGGTAGAGGGCCATGGAGGTGTTTGGGAATGTTGAGTCCCAAGGGCCCCAAATATAACTACGAAATCTTGTACCTCCTACACAATCTGTTGCACAGTGCTGATGATTCAGTTATAATGAGGTATAATAGCTGTACCTTCAGGGTGCCCCAGGATTTGGGACCCCTGGCCCGTGTCACTGATGGCCTCGGCCCATTATGTGGAAAATTTATTGATGACTAAATAGCTAAACATTTTCGGCCATATGAGAATCATTGTCAAAGGTTCATAAAGGGGCACAATAGGCCATGTTTGAAACAACATCATCTTCAACATTTATCACATTATTGTTACATTAATATTGGTACATTATGGTAGTTGGAGCTACAGCCACCATTGGGGCTCTAGTTTTTCTTTTTAGCTCACAGAATATGCTGGTTAGTATTGTGATGACCAGTCATTCATATGTCATCCTATCTATCATCCTAGCTATCCAGTCTGTGAACTTTTGTTTTTTGGGCCACGAAATGTTCAGTTTTGATGAAGTTCGACCAGACTTGGTCACAATGTTCATTAACTGAGGGGTCATCGTGACCACCTAAAGGTCAAGGTCATGGCATTAAAGGGGCAGGAAGGCCATAAGTGGAAAACTGCAAAAAGCTACCTCTATACAAATTTGTGGCACAGTGTGATGTGCGGTCATATTGATGGTCTATCAGCTGTACTTCGGGTGTTCAGAATTTTTGATCCAAGTCCACGGGCCCAAGGGCCATTTTATGAAATTCATACAATGATAGTGAATACATCTACTACCACAAGCTCAATTGGTTTTCTTCAAAGTAGTTACATGCTCAGTTCATTTTCAGTTGTTTATTCCAGTATAATTGCAAAATTACAAAACTCATAAATAGGAAAAAATGAATTAAAAATACAAAAATATACAATTATAAAACTATAAAAGTTAGAGGGTAGTATACAATATTTGAAAGAGTGAAAGAGAATATGTGGAAATATGTAGCAATTAAGGAAGTCGTTAAAAGTATTATTTTGAATGAAAATAGATGCTCTGTGTTTTAATGAGTGTGAGTATTATGTGCCTGGAGTAAGGGCCATTGGGGGGTCAGGAATTTTGGGCCCAGTGCCAAGTTTGGGCCAAAAGGCGGAATTATGTGAATACTGCAAAATCTTTGTCCTTCGAATTTAGTTGCACAGTGTTGAAGTTCAGTCATAATGTTGGTATATAGACGTTCCTCGAGGTGTCAGGATTTTTTGTTCCAGGTCCCGGACTTGCGCCGAGGGCCCATTTTATGCTGTTTCACACATGGTGCTTGAAAGCATCTCCCCCCCCCCACAAGCGTCATTGATTTTCTTCAAGGTTACAGTAATAGTCCTTGGGTAGATGTGGCCACCATGGGGTGATGGTCAGAATTGTGGGCCCTGGCCCATTATATGAAATCTGTTAAACTTTATCTCCTACAATCTAGTTGCACCATGTGATGTTCGGTCATAATGATGGTCTAATAGCTGTACCGGCAGGATGCCCAGGGATTTGGGACCTGAGGCCAAGTGTGGGCTGAGGGCCCCCCACACATGTGGTTATGCAAAATGCTTCTCCTCTTACATGTTTTGGTAGACAGTCCTGATATTCGGTCATAATGATGGGATGGTCTGTTCTAACAGTCATACCTTTGGGGTGTTCAGGAATTTTGATCAAAGGTCGCACTGGGCCCGAGGGCCCATTCTATGACATTTCCCACAATGGACTGAAAATGCATCTCCTTCCCACAAGTAATAATTGATGTTCGTTCAAGTACCTGTAATGCTCCTCGGTTTAGGTGGTCCATCGGGGGTGTTTGCAAAAACTTATGGCCTGAAGGCCCCCAATGTGGACCTAAGGCCATCATGTTAAATCATGCCAAATGCTTCTACAAAATTTGGTGCACAACAATCGTGCTGAGTGTCGGTCATAATGAGGGTCTAGTACCCCTACCTTTCAGGGTTATAAGGATTCTGGAATTGGGGCCCAATTTGGGCCCCAGTGCCCTATCACGTGCAAATTCAAGCGAAATGTTTATCCGCCTCCGGGCTGATGCTCTATCATAATGATGGAATAGTAATACCTATGGGCTTTTCAAAGATCCACGGTCCCACTGGGGCCCTACGGCCTATTCTACTATTCAGTGTGTCAACAAATGCAATTTTGCCCCCACACCGTCACGGATTGTCTACCAAACTTGAAAAACTTGTTAATTGACATGAGACAGTTGATTTTGTGACGGTTCAGGTCAAAGGTCAAGGGGCAATATATGCCACTATCTATAAAATTTCAAAATGGATCTCCTCCTAGAAGTACCTTCAATTTTTTGTCCTAATGTGCTTTTGGAGGTTCTCTCTCAGCTTCGTTTGCAGTTTTGGATGCACATCATATAGTTTTGTTAGAATTAAAACAGAACCTAATGAAAAAGAAGCAAAACAGTCATAAAATGTGTTGAGGATAAGGAGTAGAGCTTTGAATTTCAAGTTCTGTAAAATTATAGGGAAGGCCAGTTCGTTGCGAAAAAACACTACTATTTAATAACATAACTATTCTGTCGTAAATATTCCAATTCTAATAAACTTCGTCTCTAAATCCTGCTTTTGATATTTCTAATTCTTCTTGCAATCCTTTGTTTCCCTCTTGAGATATCCAATTTCATAATTGCCTCTCCATTTCCCCATGCTGGGTTGCTTCCCCAATCTAGCCTGCACCCCAATCACCCCACCCCACCATCAAGATGGTGTCCCAAATTACAATTTTCCATGCAACTGGTATCTATAGATATCAAATCAATTCACATTCATTCTGGTTTGACAGTTTTGTTTAAATAGTTCACAGTAATTTCCCCATCTACCCAGCCATAAACAAATAGCCCCTGGGATTTGCACCCTAAGCAGGTGTTGACGATTGAAGGGCATACAGGATAGTGTGGTCATGGTCAGGATGTACAGTTGGCCGTAAGTGTAATACAGCTTTATAATCATTGTCCTGAAAAGACTACAGAAGAACGACGGCAAGTAGGTGTTATAAACACAAGAGGATGGAATAGGATTTACAATGATTTGTATACCACCCCCCCTCCTCCTTAAAACTGAATAGAATTGAAGAATAAAAACATTGAAGAAATGTAGTAATACATGCAATTTTATTGAGTACATTGAAATCATTCAAGGTTCATAGGAGGTGAAGTCTCGTGAACCAGATAGCTGTATAAAGTGCAACATAAGTATAATGGGCATGTTCTTGGATAGGTGAGTTGGCAATTTAGATTTTCTGTCCTATTGTTGTTGGAAAGCAGAGATCGAAAGGTCTATGAGGTGAGAGAAAAATGAAATCTAGAACATTTTAACATGTTATGCTAACGTTCAAAACAATTGACATTATGCTTTTGAAATCAATGACAATCAACTGGCTGAGGCAAGGAATCACTATGTAGAGGTGCATCTTTATTGTATATTTCATGTATGTCATCAGTAAATACGCATTGCTTCCACACTCTACAAGAATTTTGACCAATGAAAATTGGCAACTAATGTTGTATATAATAACTGAAATCAATGCACAACTCTGGTAACACATCGTTAAAGTACCAGGTCACTACATATTGAAAAGTTGTCCGGTTGGAGCTACTGAACCGGTTCTATAGTTATGGAATCTGATCCTTCCAACTGAACATAAAGCATTCAATCTATGTTCTGCTCATACATCCTTTACAATCTGCTGGCCAGTGGCACTTGTGTAGTCAGAGGGATAGGAGGCCGGGGGGATGTCTTTGGGATAATAAAAGCACGATTTATTCTGAGGTGGGATTTTCCTGGAAGTTGCAGGTTATCTATTGTACGTAGTAGGAAGAAATGCATTTACTATTAAATTTTGGAAAATATGAGCTCCCATGGTCGCCAATCTTCCGGCACCTTGCATTTAGGATTGAAAAATTAATTTTCTAGTAGCACATTCTGAGATTCTCCTGCATGAACACTCGACTCCGAATATTTGGTGGTTTGATATACAGCAGACAGTTAGAGTCAATCCCCAAAAGTGCGTACAAAAAATGGTAAAATTGAGTACACCACTGCTCCAATTCTCTCTGATTTTGTCCAGAGAGAACACATTTACTAAGTATCCACCATATTCCTTCTCACACCCCCATCCCCAAACAGCATCCACCTGTATTCCGCTCGTACATCTCCTAACTGATAGTTCCCAATTATCAACAGCTGTCACTGTCATTGGGCAATAAGGTGAGCAGTGTTGCTCAGTATTCCAATCAGCCATCTAAGGCCATAAACCCAAATCACATTGTACATACAATTGAATAAAATAAATCATGATGTGGTGTACGAAGTGCATGGTATATATACTGACCTGGAGGTCTCGGGTTCTCTTGTCCAAATGTTGAATGTTTAGTCATAAAATGTGCACTGGTCTCAGTGACCCATCGTTTTCATTCTTTTTTTTCAATCTTCTTCTCAGCAGGTGCCGTCATCACAGGGACATTAGAGTATATGCGAGTCACGACTGACAAACAGTGCTGGAGGAGGTCCGGCGTATTCATTTCAATGAATAACCCCCCAACACCCCCATGACTGTCACCTTTTCAAGGAAAAGCCTCCTACAGAACGTTACGGTGCCTAACCTTCTCGATATAACTTGAAAAGCACAGGGCAAGATGCGGTTATTACAAATTTAATGTCTGTCAGCAGTAGTCTTCTCTTCCCTAAATATAATTCAGTCCTTAAAAGATTTTAGTCCAGTAGGTTGACCGAATCTAGTGTCACTTCAAATACTCAATATAATATAAAATAATCTGAGGTTCCCTCGTGATTCAAATTTTAAGCAAAATTTTCAGTGTTTCAGTTGGAACAGTTGTCCAAAGATGTGTGCTGCTGCTCGTAGCGGAGGAACTGACTGTCGGTGCAGTCGCCGAAAACCCGGACAGGCCTACCTGAAGATGATGTCGCTTGCGCCGGAGATGGGACGAACGGTGAGGCAGAGGAATGAATCACGCTAAAAAGTATGTCTGCTTGATTCTTTTGTCACATTCTAGGGGAGAAGAAAACACATACTGTAGTTCACTGAGCAGTGGCTTCATTGGAACATTGATTCATGGGACTTAATCCTTTCCAATGCGGCTATTCTTCTTCGCATCGTTGCTCCCTGCGCCGCATATCTAGTGATAATCTTTTGAAGTCGTAGTTTGCCATAATGATTTTTTAACGTCCATCATATATCGGCGTACACATGATTTATGCAGATTTATTTTTTCTTGCTTGGTCAATAGAAGGTATATTATCATCTGACAAGGGGATCATACAAGGGCCAAGACCCAACCATTCTAATGTGTTGTCAGACGAGCCGGGTCTGCCCCAGCGACCACTGCTATGACCTGTACTCAGTCAGCTAAAGAAGAGGATAGAGGCTGGTAAAGGGGGGGACAGTAATCTTACCAAGGGTCAGGGAGTGGTGAGTACCTATCAACGGCTTATGAGTACAATATCAAAACCCCTGAACGGGAAGCTGGGGGCACACGATATAAACAGCGCCTAGCCGTGGGGGCTTATGACCCGACACCTGAGCCCGTAGTCTAACTGTTTTCAAGTCCTGACGAGGACAGGGCCAGTACTGCCTGGATAGCAGTTTCATACCTAGTAGCGAACACCAGTACATACAGCTGAGGGGCTGGTGTCCGACGCACCAGCAGCCCGAATTAAATGGCGCAATGATCGTAGTAGAGTTTGCCGCCAAACCATATTCGCTTACCCGGGCTACCGGCGCTGATTTTATTATTCCTGCGCTAGAAAAAAAAATCCAACATGCTTCATCTGGGTCAAACCAACAACTGTTGGGCTCCAAGCATTATCACCGGACTACGGTGGCTGAAGTTGGACTGAGTACAATTCAAACACCCCTGAGTACAAAATCAAACACCCATGACTTTTTTTTTGAGTACAATATCAACAACCCCATGAGTACAATCAATCACTCATGAGTACAATATCAACACTCATGATACATTATCAACACCCATGTGTACAATATCAACCCATGCGTACCATATCAACACCAATGAGTACAAATCAATACTCTTGAGTACAATATCAATACTAATTGACTACAAATCAACACTCATGAGTACAATATCACATTCATGAAGGAGGGACAAGCCAAATCTAGGCAATGTCAATATTGCTACATTGATAACACAAAAACATAGCAGAATGAATTTTGCAATTTTATGGTGCTATACACTAACGTTGATTGATACTCAACTTTCCATCTCAAGTACTGTGATAATGCATAAGGAGGCACTTCCCGTTATCCATGTACTGTTCGCAGTGAATAAACTGGGACAGGATAGGTCAACATGACTGGCAAACTACTTTATGACACGTTGCAACTCTAGTTCTTCACTCCGGGCAGCTTGATCAGGAGGAAGAGCGTGGTTACTCACTCATTCTAATGAGCACATTCAACCGCCTCCTTGCTTCACCCGGGCCGCATCCAGTGGAGCGAGATGGGAAACAAGTCTGAGCTAGACCGCTCGCTCACTGAGGTGCCTGCGAAGCTGGTTAGGGGAGTTAGAAAGTGTTTGGATGTCATAGCTCTCTGACTAGTTGGCCGAAACCAAAGTGCCCTCAGCTATTATCCAGCTGTGAGGCACTGCCCTAATGGTCTCAGACAGACCTACTTGTTCAGGCATTCTCCTATGATTCTTTCACAGCCAATGGGATAGCATGGATTCTTTTGTGATATCTTCTTTCACAGCCGATGGGTCCAGTAGTGGTCTCACCCGAGACAAGCTGGAAGCCTCTTATGGTACCTTGGCCAGCGATGTCCCAACGGCCTGGAGTCTGATGTGGTCCTGCTGCGGAGAGGACCGTCCCAGACGGTCTCCTGGGTGACTACCTGGTTCGCAGGGTAGACGAGGAAGAAGATTTCCAGGAGGTTCAGGTGAGGCAATGAGAGAGGGGTGCGAGAGGGCCATGATCCGATGTGGGGCAGTTGCCGTGCCAACCTGCCCCCATGCGCGCCTCATCAATTAGGACCCTCGAACAGTGTGAGTGTTACCTGCTTGTGGTATCATATTCTTTCCTAGGAGCGCTCCATCAAAAGCATTTGGCTCACGAAACAATGATCCTATTCAAGCTCAGTGCCTAATATGCAAGAGAACATGTTTTGGGCAATGTTAATCTGTGCAAATCTTGCTATTTGTGTCAGTGCATGATAATTTCACCAGTGATGAAATTGGAAGAAATTGATTGTTTTCATTGCTCAGACAATGTGGTAAACATCGTTAGATGAGATGGAAACACGGTGATGACATAACATTAAAATCGGGCTCAATTTGTAAAGTCTTTTGTGTGACAAAATGTGCATGAATTTCATAGGGCCTATGGGTTTGTGTGTTTCTTTTTTTTCGCAGTGTCGCATTTATGGGTTGGTATATTATTATGAGTATGTTATTATCATATTATGTGGTATAGAAAGGAAAAGCTGTCCAGGCAATAATAAATGCTCTGTTATCGGAGAGTTTCACAACACGCTCTGGAAGTTTATACGTGGAAGATAATCACCCAGTATAGTATGCTCAGCTCAGAGATGGTAATACAACTGGTGATTTCAAAGGCTAGAAATAACCAGAATGTGACTAATAGGCTTAATAGAAGTGTGAGATAGGCTTTCACTTGTGGACCAGCTAATTTTTTTCTGGGTCTTGTGCTATTAAAGTCCAGTGGTCGTGTCGTAGATTCCTTCGAACTAGCACAACTAAAAAGAGGACATAACATAACCCCACACCTGGAATTATTTTGGAGCTTCTAGCATGTTGACTTTTGTTCAGTTATTTCAATCTACTTTGAGAATCTTTTACATCACAGGTTGAGGGGGGGGGGGGGGAAGCTAAAGATGTCATAGATTCTACACAGTAAATGCTGTATTTTTGCGCCTTGATAACAGAAATACAAGAATAGTTACTCACTTTTGTTACATGGTTTTCGAAAGTACATGTTTACATTGACTTCGTATTGACAGATTTGATACAGGTGAACTCGTTCTCCCCTCCCCCCATATTTGTCTTGAAGAATATCTGATTTGATGTGAAGTCTGCAGTTCAGAAGCTAAGGTGCTAATCAAGAAACCTGGCCTTATTAGTGGATGAGCACAGCCGCGCAGGTTAACTTGGCTTCGTTCCTAAACTAGTGCTCGGGTAATATAGAGGCAGCGGTGTGGCTAATCCCAACCTACTCCCGAGACCATTTTACATCCTTTTACACCCTTTGAAAGGACAATCGAGTGAATCCATGGCCTGGCCACTTCCTCAGTAACCTGGAAGGCTGGAGTTCATTGTGACTGCCTACATCCATCGAAAGATTTATAAAAGAAAATAACCTGTATTGAACCCCAGTTACCCCAGGAAGTCCTGCATCACAGCAGAACCATTAAGTGATGACCAGGACCTTGCCCATCGTACCTGCACGTAGAGCAACCTAGGAAAGAACAAAGAACGTCTGGTGACTGCTGGAACTTGAACCCGGAATGTTTGCTTGTAAAGTGTCACTACTCTGCCGTTCTTCCACCCTTGTGTGGATAGCGATTGTGCACTCTAATCGGCTAGAATTTGGTCTGGGGGTTGGCTGCTATATTGTATTAAAGTACCTAATGTCAAATAATATTTACAAGATTATTGGTCTGCAAGTCAGACTATTTTGAGGTAGGCTTACACTTGACCAGTCGAGGGCCTCCCATTTCACAATCTAATTTGATGTAGAATTTGAAGTGGTAGTGCTGTGGAGGGGAAAAGTTTCAATTGACAACATTCAAGACCCCCACCCAGCTCCCACAGAACAAAATGGAAGCCTCCTCACGAAAATAGCCCATCTTCGATTGAATTCAACATATTAGGGGTGATAAGGGCCCTGGTAGATTCGACCAGCAGGTTCTACATTGAGGGGGAATTCAACAGGGGATATCAAGTTCTGGGTAAAAACTCACCTGCGGAAACCAAAGAATTGGGAGCCAGTATCTTACCAGTATTGGCCTAATGTTACACACTGCCAGACACTTCTGGTTCACCACACCCACCGTCTTTCAATATTCGTTCTCCAGGGTTGCTGTGGTCGGTAACGTCGAACGCCGGCAGAGCATTTGCTGGGGGTCTCACCCACGGAGAGTTGACACGGCAGGCGCGCTGGGCCCGACTGAAGCTCTTCCGGCACAGCATGAGATGGAGTCCCGGCGGAACAGATGTAGCGTGGGGAATGACATCCCGCGGTTCGACAGCAAAGGGCCAATGTGTGTGAACAAGCCCGACAATCATGGGTGTGTGATTGTGCTCTTCATAGTTTTGAGGGACGCATGAATCGCCATGACACTTACTGTTATGGCGTCATTGTCTGGGAGCGACCTGTGGAAAAGCGACATGGACGTTTGCATGATGTCACGTACCCCCCCCCAAATAAAAGAGAAAAAATATTGATGCAACACTATATAGGGGTTTATGGTTATCATCAAATTCATCAAATCAATCTGATTGTAGTGATGATTGCTATTATGTCCCGCCTTGTTGTCTTGGCTCTTCAAGAGGATTAATTCACAGAATTATGACCTTCTATGATCTTGTGCTTATTCATGTATTTTCCAGAGATTCGAGGGGCGATAGGCGATTGTTTGAAAACTGACCTTTTGGCTTGATGATCTTGATCAGTTAACACATAATTGTTTTTCTACATTCGCCTTGGTTTATGTGTCGGTTTGAGCTACAGCACATGGTGCTCTAAATGGAAAATGTTTAGTAGAGTGCACTCATGGAGGGACTTGGAATGAATATGTCAGTGAAACTATTAAACTTGCAGGTGCCAAGCCCTGGGTTGGATGCATAAGGTTGGAAGATGGTCCCACATTTTTGCAAAAGGTTGAGTGCACTCATGGGGCAGGGGCGGGCAGCGGCGGTATTTTGTGGTATTTAGAAAAATAACTACATTCACAAGTATTCATATTGCAGGTGCCGGCCTGGACTGGATGCATATATGTGAGAGCTCTTCTAAGGTGATCACCTTCATTGATCTTGCCGCCACGAGAAATACTGAAGACCACTGTGTTCGGCGATGACTGGCCATGCAACACCAGAATTTGGACAGTTCATGGTAAAGCCTCCGATGACAATCAACACTTGGGGGACAGGGAGATTAATCTCCATCTCACATCCATACTTCTGACAATGCTCCCTAGACTTTAATATCCAATACGGTTAACTGTTTGAAAGAGTGCAAAGTTCGGGAGGTTTGCAGTTAGCTGACCCCTTGTGGTGGATACGGTTTACCGCGGCCCTTCCCCTCACACCTTGCGGTCACACAGGGACTTGCAAAAACGAGTTGTTAGACCGCCAAGGGCTCTGACAGCTTCGCAATCAGCAAATCAGGGATTCTGAGATACATTGCCTAACTCGGGGGGGGGGGGGGGGGGAATTATCTGGAATGTCAGTTGATCAAAGGCAAGATCCGTTCTACCTTATCCATGCTGACTTTTTTCTCGACATCAGCTAGGGTTGTGAAAGAGTTGCTCTCCTATTTGGTAAAGGGGTGGGGGGGGGGATCTACAGGCATTGGCATTCAGGGAAATATCTGTGTTTCGTTTCTACCATGAATTTTGGTAAGATTTTTATTGTGAGAGGATTATAAGGGCTTGGCAGATGTTGATGATATGTTTCCATCTGAAGATACTTTCAAGTTGATGTGACAAACCTTCACCTCATCATATTCCCCTCTCCCCTCATCAGATGGCAAGAATGCCGGTGTCATCGGAATGACCAAGGAACATCTCGGCCTAGCCCTGGCCCTCAGCGTCCCAGTCTTGTTGTCGTCACCAAGATTGACATGTGTCCCCCCAACGTCCTCCAGGACACCCTCAAACTGCTGCAGAGAATCCTCAAATCCCCCGGCTGTCGGAAGATACAATCCTAGTGAACACCAAAGAGGATGTCGTAACAACCGCCACTAACTTCAGCTCAGAAAGGTTTCAGCATTTTTCTTCTGTGTTTGGTTTTGATGCGAGTGCCTAATTGCTTGAAAGCCTTTTACTGTCTCTCTGTGTAACCATGGTTGACTGTATACTTGGAAATTTGTGGAGAGTTTTGGTGATTTCTATTCCCATGGGCTATATGAAGTAGATTGAATATTTATAACTCTTTACAATACTTGATTGTGATTGGTTCATTCGCTGACTGTAGCCCTCTGTTCTTGAGGCAATAACTGGTGAAAACTAACAACAATCAAATGGATGCTGAGTTTAACATTGATGTTGCGTGGGATCATTTTGAATCAAACAAGAGTTTATAAACACATATCTGTTCAGGGGGCTTGTTGCATGCCTCCATGGGACCTACTACTGTGACAACCTGGCGTACATGAAGATTATCTCAACCTTCCATGAAACCCAACTGCAGGTTCTGATGAGCTAATCAACTCATAGTTAATACACTATAGTCCAGTTGCTCTTTGTCAACTTAAAATAAAGGTTACCCTGTGATAATTTAACAAGGGCATCAAGACATTTTCAGCATGGTGAATGAAACATTGATACAAGATGTTACTATTCATCATCAATCATGAGTACAAGTGACCACAGTCCAATAGGCATTTTTCAGGGAGATTGATAGCGGAGTGCCACGTTTATTGAGTGGGTAATAGCCTATTTTCTTTAATTTATTGTTCGAGCAATACATACAGGAAATGAGGTGGATGAACTGATACAATTTTCAGTGTAAAATATGCTAATTGAGTGTCTAATTTGCATGATTATGCAAAATTTGATGAATATGATCTACCTTCAGTTCCAAGTTTTTTTAACATAGATTTAGGGTCACTGGATGAGATTTTCATGAAATCTAGTGGGTATGGTTCACCTTTAGTTCCAGCAGGAGTCAGGGGATCAACTGGAGGGCAATCAATGTGTATAATTTGCATATTTCATGAAAAGGTCATGGTTTGCTTCTGTTCCAAATTTCTTCAACATAGATTCAGGGGCACTGGAGGTCATTCAATGGTGTCTAATTCGCATAATTTATGCAAAATCCCAAAGTTGGTTGGATTCCATGGATATCTGGTGGGCCTAGTTTACCCTAATTCTGAAATTTTTTAACATGGATTCAGGGGCACTGGAGGTCATTCAACATGTCTAATTTGCTTGGGTTGCCTCGTAATTTGCATGCATAATTTTTCTGCAAATTCACCAGATTCCCATTAAACTTGGTGGGTTTAGTTCACCTTTTGTCTCCAAAATTTTAACATAGATTTGAGTTACTGTGGGTCTTCACTGTGTCTAGTTGCTTGGTTCATGCCACTTTCAAGGTTTCTCAGATTCCCATGGAGATATGTAGTGGGTTGTGCAGTCCACTGTTGGTTCCGAGATATTTAAAAAAGTCAAGTAAGTATTGTGTATAAGTTGTATGATTTAGACAATTTTAGTCCCATTTCCACAGAACTTAGTACTATTGGGTATAGGCATGGTCAATAATCAGTCCTATTTATTTGAAATTAGTCACTGATTAGCTATTTCAGAGGTAGCAAGCACACTTAGTGGGCTGGCAAACTATATCCACCACTATATATGCTCTTGATCTTGCTGTTATTATCTGCTAAATGGCACTGCTAAATTAACAACCTGTGATCGTGACTAGCGGTTCATGAACCCATTGTTATATCCCAATTTTGGTGATGTCTGTTATCCTAATAAGCTATTGTTGTTTGCTTCAGGAGTCGTCCAAAAGTCCAAGTCTCCCAATTGTCACGGGTCAAAACCTAGACTTGCCATGAAGATTGTTCCTGAAACCTCCTGAAAACAGAGTTGACTGGGGCATCACAGAGCCCGCAGAATTCCAAGATAGACGAGAACCTACTCCCGGTACGGTAAGTTGAGAGTTCAGTTGCGGATATGGTGTAAATTGGCATTCCCACTTACGTTTCCAGCTTGTTTTTGGTTACTTGCGGTCCAGCGGTTTTGATTCCTTGCGATAGTAAAGGAACCTAGTAGTTAGGTGGGAGTATGTGGTTGGGTGTGGTGTTGTGACACTGCATGGGTACACAGTAACTCAAAAAAGGAAAGTTGAATAAGACTGAAACTTGGAATATAGGTCTGCCATAGTAGGGAAGAGTTGGCCCTATTTTTGGTGCTGATCTCATTAATTTCATGATTGCCGAGGGTCAAAGCAAAGATCATAAAATGGCAATAGTCTTGACACTGTTAGTCTGATTTTGATCAAACTTGTAGTTGGGATGACATTAGTGAGGAGTGCCAACAAATACTACGGTATTGTATTGTTACTCCTTATTAATACTCATGAGGGGCGAGGCTCAAAGTAGATTTCGCTGGAAATATCTTGTGAACACGATAAGTGGAAGAGGTATTGCTCTCATACTTAGGATGTGGATGCCCCATAATTAGTAGAGGTCAAATTTGTGGGTTCCAACCCACCCACCCCCTTTCCCCTATTTTACTTGCGATAGTGTCTGTGCAGCAAGTAGGGGTTTCCTGCTGACTAGCGTGTTCAGCGCTCTGAGACTCATTCACCATCTTAAAGTAGCAATTTGCACACACAGACATGTAGATGCCATTCTAAAACGTCACTTTTGTTATCTGTAGATCTTTTTTCTACAGCAAATGGCTTAAACCCTGTGTATACTACCCACACTATGTTTATGTGTAGTTCTGCTATGGTGAATTGTGATTATTCAACCACTAGGCCGAACATACACAGTGACATAGCGGTAGCCAGAAACATACAGGAGGCCCTGTATAAAGTGCTCAACGCACCTTTTCCCAAACTCGCTGACAACACCTGGTGAAATTGGGGACCTGTGAGGAATGGGCACACATGTGAGTGCTGGTTTCACTGCTGTCAATAAGTAGGATAGTCGCTGACCCATGCCATGTTGCAATGACCCAGATAATGTACTGTGTAAGCAACCTAAGAGCTGGCACTGACTAAACCCCAAAGGGCGGGCATATTCATATCCCTGCAACACTTAAAGGAGAATTATGGTTTGGGACTAGTTCACCGCTGCTGGAAACCCTAGGATCCGCGCATAACTCTGTAACGCTCCCATCGCATTGATCTGAAACGTTCTGCCCTAGTTGAAGTCTTTGATGAGTTGAAGGGGTGCACTGCTGCATGTCTGCTGCTCTTTATTTTGGTCCGATTCACACAAAATAGGTAGGGTAAAAAAGTTGGATCCGGCATTTTCAAGGCACCGGGAGGTCAAATTTGTGGGTATTCTCGCAATTTATCTAACTTTGAAAGAATTGATCGAAACAGGGTGTATGTGGACTGTCCATAGTCCTAAACAATCGAAGGTCATGTCAAGGTCACAGGAGGTCAAGTTTGCGTAACATATGCGATTTTTTACTTTGAGTATGTGAACCAAACTTGGACTGTGAAATACCGTCGATCATGAACAACAGGTAGGTTCTTTCAAGGTCACCGGCGGTTATAAATGGACATGATGTAAATGTGCTCCCTCTGAATTAGGGCCACAAAGGCTGTTTCTCCGGGAATATGCACGTCGGCGGTTCACCCGCGCCTGCACATGTCTAATTAAAAGTGAATATAATGATTATCCTTGACAACATGACAATTAATCCTAGATGAATGTGAATTGGCTTTCTGAAATTGTTCAGGCGCGCATATTCACCTCAATGCCAAATTTGTTCGTCTTCCAGGGTGTTGGAACAGTGTATCGGGGACAAGGTACGAGGTGAATCAGCATCAACGACTCAGTGCTCCTGGCCTGATTGCATGGGGCCTACACGAAGTGATCATTAAGGCTCCATAGGAAACGAAGGCCTTGTAAGGATAGTAAAGGGGGACAGACAGGTCGCATTGAAAAAGGTGAGTTATTGACAGATGCCCAATATTGTGTTGTTATCACAATTCTGACGGTGACCCACGGATTTACAGCCTGCTCTGGTGTTGATGGAATTTAGGACCATCGGTCAGCAACGCCAGACTACTGAGTGTATTTTTGGTGGCTAGTTTGAGATTTCCACTGGAGTTTTCAACACTAAATTCTCATGAATGTTAACTAGCTGTTGCTTGGCGACCATCACTCTGTGCCGCTGAGCTGCCGAGCAGGCTGATTAGAGGGTAGTGTCTTAGCTACATCTACCTACTTAAAAACCCACTGACCTCAAAACTGAATTAAAACAGGGAAAATTGGATTAGATTCAATTTATTTGAATTCTATGGTTTCAGGGAGCCAATATGCCCTCATAGTCTCATGTTAAGACGTGTTGACAACCCTGCCCGATATGCGTTTTCCTCGCTGTGTCGCCTTATTCACTTTCTGAGGGTGCTACCGCAGTACCTGCAGTGTTTCACAAACGTAACAACGGTTGCCAGATTGTCAGGCCCCAAGCGGGCCTCTTATAAGACAAGTTGCTTTCCAATAATGTAGGGAGCCAATCACGGCACAGATAGATGTACACCGCCCCAGACAAATTGGACAAGACCATTATATTCACAGGAGCTGTGGCTTGTCAATCAAAGTACATATTTTTTTTATTGCATGCCAGATAAGTGTAACGTTCACGCAACGAGTGAGTATAAAATAATAATCATCTTAACACAATACGAGCCCAAGAAATCTGGCTGTATCGATTTTGGATGACCACCGCAGATAACGTGCCTTCTCTCCTCCCTCGACCCTGGGTGCTCAGGTGATATTGATACAGGGGTTACCCAATCCCACATTTCCCAGTCACATTTGTCCTCCCCGAAGTGATCACTGTGAACTTTATGACCCAACACATTTTTCCGAACCTGATGATGGAAGCTCAAGTTCACGTGATCACTGCTCAAAGCCGACAGACAAGACTTATTGCAAGTATCCCATAACAACCACCATTAACCCCCGATTCCACTACTGCATCACAGCAGAACCATGAAGTGGAGAACAAGCCTCACCCACCGCAACTGCAATTACAACACTTAGGAAACGTCCTCGTGACTGCTGGAATTCAGATTCCGGATATTTGCTTGCCAAAGCGCCACTGGACAACCCACTGTCCAGTCTCCACCCAAGGCTACAACAATTTTGTGATGTTTTCTTCTTCCAGCAAATCATCGGGCACATGTACGTAAAGGTATGGTGATAATCGCTGGCCTCTGAACAGATGCCTCTGGGAGTTTGAGGGGAGATTCTTGTACTGCACCAAACAGCTGCAAACCACCCTAACCATATCATCTGTCATTAAACCACTATGGGTGAGTCCTCCTTGTACTATGTATGACGGATAGACTCTTTTATTACATCCCCCCTACCACTATCAGCTGTCATTACCAGGCTATGGGTGAGGCCTCCTTGTACTATGTATGAATGATAGATTCTTGTACATCTGCCCACCCTCCACTATCAGCTGTCTTCCATGCGATGCTGATGTGGGTGGTCCTCCTTGTACGAATGATAGATTCTTGACTTGCCAAACCTAATGACCACCCCTACCACGATCAGCAGGCTGTCATACCAGGCTATGGGTGACTCCTCCTTGTACTATGTATGAAGGATAGGCTCTTTATGCCCACCCTACCACTATCAGCTGTCATACCAGGCTAGGGTGGTTGAGTCCTCCTTGTACTCTGTATTGACTGATAGCTCTTGTAACTGCAAATCACCCCCCTACCACATCAAGCTGTCTTTAACCAGCTATGGGTGAGTCCTTGTACTATGTATGAAGGATAGATTCTTGGACTGCACCACCCTAACCCACTTCAGCGTTTCATTACCAGGCTATGGGTGATTCCTCCTTGTACTACTATGTATGAAGGATAGATCATTGTACTGCACCACCCTACCACTATCCAGTTGTCATTACCAGCTAATGATGGTCCATCCTTAGTAATATGGTATGAAGATAATTCTTGTACTGCACCACCCCAACCACTATCAGCTGTCATTTACCAGCTATTGTGATCCTCCTTGGGCCTAATATGAAGGATAGATTCTTGTACGCACCACCTAAAAACCACGATCACTGTCATTACCAGGCTATGGGTGAGTCGTCCTGTGTATAAGGATAGATTTTTGTACTGCACCACCCTATCACTATCAGCTGTCATTACCAGGCGATGGGTGAGTCCTCCTTTACTATGTAGAGTATATATTCTTTGTACTGCACCCCCTACCACTCACAGCTGTTTACCAGGCTATGGGTTAGTCCTCCTTGTTTTTAACCTATGTATGAAGGATAGATCATTGTACTGCACCACCCTATCACTATCAGCTGTCATTACCAGGCGATGGGTGAGTCCTCCTTGTACTATTTTGAGGATAGATTATTGTACTGCAACCACCCTACCCTATCAGCTTTCATTAACCCGCTATGGTGAGTCCTCCTTGGTACTATGTATGAAGGATAGATCATTGTACTGCACCACCCTATCACTATCAGCTGTCATTAACCAGGCTATGGGTGAGTCCTCCTTGTACTATGTAGAAGGATAGAATTATTGTACTGCCCACCCTACCACATCAGCTGTCTTACCAGGCTTGGGTGAGTCCTCCTTGTACTCTGTATGAAGGATAATTATTGTACGCACCACCACTACCCACTATAGCTGTCATTACCAGGCTAGGGGTGAGGGTCCCTTCCTTGTACTATGTAGGAAGGATGATTATTGGTACTGCACCCAACCCCACACTACCACTATCAGCTGTCATTCCAGGCGATGGTTGATTCCTCTTTGTACTATGTATGAAGGATAGATCATTGTACTGCACCACCCTATCACTATCAGCTGTCATTACAAGGTATGGGTGAGGCCTCCTTGTACTATGTATGAAGGATAGATTATTGTACTGCACCACTCTACCACTATCAGCTGTCATTCGATTACGGCGATGTGTGATCTTGTACTATGTAAAGATAGATTAGTGTACGCACCCACCCTATCCACTATCAGCTGCATTACCAGCTATGGTGAGGTCCTCCTTGTACTAATTAGGAAGATAGATTATTGTACTGCACCACTCTACCACTATCAGCTGTCATTACAAGGCTACGGTGAGTCCCCTGTACTATGATGAGGGATAGATTATTGTACTGCACCACCCTATCACTATCAGCTGTCATTACCTGGCTATGGGTGAGGTCCTTGCTATGTATGAAGGATAGATCATTGTACTGCACCACCCTACCACTATCAGCTGTCATTACCAGGCGATGGGTGAGTCCTCCTTGTACTAAGGGTAAGATAGATTATTGTCCTGCACCACGCTACCACTATCAGCTGTCATTACCAGGCGATGGGTGAGTCCCCCTTGTACTATTCTAAGATAGATTCTTGGTACTGCACCACCCTCCCACTATCACTGTCATTACCAGGCTATGGTGAGTCCTCCTTGTACTATGTTCTGGATGATTATTGTACTGCACCACCCTATCACTATCAGCTGTCCTTACCATTCTATGGTGACTCCTCCTTGTACTATGTATGAAGGTAGATTCTTGTCTGCACCCACCCTACCACTATCATCTGTTCCTTACCCAGGCTAATGGGTGGAGGTCCTCCTTGTACTATGTATGAAGGATAGATCATTGTACTGCACCACCCTATCACTATCAGCTGTCCTTACCAGGCTATGGTGAGGCTCCTTGTATGAGGATAATTTTTTGGACTGCACCACCCTACCACTATCAGCTTTCATTACCATGCTATGGGTGAGGCCTCCTTGTACTATGTATGACGGATAGACTCTTGTCTGCAACCACCCTATCCTCTATCAGCTGTCATTCCCCACTATGGGTAAGTCGTCCTTTATGGAAGATGCTTATTGTACTGGCACCCCCTACCCCACATCCAGGTCGTACCATTCATGGGTGAAGTCCAGTCTTTTCGTAGCAACCCAAAGAAAGGTTGGTTTTCGGATGGGGGGAAATTGGGGCAACAAAGCGTAAAGTTTCATGTATCATCTTCGGTAGTTCACAATCACTATATATTTACACACTCAAGCCATTTTGCGTGGTGGGTAACTGGAAAAGTCTCTCCGCTTTCTGTAATCCATCCTCGAAGGTATCATCCTCGCTTAGTAACAGTCCCTCCATTGTACCTAAGCCTTGTGAGGTAGCCTTGTTTGTGGGTTTTAATATAGGTCACAGTGTTGACGACTTATTTCAGTGCTTTTTCCTGTTGCATTTGGTCTCAATCTCATAAAGCGACAATCACGTTATGATTCTTGAACATTTATGATATTGGCGCTCCTCAGATGACTCTGGGCGACAACTGTGTGGCGGCACATTTTCGGCGGCTTTTTACAGTGAGTCTCGCTGCGGGTCAGTTTCGTAGCACTGATTGGGAAGTTGCTCATCAGTAAACACATGCATATGTGAGCAGCAATCTGGTACTGAAGACAAGACAGATGTCAATTAGGGCCATACAGATCTATACTTGAGAGAAACAGAGTATTAACTAAAAGAAACTTTATGGTAGTTCGTGAAAAGACTTCATGTTTGGGGGGGGGGAGTGCTTCAGGAACCCTGCTGCTGGGTAATGTGCTTTGTTAATCTCCAGTGATATTCGAACCTTAGGAAAAGCTATAGCTTATGGCTAGCATATGTGTTGGCCGGCATACTAACCTCCATGCCGTTTCATGTCGGACTCCTCATGATATAAATATCTGTGAAATAATTTCTTTTTTCTATAAAGCACGTACCATTTTCATGATCCAAAGAATATTTCCAACCATCTTGGGAGGGGGTGTGGGTTTGTTATTGTTTTAGGATGTTGAGGGGGGGGGGGGGGGGTAACAACCCATTTTTGTTCCTTCAATGGTAGTATAGCTTTTTTGATTTCGATCACTTCTCTAGGGTGTAAGCTTCTTAACTGATGTCCTCGAGGGTTTCTAGCCTGCTTTCTTCGACAGTATTGCTTATCTCTCTGTTATGTAAGCTATTAGTATGTATGTTCAGACTTGCAAATGCAACTGTAGAAAAAAGAGGATACAATGACATAACCCTGGTGATTATCAATTGGATCATAAAATCAGTACTTTTTTCCTGCTCTTGCAGTCCACGTGGGCAGTATACGACAGACGGCCTCCACATCCGCAGGACAAGGAACACCTGAGGACGGGGGATAAGGCCACCGTACTGTTCAGATTCATAAAGAACCCAGAATATTCCATATGGAGGCCGAATGGTCCTTCAGTTGTGATCTGCAAGCTAGACCTTTTCATTTATTCATAGTGTGTAATATACGTGGTACTTGTATGTTTGACCGTGTCAATACACTGTATGTGTCCAGGACCACTGCCTCTTGCTTTCTGGTTTAGTCATAGTGACTGTTTGTTATGGCTAGATACATGCACTCCTTGTTTGCCACTATATAGTTTGTCCCTCCACCAGGAGACTCACATGGTCCTTATATCTAACCCCTGGAAAGTGGATGTAAGACTCACTGCCTCATTTAAGAGCACTGGGGGGGGGGGGGAGTCTGTGCGCCAGTGCCATCGAAGGTTCAATGCTGACAAATAAAACAAATTGTCTGACCAATTAAACAATTGTCTGACCTGATTCAACAGGAGCTTAGTCCCCTGTTTAGGTATATTTATGAATATGCATAACTTCTTGTTCCAGCTATGACAACTGTCCTTGTTGGAACAGCTTGCTAATTCTCACTATTTTGAAAAGGGGATTATATGCGACTAATGAAGTAAACGGTAAATTCCTCTCTCACAGGGAGGCACGACTTCAAGGCTGTTGGTAAAATAACCAAATCTTCCCCAACAATCAGCACATCGTAGGCCACGCCCATACACCACAAGTCAAAGGAAGGGACTGGCGTGCCCAAACCCCCTGATAACGGCCCGCGTGGGCAGCGACGGTAAGCATACAGTTGTCTGGTTCTGGTTCGGGTTTTCAGTTCAAAAACTTTTTTCGGCTTCTTCAGAATGCAATTTACTGTTTTCAGTTCTCACTTCTCTAACAATTACCCTTAACATTGATTCACCCAGCGTCATTTTTTTTTCTGTTTTTTCGCGCCTGACTCTCACAAATTCCTGTGTGCACTGCAGGGTCCAAGTTTCATGAAAACAATAACTTTCGTGCACTTCCACTATTTTGGTGAATGTTCTCATGTGGTTATCAATACTCCTACAACAAAAGGTTATCCATATTCATGCGCCTCTGCTCCGCACTGCCAGAACAAAAATTGTGGGATATTGCAACTATTTTACCTATTCAACTCACCCTATATTGGATGATGCACCCATCCTTATACTAAACTATCGTTTCCCCGGCACACAATCCAATTGGTCCACCCCATCTCGGCCACTTTCTTTTCACACAGACGAATACTTTAACATGTGGACACTACTGTATAGGATAGGTGTGGGAGTGGAGAGTTCATAGGTTCATGGAGAGAGGTTCATAGTTCAAGAACATGTTTTCTTCTGTTGAGAAGGATCAAAGACCTAATATAGATCCAGCATTGTAATTGTAAGTAACAAAACTCTCCATCGTCATGCAAGGGTGTGAAGTTATAGATTGCAATAATGTAATTGCACAGAAAATGAGGCTTGCTCCCTCAAGTCTCATCAAGGGAGGTAGTCAGCAAAATGTGGAAGGTTATTTTGCATATGGTTAGTTTAGAAGGATAGGGTCATGGGAATGAAGAAGTCTCATGAATGACCCTGACAAAACCACAACAACCCAAGAGAAAGTTTATCAGAGTGAACTGAAAAACATGCCACAGC
This sequence comes from Sclerodactyla briareus, assembly GCA_026419785.1. NCBI lineage: Eukaryota > Metazoa > Echinodermata > Holothuroidea > Dendrochirotida > Sclerodactylidae > Sclerodactyla > Sclerodactyla briareus. Next base: position 345,964 of record JAODTK010005605.1, on the reverse strand, counting down.
TAGAGCCTTGTAAGTTTGAGGTGTGTGGTTTTGAGATGTGCTCTTCTTTCCTGTGCCAGTGTGAAAGAAGTCTGGTACATGACCATTGGACTTTGTAATTCAATTTTGAATTTCAATTTAACTCTAATGCTCTGTGAAATTGACAATTCAGGCGATCTTTGATTTGCTATCGTGTTTCGATAGAAATTTGATTGCGGTTGTTCCAATGTCTGGAGCTTAAGTTATCTGCCTGATCTTCTTTCTCAGGGGGCGGAACCGGGGCCGGGGTAGAGCAAGAGGCTAGCTAGAGCAAGAAGGTCAGAGGAGAGCATCGGTGGCGCTGCTGCACCATCTCCCCAAACCCTCACCTCTCTGGATGCTCCGAGGTTACCACAGAGAACAGCAGCCAGCGAAAACAGACAGAGACACAAGAGGGGGGGTCCACGGCAAAGACGTAGACTGCCGCAGGCCCGGTCGAGCCCCCTCCCCTCCTCTTATCCTAACTATCAGCAGTTTTCAGCTTCAGAGGGATAATGGTTTTCACCAGGGCAAGTGCTGCATCAGAAAAACTAGCATACACGGATGTGACTCATCCTCTCAGTTTACCAAAGCGGAGCTTTTCAACACATTTAATCTTAACAGTATTTTTATTCTTGACTGGTGACGGGCCTTCTATGGTTTTCAATATTTGCAAAAGGTCCCCGGTTTTCTATGCCCGAGTGTACAAAACGTATTGTTCGTCTGCCTTCCGAGCATGTCCCGAATGCTACATGTTTTGTGATGTATCAATACCGTAATGTTACAGTCACCTGATTGTATGTGCTTTGTTTTGGGTAGGAGCCTGTTACTACTCACATTTCAAGCCACCTCTCTACTGTACATACAATGCTGTCCATTGTGTTAGACGTGATGTATGCTATTATAGCCTGCTATAGTGATCATCTTTCTACAGCTGAGCGATGTGCTAATAGTCCTTTATCAAACAAGTTCATCTTCGCAGTTTAGAATTCTTACTGGTCACACAAGGCCTCCATCATGAGGCCGTTGGGTGTCACTAACGATACCGTTGCCTTCCATAATGACCTTCTACCTGATTGTTTTCATCTGGTGTAATTTGAAGCCATTTTTGTCGCATCATGGACCTATTACAGTACAATCAATGTAACTATCATCTGTTCACATCTGCAATTGCAGCGAATGCTGCCTTCTATGACAATCGTTGTTTAACTGATGTGTTTTGTTTTGTTTCATGGGACTGTTTTTCATACCAAAATCAGGCTTCCCATCTATTATGTAAGCTTTTATATGGGCTTTTAACTTGACTGTGGTTTTCAACATATTAACCCCATTCGCCAAGTCTATAGTGTCTTGGCAAACGATTCATCACTGTTCACGAAACCTGGTGGGGGGTGGACCTCCTAATAAGGCTTCCCTATACAAGGTCCATAATCTCCACATACCTGGGTAGCTTCAGGAGAGTCGTGGAGGACACAAATCGGAGGATCAACACTGCAGAAAACTACTTCAGGCTTTTAGAGGCTTCAACCGTTATCATTCCTGATCTCTCTACAGGGTGGACCTCTGTGTAATAACTCGCCAAATGTTAAGCTGAGGCCCCTCAATGATTAGAAATGTTGAATGGCATAGCAATCAATTTCAAGCAACTTTCTGGCCATAAAGTTATTCGAGGTATGGAAAAGTTTTATTCTGCAAAAAAATAGGGTTTTCCGAAGGCAACCCAATTCTCACGATTCTCACATTTGGTATTGAAGTAGCCTATATGTCAGCAACATTGGTTTGCAATGGCAGTGTGTATGTAGTGTGCCTAGCCTAGCCTGATGGCCATTATAACCTGTAGGTTTCTTAGATCTGGCCATGGGACAAGCTAAACATCCCGCGAGCCTCATGGCAAATCCATAAATCTGGGAGGTTTAAAACCGTCAGAACAGTAGGCAGAGCCCCAACTCACCACCTGAGAGATTTGGGTTAGAATACAAGTCAGTTCACACCAATCATTAAGAATGGGACCTTGTGCCTTGCTCCCTGGGTGCACCGCATCAGGGATTGAAGCAGGGACTAAATGAGACAGGCAATTGGCAAGTTGCCATCAGTGTGTAATCACCCCCTTCCCCTCCCCCCCCCCCCCCCCGACTATCCTTCAACTTTAAAGTAACACCAAAGAGGCATTGCCTCATTCATGTACCTGGTGATCGATTCGCAGCTGAAAAAAAATTGTGCACTTCCTGGTTTGCCACTATTGCGGCCTGCATCCTTGCCAGGCTTTGAGTAGGTTTGCATCCTTGCTGGCCTCGAGTAGGTTTGCATCCTTGCTGCACCTTGGGTGAGCCTTGTGTAGGTTTGATCCTCTGTTGTGCAATATCTTATAAAACAAGTCTAGGTTCATAGGCAGGTGGCCGCAGCAATCTTAATCAAAGCATTGTTTGGTTTTCACCAGTTACTTTATCGGCTCAAAATGTGTCAAAATTGGGCAAAATACAAATAATGTTTTTCAACAGGACCAAGTTTTTTCAGCTATTTTTGTAAATTAGGTAAATTTGTACATCCATTGGTAAAATTTAAGAAAAAATCAGTAGCAGCTTATCGGTCTAGAGACCCCCGCATCTGCCCAAATTTTGGTCACTATCACTGATCGGGTCTCAAAGGATTAATACACTCTTTCGGGAGCTATGTGTCATGCATACTTCTATTAATATTCCGCATAGTCATTTCAAAATTTCAGACAAGTTGTGGTGACATGTTTGAAAAACAAAAAGGTTGGTTACATTATCGCCAAATGAACCAACCTGTCTACAACGGGGGTGGCAACCTGGCTGTTATGGATGGCGTTTTTGACCCTAATGAGGCATGGTATGAGGAGGTCTGTACTGGACATGGAGATTGCTGGAACTGCACTCTCTGTGAGAGCTGCAAGAAACCATTTACCCATTGATAGTCAGTACTTAAGGGCAAATTCCAGCGAATTAATACTCTCTTTGGTGTTACAATTTTTATAATGTTAAAGAGAATAAAAATCATTAGATATCACTTGTTCCAGGTGTATAGCATGATCGGTTGGGAAGATATGGCTTCCTAAAATTTCATATAATTTGGTGAGTTTGGCAAACTGGCAACTTTTCTACGATGTCATATGTACCAATTATAAGGAAAAAAGTTTAAACACATTTTTAACGTTTTCTTCAAAATTGGTAGATATGACTTCATCAGATGTTGCCAATTTGCAAAAATTGCCAACTAACAGTGATGAATTCATAATCTCAAAAAAATCATAACTTATACCGAACATGCTAGGAACATGAAACAAGGTTTGTTCGGTATGATTTGCAATGCCCACAATCATATGACATTTGAATATTTTTGGCTGGACTTCCCCTTTAAAGACTTTAATCAGGATGATGATGATGGAGACAACAACACTGTCATGGCGAGCTGCCCAGTTCTTAGTGATTTGGCTTATTCTGCTCCTGCTGAAATGCAGTAACTCCTGGAATTGACACTGTAACTAGGTGGCAAACAACCAGCTGTACAAACTTAGGTGACAAGAGAAAACCAAAACTCTGATTACCCCTGAACACCATTATAGTTCCACTTGGGTGCTCACATATTTCTTGCATTTTTCTTGATGCTTGGTGCCTTGGTTGATTGCCCAGAGAGGAGGCTGCGGGTGGAGGTAGCTAGGACATTTCTGCTCAAGTGGGAGAGACGGTTCATGGCAGGTCCCACATAACTTCTCCAGACATCGAGCCTCATGGTAGCAGGATTCAGAGCTTCATTCTCAAGATCTTCATGAACAACAAATCTGTATGTCAGTTACACCTTCTCTCTTCATATTGCAGCTCTTTGGCAGCTTATGGATCAATGCTAAGCAGTTGAAGGAGGAAAAACTTTGGAGGTGGACTAGCATCAAACTGTTTCATTTCTCAGAGAATTTACGATGAATCTGTGTGGAAATCTGTATGCATCATTTTACCATGCTGGTCTCCAACGTATGTTGTCTCATTGTACCTATCCCCTCTCTCCTATCAGTACCCCACTCCCTCCCCTGTTCTTTCTGTGGTAATCATTGACACCTTCCATTGTCTACACCTTTCCTGTAACTATGGTACCTATAATAGCTTCACTAACCTTTAGGTATGCAGGATATGAAAATCCACAGTGCCCACCCTAGTTCCCATCTTATAAAGTTAATCTTTCGTTCTTTGTGATGTTTTTGAGAGGCGACTAAATATACCACTTGAAACAGAATACCCCAGGACAGAATTCAACACGAATGCTCTACTTTGAATGTTCTGTAGAATCGTATTTACCTGCCCTACTACCCTAGACTACTTGCATCAAACAAGTTCTAATGCGCAGCGCCTGATACTACTCCCTCCATTGTTAACCTTCGTCTCTCATGTAAACCATTCATCCTCCACTACCCAACCCCACCCCCCTCCCACCGCTTACCCATCCTTTGTTAACCATACTATCGCTGAAATCTTTTTGTGCCTTGCTGGACTTTCACTGTGTTACCATTCGTCTCATCAGCAGCAATTTGATCTGTTTTGTCAATTTCAGACATTTTAACCCCCTTTCTTAGGTTTCATACGATGGGGTTTGTTTTTTTAAATTTGCTTCTTTTGCAGTCCATAACACCGAGATATGACCATGTTATTTCATCCATAAACTGTACAATGTTATAAACAAAGTTTTCAAATCAGAATCAGTTTTTCTAACGTTTCACTTCTGTAGAATGTGCATATTGTTTGGGATGGTTAAGTTCTCTACAATCCCTCCAACGCATGAGTGGTGATTTCGTCAAATTATGAACGGGGAGCGGGGAGGGGGAATGGCCGCTTTCCCCCAAAATTGGTCCGGGATTGTCGCCCATGCTTTGCTGCCTATTTAATTTGCCCCTACCCCCCTATTTGTTTGGAATACACTTGTTTGGAATTCATAGTGCAAACTGAAACTTGCACCAAGAAACTGAAGCCAGTAACCACCACTGTGCCAGGACCACCGGCACAGTGTCCCCGAAGTTGATGGTTACACCTGTCGTTTGTGGTGTGAAATACAGTGCTGTATAAGGCTAGGATTCAAAAGGTGTGGATGCGGCATGACACCATAAAAGTTGTATTCACCCGCGCACGAATGTAGAAAGTGTCCGAGTTATCTGTTGATGGTGTGCAGAAATAAAGTTCCATAGCATAAGATTCCACCATATATGGGGAAAAAAAAAAAAAAACAAGCACGGAGTAAGCAGAATACCACCTGTGCTAATGTGGCATCGATGCCGTATCACTGCGAAAGGGGCCTATGGAATATCTTACCCATAATGAATTTAATTCCTCTAAAAATGAGTTGTACCATACTAATGACCTTTCACGTAGAAGAACCATGTATTATACCGTGACGTCGTTAAACTCGTTATTCCTCCGTTCGTTTAATTTAGGATTCCCTGCTAAAAATCTTTCGCGGGGCTGATTTTCCCTATTCATACAACATTTGTACCTATGGAAACAGCCATAGCCTGTTCAGATAGGCTGTGCTCGTCACTAACGAGCAGTCACTGCATCAAGTTGGTAATCAGTCTATCTTCCATGTGATTTTTTGCTTGAGCTCGTCCGCAAATGATAGCCGATCCTCAGAAGCTAAGGTCAAAATAATCTTGGCGATCACCCTGTGTTGCGGGCGTGTGTGCGTGCACGTGGATCTCCTATGAGTATGTGTGCATGTCAGGCTCGACCGATTGAAGCATATAATCGTAAATGTGATGGCATCGGGTAGCAGTGTAGCACCGTAGTGGGGTGAACTCGATCTGGTTAGCGGCCTACTCTGGGTAGATGCATTGTTTGACTCGTGAACAGTAGGCTACTCCGCAGCCTCCGCAGGTGCTATAATAAATAGTTCATGCCTAGGCTTTATAATCGGTATAGTTTCTACGGGAGGAACATGAAGTTCTCCTATATTCCAGTAGGAGGTGAACGTTTGTATTGTGGGGAAAATGCAATGTGGCAGGCAGCCTCCTGACTATTCAAATTGCCCCCAAACCGGATACCAATTTTATTCTCACCGAATAGAAATCTCCGGACTCATGGCGGGGCGATCACGGTGGGAGGGGGGGTGGGCATGTCCCCCAATATTTTTGGTGGGGGGGACAATCATCAAATATCCTGTTATCCTATCTTTTTTTCCGTTACATGTATAAAACAGTACCCACGTGTATACAATAACTTTCGTCAGATTCTGGCAATTATGCTTTTTTGTCCATTCGTGTCCATTGCAAGTGTGGGTGAACATATAGGTAGGCCCACGATGAGAATTTGGTTTAGACTTCCATTCATGTTTGCCCCCCGCCCCCCTTTTCCCTTTTTCCACTCCAACAATCCCCAAGGAATCCAACTGCATTTTCTTAACACTACACACAGTTTAGTCTATACTTCTGATCCTTATTGTCCAGATTGGCCTTGTCGCCTGACGTGCACATTATATTATGGTTTTACGACGTGATGACGTATGGAACTATACAGACGCGGAGCGGGGCGAAACAATTCTGAACATGAGAACTTTGACGAAAATTTGAGCGGAACACTAATCTGAAAAAATGACCTAATTTACTGCTGACTGGCTCCATTCCTTTTAATCAAATGTCCTAAAAATGCACGCACAGTTTCCATGACAGTGATGTTCAAGAGCAAATTTTCAATCATCTCTGCGGTTGCAGCCTCCAATCCAGACCAATGGCTGTGTCGGAATGGAGACCACGTGACGTAAATGTAAGGATTAACATCGATCATTTTTTCGGATTTATTTTCAATTTCAGTGATTGCATACTGCCATAAAGGTTCTCCGGGAAGTGCCGCTACCCTGCAATCTGGGGAATTCGTAAAGCTCAAAATTTCCTTGTAACCTATACGATAAACCTCTGATGCTGGCCCAAATTGTAAGAATGAAACATCGATTAGTTCCTTCAAGAACGTTCTTGAAATACAAATTTCCACAAGACATTATTGCCAATTTTAGAGACGTTGCTCACCTGCCAACAGCGCGGGACATTACCGTTTCCTGCAATCTGAAGTGGGTCTGTAAAAGGAAAATTTTCCTTGTACCCCACGCGTCTACTGCATGGTGGCGGCTGGCCTGAATTTAAGGACACCATCGATCAGTTCCTTCAAGAACGTTTTCTAGAACTTTTTCCCCCCCTCCTCCAATTTCCACAGATAACGCCCCGCCTGCCCGCACTTACCGTGCAATTGTTTATGACAGCACGGGGGGGGGACGAAAAAAACTTGTACATGCAAAGTCAACGCAAAATTTACTTCTTCAAATCTCTGTTGACGAGCAGGGTGAATCCTTGAATGGGTACAAGAACATATAGATGTAAGCATTCATTGGCTTCAAGGAAAAATTCACTTTACACTGAACAATCATCAATTGCTGTGTACGCTCAAGGGCAACATTAATTTGGTTCCCTCGTGACGTCCATTGTTCAAACTTAATGTAAGTAACACAATAGAGATCTGGGGTTATCGATCACAAATTTTGAGCGACCACTTCCACCTGTCCACTAACGGTGATTAAGTAGATACTACTTCTAACTATACCATACACACATGTCACAAAAGTACACATTTTCGCTGCGCGGCTGAACGCTACGAACAGACTGGCTGTCGCCTCACTGTTCTCTAAAAATACAAGACAACTTCATCCCGAAGCAATCGCTGTATCATGCATTTCTATAATGTAGTAAAGCAATGAAGGAGCAGAGCTAAGAATATACGTCAAGTTTCCAGTTTCCACTAACTTTTCACGAAAGAACACACGGTTGAACATGCTTCACTGAGAGTGTCTACTTTCAGAGCTAGATTTTTTTCCACTTGAAATATGAATAGGATCGCCATTCCATGAAAACGCGTAGTTGATTAGCACAGATCAAACTAGTTTTCGGAACACTCCTATCTTTAATGCAGGCGCGAATCCCGTTGGGGCCGCCCCCCTAAAAAAATTTGAGAAGAATTTTTTAAGTGGCGCCCCCCTAAAACATTTCGAGAAGATTTTTTTTTTTTTTTTTGGCCGGCCCTGAGCCGGTGAGTTAAAGTTTACACATCCCCATCTGCCATCTGTCCCCAGAAGAAACAACACGATGCGGATGGGTTTGTATTTTGAGGTATTTTTAGCTGCTCAAAAGCGATCGCGTATCTAGGCACGGCAACCTCTACTATTAGGTACGGCCGAGTGCGCTGTCCACGGCTAACCGGTATAATGATTTGCGACGACATTGTGGGGATTTCCCAACGTTAGAGCGGCAACGCGCTTTGAATGCGGGAACAAACATCTCTTTGATTGAGGAACATTCCGGTCGGCAAATTTGTAGCTACATTGTTTCGTCTTCACGCGTGGATAAATGTGCCACGAGGACCTTCATTCGTAATAAGCTACTTACTGTGTGAAGACGGAAATAATTGATTAACGGTTTATTTGGCCATGTTTCTCATACTGATTTTTACCGGTTGCCTGCGCGCACATGGGAAAAATTGTTTTGGTCTGTCTTTACTCGATTCACTCACGAAAAACGCTCCACCCCTCTTGGAGAAATCTGTATCCATTCCTGGTTAAAGTATTGTGCTATAGGTGCCACAAGTACTATGCCATGGGATGAGAGACAAACTTACATGGCCATGTTTGGTGGGATCGTGTTATCGTATTTATACATACACCAAATGACAAAATATAACTTTTTCATAATTTTCTCTAGCAGGGCCCTCATTCTACATCACAGGATCTTTCCAATCAGTAGGAAAGGTTTCAGCTTGATCAGGCGTTTTCGCGGGGCTAGCTTCTTTCGTGGGCTTAATCGGGATGTTTGGCGAGAAAATACATTCTCACAACTTCTTTTTTCTCAAAATGAACCCATGTGTACGTACACCAAAAACAAATAATAGTACCCCCCCCCCCCCCCCCTCCAGGAAGCTCTAACACGTAATTTAGCCTTGATCTGGGCAATTGATGGTGTGCTCGTTGCGTGCAAGTGGTGACCTCTCGTGATATCAGATTGACCGTCAATATCATCCAAAACAATTGTTCTTCACTCATCTCGAATTTGCGGAGTATGTAGGAAAAGGGTCAAATTCCATACGCGCAGTGGAACATCTTTGTGAAGACTTTTGTCCATCAACGGCAACCAAACATCTGTATATTTGGGATGCACTCCTTGCAAAAATTCTCGTTAGTACCACGTTAAGTGCTTTAAATGCAGGAGCTTGTTCTAATGGACCACCAGGTGTTCCTCCAGAATCCATGATACAATCATTCAGAAATTTTTTGGTTAATATGCTTTCCTTCAACAACATACATGAGAAATGCCCGTTTCCTCCCGCCCTCTGGGAGTCTCTCAGACAGAAATTTTCTGCTGCGCTCCGCGCCAATCGGTGCGCTCCGCTTAGATTTTGGGGTCACATGATGTCCATCCTCATATGCCTTGCCCCCACCCCCCCACTCCCCAGGACCCGGCACCCCATGGCCCCCACTGAAAAGCTCCTGGCATACGCCACTGAGCAGATACGTGCGTTTAGAATACATCAAAAAACAGTTTCAGTATCTAGGGGAATTCAGCGCAACCCCCCCCCTCCGATTTGGGGGCTTCGCGCCTGCCTGCGCTCCCATATCTCTCCCAATATATTAATTTTGACAATTTTTGGCGCCCCCTATAACTGAAAATCCTGGATCCGCCCCTGTAAATGGCTTTTCCATTTCCTTTGTAGGTAAATAGACTCAGTTCAGTTCATTTATTTCCACAAAATAGCACAGCCGTACATATTGCAATATAGTGATTGTTTGTAGAGGAGGTCTATCAAAGCAAATCTTGTACAAGTAGACCCCCTATAAAATGCAAGTAATAAGATGTAAACATACAAAGAAACAACCCCCCCTCCCCTTCTTACTTTGACTAACCGAACACGGCATCCGGCCACTAATCAATGGGAGTATCGTAATAACAGTAAAATATTGTTGAAGGGCTGGAATCCAGACGGCTAGTCTGCTCAAAAGCGCTAAAGAATAAGCACTGACGAGAGAAATCAAACAAAAAACAATCGAAAACAAGAAACTGAGTTACTTTTCTTACTCGCATGGGCGTCGATCCGTTTTGAAAAGTGGGGGGGGGACAAACATCGAATGCACATGACCATCTAAGCGAGCGCCACCATTGGTGGCGCAAAGCGTACAGAAGGATTTTAGCTTTTCGTACCTCCAGATCCCGGAAACGGCACTTGCCAGACTCGATAGCACTCGCCTCCATGTGTGATTTGAGAAACAGACAGACACAAAAAAGTTTCATTGTGCATATTTAAGATTTTACCACCGCATATCACACTTGGTATTTTTTTGATTACCTTCTCTACTCTGGCTCATTTGCGTGGGATCCCCAGGGGTCTGCCCCCAACGGTTCCTGGGGGATCGACATGGAAAAACCATAGGCGTACAGGACCTTTCCAATTGGTCGAGCAGTAAATATTTTTGCCGAATTTTACAAGTCCGTCGTCGAGACTACCAGCGCGCTTCTTTTTGCATGTTTTCCCGGTTCATTTTATTCGCGAAAAGTCAGCAGAAAACTTTCAGGCATTTTTTTCAATTTTTCACTTTGCTTTTTTTTTCGCCCGAATTTTCATCTCAGACAAATGGGGGGGGGGGGGGCAAGTCCTGCCCCCCAAGCTCGGCTTCTCATATTATTCCGAGTGAACAAATGATCGAAAGCATTCATCGCATAAATCACACAACGCCGGTACGAAAAACGCATTGAAAATTAATGCATTGGCCATTCGATTTAAAATTCGAGAACCCGATATGAAACATGGGTAATCCTTCGACTTTCGGCCCTATGGGGGGTCCAGATCTTCATCTGGGGTCCGCACTCTGGAATTAGTGGCAATTTTCCAACGCGAATTATTGTTCCGTTAGACAATAATTGAATCATTTTAAACGATCTCAAATTATGATCACACTGTGAACCTTGATCTTGATTCTTGGATAAAATCAAAACAAACGTCCAAACTGACCAGATTCACACTTTTTGCTCAATCATAGGGCTTTCGACAATCTGCTGACATTGTGGCCATTTATCCACTTTGGGAAGGTTGTATGCCTGATTGTGCCTATTCTTTGCCCAGCGTTGTTCCCTATCTGCAAACTTGCTTTATCTTACTTCCATAATTATTGGAGCAGTCTGAATCCTCATCCGCCTGGTAGGCAACGCCACCGCTCTGGATAATCATTGGACATTTTATGTGAATCACCTGTGTTTAAAAAAAAACAAATAGGAATCATAGTCTCACTTAGTTTCTGATTGAGGACAAAAGCCAGAATATACTTGAAATGCATCGCTCACGACACCATAGAAGCAACAGTTAGCCTAAAGGTCGTCTGCGCGCGCAGCGCGCGGAAATTTTGGACAATCGGTTTCGGACATGAGGACATGTGGTCTTTGTGTGGATGCTTTTCAATATTTTTCAGCCCCACAGGACACTGGAACGGACGTTGTGTAAAGGACATGTACTTTCGATCTTCATCAGAGATCAGAAGTGGGGGGGGGGGGGGACATTGATATTATGTCCCCCCACTTCGAAAAGTGGGGGGGGGACGTGTCCCCTGTCCCCCTTATGGAAATGGAGAGATCTCCGAAGATAGCAGGTATGGCACAGGTTGGACGGAAGCATGTTCAGTGTTTTATTGGAGGGATTCCTGGAGTAACATGGGAGATCGAGAGATACATGAGAGCCAGACCATTGATGGCTTGGTAAACCAGGGACGGGGAGTCGAGGACGGTTAGCAGCTGTTGTACACAAAAAGGAGGGGGTTGGGGTGGTCAGAAACCCCCCCCCCTCAGGACCCATGCGGCCATGATTTTGTTAAAACAAAAACACCTTTGCCACTGGTCAGGTAAGGACGTTTGAAACTGTTGTTATCCAATAATTCCAATAGGCACGTGACCCTGGGCCAATAAAATTCCAAGTTATTTGCCAATAGGGAGGGACGAACATGGTGCTATATAGCGGAAAACACTTCCTTTGGGCCCCTCCCACCACCAAGACAAATCTCGCGCAGTGGCGTATCCACGGGGGGGGGGGGTGCTGGCGGGCCTTGGTCCCCCAACTCCCATCTGGCCCCCAACAAATTTTCAAGGTTATGTGAACAAGAAGTACAATAGTTACTGACGGTTAAACCCAATTCCCTTGCTTTGAAGCCTGAATAAAATGTTCGATGCTTGATCAATTGGGAACTATCAGAGTGGGGAGCTGTGTTCTTAACACTCACACAGTTTTGTCTTACTTCTGATCCTTATTGTTCAGATTGGCTTTTGCCAGCCTGACGTGCTGGGTTGTTAATAGAAGAAAGCATATGCAACGCAAAACAACAGGGCAAGGGGATCGTGTCACATTATAGTATTATGGTTTACTGATGACGTAATGGAACTATGTCCTACAGCGCGGAGCGGGGCTAACAATTCTGAGACATGAGAAATTTGACCGAAAAATTGAGCGGAAACAAACTGAAAATGACCAAATTGTCTGCGACTGGCTGGGAAGAAATGTAAGGAATTACATCGATCAGTTTTCTCGGAAATTACTGGGCAATGTCAGTTGATTGCTACTGCATAAGTCGCGGGAAGTGGCCGTCTCCCTTCAATCTGTGGGGGGAGAGGGGGGGGGGGGGGTCTGTATGACTATTTTTCTGTACGGGTACCGTCACTGATGTGGCCGAATTGTATGATTAAACGTAGAGCAGTTCCTTCAAGAGTGTTTTCTTGATTATATCCATTTCATTAATTTTTTTGTCATTTGGGGATGTTGCTTACTGTCATAAGACATGGGAAGTACCGTTTCCGGCATCGGGGGATTCGTAGGCCTCAAAATTTCGTTGTAACCTTACGAGACCACTGATGCTGGCCCAATTGTAAGGAATAAACATCGATTAGTTCCTTCAAGAACGTTTCTTGAAATATGAATTTCTGAAAATTATTGCCCATTTTAGAGACGTTGCTTACTGCCATACGGTCCGGAAAATGCCGTTTCCTTCAATCTGGGGGGTCTGTGAAACAATTTTTTTTCTTCTTGTACCCTACGCGTCAACAACCGACGGTGGCCCGAATTGTACGGAATAAACATTGATCAGTTCCTTCAGGAAAGTTTCTTGAAATAAAAATAAATCGGAATTTATTGACGATTTTAGGGATGTTGCTTACTGCCATATGACCCCAGAAGTGCCGTTTCCTGCAATCTGGGGGGTCTGTGAAACGGAAATTTTTATTGTATGCTACGCGCCAACCCATGGTGGCGCTACGCTTAGATGGTACTAGCCTCATATCCCCCCCCCCCCAATATTTAACACAGATCGCCGCCCCTGCAAACATTGAAGGGCTTTTCACCTCAGGTGCTGAGTTACTGGAAATAGTATGCATTTCAAAGTCAAGATTAGCTTGGGTTCAGGCTCTTGAGGTCGAGGCCTTCCATCCCCCTACGGGAAAACACGGGCAATGTCCACTGTTAAAAAATATTAAATAGCTCAATTTAACCGATGTTGCGATTGCCCCTGTCCTCACCACCCTGTGAAAATCAAGCGTAATGGTCAAATAGTCCTCCATTCATTTGTATATACTGATTACTGCTGCATCTTGGCTCTGGCCCCTCGATATGTGCTATGGCCTCCCCAGTTCGAAATTTCGGCTACGCCCCTGATCTCGCGGACCCACCGTGTGTGACTTCGAGCCCTAACAGTGCAGATCCTTCAGAAGTGGAGTTATGTCAGTGGTGCCGCTTTGACTTACGAGTGATTACCCTTGCAGCAGCTTTTAGCACGTTGCATAGCTCGTTTTCTGAGTAGTCAGTGGCAAAATAAGACTGAGGTCATTAGTAGTACCGTACAGTGTAAGCTTGCTCAAGTCGCCGTGACTGTACTTTCGTCTTGTATTCCGCACTGTCCTATGCTTACCCTGGATCAGTACGGTCATCAGTGGTGGCGCCAGGATTTCCCCGACGGGGGGTCCGAGTTCCCCGACGGGGGGGCCAGTTCCCGACTAGGCTCCCCACCCCTAAGCACCAAAACCTGCAATTTTTTATTGTTTTGATTTTTTGAACATTTTTCTTGAAGAAAAAAAACGAAAAAACGAAATACACATGTGGAAAGCAATGTTTACTTTCAATAGCTTCCCACTCAAATCAGACGCCCTTATTAGTAGAATAGGGTCAGGGATTCCCAATAACTGCACAGGAAATACCTGGGCACTGCGTCGTGAAAGCACACCACTCTACACAGAGGCAAAACAGTGATAGACGGCAGAACGAGCATCCTCCCCAAACGAATTGTAACCCTAATCTCTTGTAGGGACATCTCGAAGATATCCATAAGGCTTGTGTATCCTATCTATATATTCCACGATTGTATAGTCTGTAGGAAGGTGATTACGCTGATCTTAAACTTGAGCGAGGAACTTGGCATTACTATAGAAAGATATGAAGCGCGCGAAGCGCGCCGAAAATTTTCAGGCTTCAATATAGGAATTTTCACTATAAAGAATTTAGGAAATATATACTGTCGGGGCAAAAAGCCCTCGTCGGGGGTGTACATTTTAGCGTACCCACTCGGGCTCCCCGACGAGATGGGAAAAATTCCCCGACGGGGGGGGCATGCCCCCCCTGCCCCCCCCCCGCTGGCGCCACCCCTGGACGGTCATAGAAAAATTTTCGCCATCCTAATGCAGTGAGAAGGCGTTGTAACCGTCAAGCTGCTGGCTGTGCTGTACCGAAGCGCTATCACGCTGGATGCAAATTGAAATCGCTAAAAACCCGACAGCGCCCTCTTCTTCAAGGCATGTCATCGTAGGACAACATTGACTGCAATTATTACGCTGTCGATGTCATGGATCATTATCTAAAGTAAAGCAAACACCGATAACGTGAACTTTAGGTGACACCCGTTAGAGGCCCAGGCTCTTACTTCCTATACTTGATTAAACTAAAGCCACCACAATAATATACTATTCATTTGATTACCACCAAGGTCATGATTCTCTGTCGAATGCGAAATTAATCTTAAAGCACAGTCAACCTGTTCTCCTTTCCTAAATTACAGCAAACCGAGGAATATTTCACGCCTACTGAAGAGTAATTTTCGCAATATCATATAGTGATGTTTCATATTTTTAATGGGCGAGGTATTATCCTACTTGACATGTACATATGTGTGTACTATACATGGTATATGAGAGCCTGAAGGCTGATTGTGACTACGCATTATGTCACTATGACACCAGTTAACAACAACGCGCGTTCCAGTTTTCAAATTTAGCATGTGAACAGAGCTGGTAGGTTACTGTTACTAGTCAAGCCTGAAAAAATCATATCTCAGATATCCTCAAATTCTCTCAAACAGAGATGGGCAAAAGTTGAATGAGCACCATGACATCAATGTGGATATCCTAACTGTACTGACTTTTTTCAACTGAAAACTTTGAACTCTATGCATCTATAACTTCACATAAAAAGGTCACATGGGGTCAATTCATGGATATATTTTTTGTGTCATCGAAAAGTGTAACTTTGCAATCGAAATGCTCTGAAACCGTAAACTAGCATAGAAATTGGTAAAGATAATCGGAGGTCAAATTGAGGTAAAAGTCACAGAGATGCCGGTCAACTAGATGATCACCATCACAGTGACCTCCATTTTGTGAACCGTGCCGAAATATCACCCACATCGTCATGATCAGATGATTGGCGATTGTTTTTGTTTAATGGTGAATTAACGGTGATGGTTTCGTTAGTCAGATAGTGGTTATTTTTGTGGGCCGTGGTGGTGGGAGGATTGACATGCATATTGAGCAGAGTTGTCTGGATCGGGAGTTCACTGGTAGGAGTTGTTACAGTTGCATTGCACTGCTGGTGTTGCAATGCTCGAAACGACCGGGCCGTAGCCTACGGTACAGCTGCATGTACGGGGACGTTGAAATGACCAACCAGCGCCTGCATGACGGAAGACTCGGGGAAACGGAATCTATGTACATGATGCTCGCCTTGTCATTATCACACGACCTCAGTCAGTGGTTTGTAGACGCAATTTTGTCTTGGGGGCCGGGGGGGGGGGGGGGGGGGGGGGTGGGGGGGGATGTGGCTGAGATAGGGACCCGAGCGGACGAAAATGCAATTCCTGTTCCCGTGCCGGTAGTCACAAAATGCCGCAATATTTGTGCAAAAATAGCTGTCAAGTTCCACTACAAAGCTTAAAGAGGCACTGTCGTCTCTCAAACACCCAGCGAGTAATGGACGATGATGTTTGCATGACACCACGTACTCACGATAAAAAATCATTCCACGGTACATCGGAACGAATGAACATTGTTATAGCATTGTAACGATGCACTGCACAAGCGTCAATCCATCTTCAGAAGTGGGGGGGGGGGGGACAAAGTGTGGGAGGACATGACCATGAAAAATGAAAATCAATGGAGCATCCTCCAAATGTGGGGGACACGTCCCCCGTCCCCCCCCCCTCTCAGGATTGACGCCCGTGATGCACTATATCGATTAATTGCACCGGAACGAATGATAATGATGACGCCATGCAGCGCAAACGTTGATGTCGCCTTCCCGCTAATTGCTATCAGACGTCTCAATGCGATAACTCTTTTACTGGATGTTTGAAACCCTCCTCGTTTTGTCCTACCTGGGATCATTGTATCGAAGAGCCTCAGATGGCTGACCGACCTCTGTAGAAGTCAAGTCACACACTGGGGCTGGCGAGTGGGAGGGGGTGTCAACAAATTCAGTCGTCATGGACAAATTTAGGTCCGTTGTGCAAAATGGGGTTAGGAGGTCAACTGAAATGAGAGGAGGAGAGAGAAGAAAGCGGAATAGCGACTAAAGAGAAAAAACGAGCGAGTCGAAAGCAAGAACCTTGCGCTTTATCAAATATTTCGATTGTTGGCACTTTATTAAATCGAGCCTCATATGTTATATCATCTTGCTGACGTCGTCGATTTATATGACCATCGGCAACTAATTTAAGATCTAATGTAAGGATTCCCCACATCAAGTGGGCAACGGCCGTTGATGTTGTTACGAGTCCGTCGGCATCTTCGGAAAGGGATCGGGAATACCGCTTCATATATGGGCAGTTTTTTTGCTGCTGCTTTTTTTTTCATTTCTGAGTTAGTTTTGCTTAATAGGTCTAGCCTTCTTGAGTCATCGATTATAGAGAAAATATTAATCAACAAATTCGATTCATCCAAGAACGACCAAATTATTCTCCAAATGTGAGGGTAATACCCCCCTTTTCAACCCCTTCCCATATTCGTCACCATGCCCAAATGTGTCGGCAAATAACAGTCCCACTCCCAATTCCCAAACACAGAAAATCAGAGCCTCGGTATGCAATGCCCCCCATACTAGTTATTTTCACGTTTAACGTCCATGAAAACCATGCATTAATTAATATACAATTTATTCGCATTAGCCGCTAGCTTGCGCAGACTCTGCCGATCACTGTATCCCACGATTCCCATCCAAAAACAACCGAGCAGGCCTACCTATACCCACGCAGTCCGGCTCTCACACTCCAAGAATGTCGCCAGCACATCCTCATTCTTCAATTTGTTACCATACCAGAGGACCTGTTGGCTGAAGGGTCAGCTGATCCATCCGGGGTCTCGGTCTGTAAAATGATGAGTTCACATTCCATTCTCCTAGCTAGGCAAAATCAGATAGGCGATGATAAGGAGAACCGAAAACCCCCTACAGGAAGTAATACCGACTGCGGATTTCGCCAGTTCGCTATTGCTGGATTTAGTACTACTAGGGAGTATGAACCATAGGCACGTATTGGAGACCGCGACACGCAGGCCTACGTTCTTGAGGTAGGCCTATTGCTCTTCGGTCTTTTTATCACTGGACACCGTGGTATGACAGAATTGTTCGAGTGTGTTTAAACTGTTTATTGCTTTTTGATAGGATTATTATGTAGTATAATTGGAGATATGGTCCTCAATCCGCAGCCCTACCGGAATTCCTGCTGATATTAACGCCTTCATTCACATTATCGGGCGGGACTGATTGTGAATCAGAACTCGCATAGCGATATTATTTTGAAATTAGAAGAGAGCTTTGTATGCAAGTATCGCGGGTCGCCTTTTCGAAGTTTCGTGGTCCCGGTTCGTAGTTGAGAGTATACGTTCTTGCTACTTCGCGGAAGGCTCATAACAATTAACGCAGGTCAGACCTATTTCCTATACGTCCAGTGCCTACTCAAATCCAGACCGTCTGAAAAAGGTTTATTAACTTGGTGCCTCATAATTTGGACGCTTCCCAGATGACTCGGCGGAATGGCTGGATAGTGTAATGACAAAAGGTGCGGTTGTATTTCTGTCCAATTGGTCATTTGTCTGTCAGTCTGGAGAATGTTTTCAGTGGTGGACTAGTCTGGTGGCGGTTCATGTTCGCGGTATTGAACTTCACATCAACAACATGTTGATATCGGAAACATGAATGGTATCGTTAACGGCGAGCTCACTGCTAGCTGTAACCAGGCGTGACAGTAGACATTTCCGTCATGGGACCAACTCTCCATACGCTGAATTGTCGTCGACTAAAAATCCTTCGGATCTAATGGCCTATGTTCAATGGTAAACAATACCGTAAATACACAGTGCTCAATCGGTTTCTTTGAGCCTGTTTGCTCTACGTCACATGTCGTAGACACTTACCGAATTCACCGGAGCCTGCCTACAAAGTAAATATAGTTGGGGGAAACTATCTCGGCCTACGCGGGGTTTGCTATCGGTGCCTATTCAAGCGGAGACGAGTCAGACCGGGTTCAATCTATCCAGCACGTTTCATCGGCATATATTGCCATGCGTAGCTAGGCCTATACCATAGATTATCGCGTAGACATGGTTTCGGTCAATTAATTCACTACAGGATATTGCTCATTGGTGTGTCCATTCGTTTGACCTGTTAACTAAAACAATAGTTTAAGCTGCTGAGTATTACTTTGTGAAGCCTGTTCCGCACTGTGGGACATGCAGGAAAGGTCACGCATACAGGTCTACCTAAGTAGGTCTACTGGTATCTGGTTATAGCCTAGCTCAGTTGCAAGTGTGGAAGTCCCGCACTACAGTTAGCGCTTACTGCGTTAGCAGTGCCGGGTATTCATAACGGAAAATACGCAGCAGACAAATGTTTCCTTCATTCCATCGGAATATTTCCCACAGTTACACATAGGCATGATGGCCTCACTCACTATATTCGGACATTTAGAATAGGCCTACGTATTGTACATTTGCTTGGTGCCGTTTCGTTAGGCATATACAGTACTGGAGTAGGCCTGAACCTAAACCACGTGTTGCAAACAACCGGAGACCGGACAGACTGACTATTCTTGCAACGATCGAGATCCCATCTGTAAGCTGTGACAACACTGAATGTCCGTCTCATCGTACTAATCACCTAATTAGCCGACGTGGTGAGCCGCTGGACTGAAGGGTCATTCCACCGGAACCGGATATTCTCGCGTGCATTACTGAGAGTGTTGTGAATGAGGTAACCTCGCACCTTCATAGTATGATCTCTTACGCTATTAGGACAGTGGATCCGACTAGTAGTATAGCACCTCATCACTGCTTGTAGCATTTTGGAACACGATTTCTCAATGTGGGACAGCACAATTGGCGTTATAAGCCCAAAAGGATTAGTATTTCAAGTGGTTTCATTCGTTTGGGTAATTCATCTGTGAACGGTTTTTCGCAACGCGAAATCTCTCGGATAGACCAAACCATAGGTCTAATATATGGATTGGTATTTTCAGTAATTACACTTTCTCGCGTATGGTATATGCTACATGTGCCCGCAGTGAGTTTGGCGAAGGTTCTGGTAGAACTTGGCTTTGCACAAGGAGTTCATACCTACCACATTCCAAGTTGCATGTCCTTGGTGTATTCTCACATGCAGGCATAAGATTACACGGACTATCTGATGTTATATTTATATACAGTGCATGCAATTCAAATTTGTCTGGAGTGGGCTGATAGGCCCAATATTCGTAGTTGGATCTGCAGAAAAAAACGTACGTGAAGTTGCATATGGGTAAATCTGTCGAAGACGGACGTAGGCTGACCTTCATCGATCTGGGGGGCTCATGTTCCACTAGCGGAGCCGCACTAACGGCAATAATGGGAACACACCCAACAAATTTACTTCCTACGATCGAGTGTTGATGAAAATGCACCGTCGGAGATTTATTGGAGATATATCACCCTAGCTCAACTTTTAACCATTGAGGCCGTGATGTCGGCACGGGTACGTCATCCACGTGCGTCATCCGTGGATTAAGCGGGAACATTTGAGCGTCGTGGCGGGAAACAGACTGGTGCGCGTCAACAACGATAAACCACACCGTACTGAAGGGCTATCCACCGCTGCACCCAGACGAAATCGTCTCAACCGCTGAGGACCAGATCGGTATAGATTGGTACAATGTACAATTCTACGGATGCGAGATGTTCGCCATAAGATGTCGATACGGGGGTCAAAGTCAATTTAGCGGAATATTATGATAAATTCGACAGGAATTTTACAGATACCGATGGTAAAGTGACATCTATTATTAATCCGGTGGTTCTATACGGACACCAGCAGCACGGCGCTTAGGGCCTAATGAAAGAAGAGTACGATGAATAGGATACTATCCAGACGTCTGGTCGGCGTATTTATTCCCTCCATGTTGTGAAAATTGTTAGCGATGATGGGGCATGACATGTCCGAAAATATAGCTAGCTGTACGGTTGACCATGCCCCGGGTACGGTACAGCTGCCTTAATGACAGTCTAATTGGCAGCTGAACGCACGGAGACCGTTCAGCTGGGGAGAGGCGGCATATTCCGCAGACGGGGACCTCAGAAAAGCTTGTGCTGAGAGTTATAGGTTAGATTAGATAAGGACCTTGTGAATAAAACAGGCCAAAAACAGCACTGTAAGAGCCGCACACCCGAACGTGTATGAACATTTTCTCTCGCACATACTTCTAACATTCTGTCTAAAATTCGGTACTCCGGCGTATAGGCCCATTGCCTATTCGGGCTATATTAAAGGAACTGCAGGCTTCACTACAACAGAGGTATATCGTGGAGATGAAAAACTTTATCTATAGGTCCAAACCCCATTTAAGTACAATGTTCCTATATGTGGAGTTATTGACCTTTAAAGTTTGTTCCATCATGCAGAGGAAATTGGCGGTAATCCCAATTGCACAATAACGCATGACGTTCAAACATGGCAACAACATAGGAAAGTAGGTTATGTTTTCATGTTCAATTGTTGAATAGCAACAGTTAGCAGAAGTTATTTATGTTGTCTTAATTCTCTCACCAAAGAACCGTCAAAACCCACCAAACCACCACACATTGGCGTCACCAGTCTTTTCAAACTGGGGGGGGGCACAACAATTGTGTTTGGGGGAGCACAAGGAATACTATCTAAGCGGAGCGCCACCATAGGTTGGCGCGGAGCGCCATATAAATTTTTGGATTGCGCAAGCCCCCCAGATGACCGGAAATGACCTCTCTCCTCTTCTCGAGCGTTTAAGTCTGCATGTACCAAGTCAAATCTTGGCATTTTGTGATCACAAATTCTGTAATCGGTGGAAATTTTTAACAATTTGTCAGACCTTGGTCTTATCGCTCCCCCGACTATTTCGCCAGATTGTTCAATGATTAGTGCTCAACACTACAGTTCACCAGTGCGCGCGAAGCGGGCAATTTTTTTTCTGTTTTTTCCGCACATTTGGAAAAAAACAGGATCTCACCAGAAAATTTGAGACATTCAGATATAGCTACGTCCCAACCCATGATATATGACCGTCAGTTAGCAGTTAAATGGAGAAGGAAAGCATGCGTGAAAATCGAAGCAGTCTGATAGCCTAAGCTACTGCAGTTCCAAATCGCGCGTGGTCGGGGGAGGAGGGAACGGACAGGAGGCTAAGAGTTAGTAATCCAAACGGGGATGACGGCAGTTTTCAGGTCAATGGATGTTGTTGTATATTTCCGTAAGTATTTCACCTCATAGAATGTATGAGTAGGGGGCCAATGAGGTAGAAATTTAATAGAGTGTGCGGAGAATGACGGGAAAGCGATGGGACAAAATCCTGCACTAGTACAGCGCGAAGCGCGAAATTTTTCACTTTTTTCGCATTCGAGGCGAATTTGGCATTATTACTGACTTTTTGTGATAGTTTGTCTGTACTTTTGCCCGATCTATTTCAAACTGGTACGTCGAATACTGACTACCCAGAATTTTTTTCGCAAATCACAATCTCACTGGGGGGGGGGGGGTACGGGGGGGGGCCACAAGGTTTTCGAGGGGGGAACGGGCCCCCTCCCCCCCCCCCACCCTTGGCGCCGCCATACATACGCAAACAGGATAGCACAAACTTTGGTAACGGGAAGTCGTATGAACTTCGGGTGTGATGACGCATTTAGTTTTTCTTCAGTTATAATATCGATCTTTAGAATTCATCCTGCAGTTGGCCTTAATGCTTTTTTGCCTACAAGTATCTCTTGCCTGCATTGAATGTCCCTTTTTCTCGTCTCAATGCTGGGCGTTTCCGCCATATAATGGTTGGTCCAAAAAACATGTTGCAGGGCAGCCTCCGTACGCAGCAGAACCGTAATAACGCACGGTACATTATATAACTCTCCGGGAACCTGGGAGTCTATAGTACCGGTACGGTACCAGTGGAGTAACAAGTCAGGTATACAAATGCCTGAATCAAATAGGAAAAGATCTAGGAGGGGTCCAGTTTGAACGGAATGATGTCGATAGCGGTACGTGCAGTCCGACACAACATTTGTCTCAAAACAGTTTTACCAAATCGCTATTTCGGATGGGCATAAATGAGGCTGTTTGGTATGGGTTCAATGTCAGTGACAGCGGAGTGGCCGGGGGGAGGGGTGGCTATCGCAGTTTAGGGCTGCCTGAATTCCATGTTCAGGGAAGCCAAAAGGCTCAGGGAATGAAAAAACTGTTTGGGGCTGAAAGCCTTGTACCTCTCGTCAATGCCGGTACCTGCATGGTACGTTACGAGAATGTTCCATCATCGAGGTCGAGTTAAACTGTTTCATTTGAAATCTAATTGTATGAGTGCTCTTATTACTGGAGGCCCCCTAGAAGGGAAGGTCAAAGACAAAATGCCGGTACGACTACGAGGGACTTTTTAAGTTGGACGCAAGCTACATTACAAGCCTCTCTGAAGTCACGGCCAACACGTGAGAGAAATGCGGAACCGATGTAATACAATTCAATGCACTGAACATGTGAATGTCAAAACCCTGAACGAATGCACAGTAATTGGCAGCTGAACAAAAATACACAACTTTGTAGATATGAAGAAAGAAGATTACCGTATCTACATTTTTCCAGTGTGAATATGCATATTATATCACTCTCTGTATATCACTTGTTTGCACCTTGCAAAATTGCAACATCAACAGAACTACGTGATTCTTTAGTCGGTGTCAGCAATCGTCCTCCGGGACGCAAAATTTTTGATCGAGTAAAGTGAAATGACTAACAGTATCAATAGATTATCAGGGCACTCTTTTCCACCTGTGCTAGTTCTGCTACATGACCGTTAGACTTTAATCGATGGGGATTTTAGTTTGACCGTGTGTTCCCTATACCTTAATTATTGACGTATCATTTGTATGCATATTAGGTATTTCATACCCGCTTACCTGTATTAAAGAGGGGCGACATGTTTCTATGACACCACGAGGAAAATCTCTACTGTTATTTCGAATTCGAAATCAATATTGTAAATGTATCGAAGTCATGCCGATGATGCCGCAATCAGTAATCAATATCATATTGCCACGGAACTGAGGTTCCCTCGTGACGTCATGCATCGACGACGCAGCCGCTCTTCTCAGTTACCATCAACGGCATGGCTGTTTAATCCATATTTATACTATTTATATAGGTATTAAAGCCATATAGTATATCGTGGCACAACAGATAACTGGCGAGTGTACCAATACTTGTGTTTTTCATCTGCCCCCTTGGGTGTGTACGATCCGTCTCCAGCATATAGATTATCGACAGTTTTATACTGAACTGTTCTCCCCACATGGACAACAAATACTATAAATACATCCTTAGGACTGCTTGAAAGCAACAATATACAATAACTACTTAAGGTATTATCATAGAGAACAAAAGTCATTGACGAAACTTGAGATTCCAATATATATTGCCCGCGAACATTCTTTTGTCTCGCCTGGACAAAGTTAAGGAATTAAGAGACTTATAGCGATGTACGTGGATGTGGGAGTTGGGTGTGCATGGGTGAGCGCGTGTGGGGGTTGTGTTTGTTAGCAGGATTTGTCTAAAACCGTAAGCCATGTTTTTTAGCTCAAACCAGCTTATCTATCTCTCTATCTATCTATATCGATCTATTATCTATTCTATTATCTATTTATTATCTATCTATCTATCTATCTCTCTAACTATCTATCTAGCTATCGATCTATCTAATCTATCTATCTATCCAGTCTGTAAACTTGTGCTTATGGGCCACAAAATGTTCGTGCTTCGATGAATCTCGACTCTGTTCTTGATCAAATGTGTTATTGACTGATCGGTTCACTGACACACACTAAAGGTCAAGGTGAACTGGAATGAATGGTTACAATTGGCCAATAAGTGGAAAACTGCAAAACGCTACCTCTCTCAACTTTTAATGCACAGTGCTGATGTTCGTTCATAATGATGTCTAGTGGCCGGACCTTCGGGGATGTTCATGAATTTTAGTCCGAGGTCCCATGGTAAACTTGAAATGCATCTCCGCCACAAGCTGCAATTAATGTCTTCAAAAGTTTACATGTAATGTTCCTTGTACGGGGCCTTGGGGGTGTTGAGGATTTTTTGTTCCCGGGCCCAGTTTGGGCCAAAGGGCCCATTCATTGAAATATCCGCAGAATCTTTTTATCTCCCTACAAATTTTGTTGCACAGTGATACTGTCGGTCATAATGAATGGGCTAATGACGGTACCTTTGGGGTGTTTCAGGTTTTTTGTTCCAAGGTCCCTTGGGCCCGAGTGGCCCATTCTATTATGTTATACAGCACATGTGCTTGAAATGCATCTCCTCCCTACAAGCTTCGATTGATTCTCTTCCCAAAGTTACATGTAATGGTCCATAGGTGGAGGGCCATTGGGGCTGTTATATGAAATACCTTTTACATTTAAATCTTTTATCTCCTACACACCTAGTTGCACCATGCTGATGTTCTTTCATAATGATGGTCTAATAGCCATACATGTACCAAACCTTCCAGTGGTGCCATGGCTTAGTACCCCAGGCCTAGGTGGGCCTGAGGGCCCACCATGTGGAATTATGCAAAATGTTTCTCCTCTTACAAAGTTTTTGGTGGGCTAGTCCCTGACAAACAGTCATAATGATGGTTCAACAGTCGTATCTTTGGGGTGTTCAGGATTTTTTTTTATCCAAGGTCCCATTTGGGCCCGGGGGCCCACTTTAGAATTTCATGGAATTTCACACTTTGGTACTTGAAATGCATCTCTTTCCACAAGTACCTATCGGATCTTCCTCAAAGTTACATTTAATGCACCTCGGTTAGTGGTCCATCGGGTGTTTTGCAAACTTCTGGCTTATGCCCAATTGGGCCCTAGGGCCATCATGTTATTATGCAAAATGGTTCTACAAATTTTAACTGTACAAGTTGTGCTGATGTCATCTATGAGGGTCTGGTAGCCGTACCTTCAGGGTTCTCAGGAATATGGACTCGACGCCCAGTTTGGACTTTCATGAACTTGAATTCAAGGTCGAGGTTCATTAAAGGGGCACAATAGGCCATTGTGTGAATTGTCTCTTCCTTTCTCAATTGGGCATTTCTCGATGGATGTTAAACTCAAGTGAGGAACAATGTTCATCGACCCAAAAATTCTTGGCCATATGAAGATCATTGTCAAATAGGTTGTTACAGGGCACATAGCCATTGCTTGGAACTGCCTTCTTGGCCTCATGATCTTGAATATTAACACATAATTGTACGTCTTTCTTGGGGACATCGTGCTGTTGTCTACATCACCATTGGTGCGCTTGTTTTTCTTCAAATAAAATTTTGCATGTGTTATCGGGGTTGAGTGAACCTGATCTGATTAGGTTTTTGGCACGAAAGACCATTTAAAAATACCCAACGTAATTGGACTATTTCGTGGCAAAACCAAATCCCACAATAGCACCTACGGTTGGTCTGTAATCTTGCTAATGATGACTTACATAAAATAATTTACCTAACTATTAGTGATATTCCCCCGTGACCCATCAAGTATCTTGCCCATGCACCCAACGTTACTACTACGTCAGAAAATTCATCAAAATCGGTCTTAACCCATCTCTGAAGAGATCTGCTAACGAGAAAGTGTGACAGGTACACACACACGCGCACGCATATATGCGCACGCGCACACACACGCACACACATACCAAAATGATGTCTCTTTCTGAACTTGATGATGTTGTGAAAATGCTATTCCCTATAACTATGAACCACAGTAAATTCGTGCAACGTTTTGCGATTCACACAGAAAAAAATATGTTTCATGCAAATTGTCACTCTAGGAACATCTGGGTCAAGCAGACCCAGAATTCGGTCGGCAGAGGACCAACCTTAATTTTGACCCAGAGTAGGTAAAAATTTACCTCACCTGGGTCGAACTTTTGACCCAGAAATTTGATTTCCGTTCTCCCCGTATCCTTTTTGGGTCGAATTCACCCATTCAAATGTCATAATTACAGTGTATAGTGGGATAGTGTATAACAAGCATAATATCACATGGTTCCCGTCCCCAAATTAGTATTTACGGAGGAGAGTGTGTGTCATACTGTGTCGTTACTCTCATGTTACGTTGTACTAAATGCGGTCCATATATTCCTAGATATTAAAAAATAAAACATACCTATTTGTAAAGAGACATTGTCGGTATACTTGTGTATCCCTCGGAGACTTGTGAAACAGACTCGATTTCCAGCCCAGCTTGAATAGTATATAGTTCTTAATTGACGCAGGGTTGCATATAGTATTCACATTATCTCGTTTTAGTTGCGACCGAACTGCAAACGATTTGCCAATTTCGTGACGTCATACAAATGACGGAGGACGGCCGATTGTACGAGAAAATCCACCTTTGAATAGATCTGATTCCCACATCTATTGGTTCCCCCCCCCGGCATCTCCGATATCATGACACATCACGGAAAACGGAGACGATGATGGATGACTCAATATATGATGCCCTCCTCAGACTGCACGATCCACTGACAAAAGCTCAAACAATATTGGACCGCTCCGGTTATTGTTATACCACTTGTTATAGCCGAAAGATGATCGGACTATCTGTTTATTTATCGGAAATGAAGAATGGTGGTTGGTGGTTCTTATAAGAGTCAACATTACCATCTGTCATCCACTCCGCCATACCTGACGGCGAAGCATTTCACATTACAGACATTCTAGTTCGTTCGTGGATTTGCCAAGTGTCGTTAAGTTTGATTATATGATTGGGGTTATCAGTTGGACAAGCTTGCATATACCACGTGGTACTCAGTCAGGATAAAGCTGGACACTTCTCCGTGTATTCCTAGATGCTTCCTAGTGTATTCATCTCAGTGGTGGCGTGTGTTAGACCCTCTAATCGTGAAATTAGAGTTGCCGCCGTGTGTATATGGGGCAGTACCCCCTAAATTTGATCGTTGCACCCCCTCCCATGACATCCAGCGAAGAATTTAAACATGTATTTGACATGGGATTGCACTATCTCCTCGGAGATATCTTTCTCTCGGGAGTCTTACAAAGCTGGACCTAAAAAAATGAAGCCTGATCTGAGACCGTTAGGTCTTCGTTTTGTCTTAGCTTTGTAGATCACCCCGGAGTAATCTACAAACCTAAGACGGAAAAATAAGACCCTCTTCATCTGTCGCCAAGTTAGCCAACATTATCAATGAAGACCACCCCAGTTATCAAGGATATGCACTCTAGGATATATATACCGCGATCATATCCATGAGAGAATTTTACGAGAGGTCAGCCTTCTTTTTCCTCTGGCGTCCTACTATACTGAGCGCACAGGATCGAACCAACAAGGGTAAAGACTGGATACTGACCTTATTGACACGAAATAGGCGATGCTAGCTTTCAGTGGTAACCTTAAGGTGGGGGTAATCCTACGCAGACGGCCACTTGCAAATGCCTACCCCTCATTTGCCCCTTGTGCTGAGCGTCCAACAAGAAGGCAACACCATTTTTGAAGTTTTTTCCTTGTCTCGCCTGAACTAAGTTCAGGAAAAGAGACTAGCGATCACTTTGTCGTGTGTATGTGTGTATGTATGTGTGTGTATGCGTGAGAGGTGTGTGTATGGGTGTTCTACTTCCTCGTTAGCAGGATCTTCCGGAAACGGTAAGACCGATTTCGATGAAATTTTGTACGTAGTATCGGGGTTGGGTGAACACGATCTGATTAGATTTTGGGCACAAAACTGAAAGTGACTAATTAAGTAAGGTAAATAGCCTATTTTATGTAATTTATTGTTAAGCCTCGTTAGCACGATTACGGATGAACCGTAGGTGCTTATGAGTGCTTGGTTCGCATTATATGCAGGATATAGGTAGAATTAATGATTAGATTTTCAGCGAAATATCTAATAGTCGTCTAAGTTGATAATTTATGCGAAATTTCAAAGTCGGATTTTCACGAACTTGGTCACCTTCAGTCCCAAAACTTTTTAACAAAGATTCGTAGTCATTGGAGGTCATTAAATTGTATCCAATTTGCATAATTTATGCAAAACATATCGAGGATCCATCCAACAACGACGCTGCCATTTTCCTCGAGCTCCTGGAATCAGCTGGTTTTCATCAAGCAGTCGAGAAACCTCTGGAACTCATCGTCATGGTCATACGTTGGACTTGGTTATTTCGAGGAGGCTCCACACCGATGTCCCAGTTGTGCAAGGTATGCCTTCTGATCATATGGCAGTCAAATGCTCACTCAGCATATCGCGTCCGCCTCCGGTCAAAATCATGGTGCGCTCACGTAAAGTACGAGCAATTGATGTTGCCAAGTTCGGTGAAGACATTGACGCATTGCGTTAAATTCTACTCTAGTTAATGAACTTGCTGATTCCTACGACTCCGGTCTCCGTCAGTTGCTCGACGCACATGCTCCCCTCTGACAACGCTTGCACACTCTTCGCCACATCGTGCCGGGTTTTTCTTTGACGATCTTCAAGAGTTCAAGACAGCAGAGACGTAGATTGGAAAGGAAAATGGTCAATCTGGGTTAACAATCGACCGGCAACTGTAATTCTTAATCAGTGTCAGGTCTATCAAGAGAAGCTCGACGAGGCCGAACGCACCTTTCACCAGGATCAGATTAAACACTGCGACGATCGGCAGCTGTTTAAACTCATCGACCGTATTGCAATCCTCATGAGTCTCGTATCATTCCTGATTACGAATCAGAGAAGGATCTTGCGGATGATTTCGCCCCGTTCTTCTCCGACAAGTTGCCCGGAATCTCCTGTAAGTATGGAACGCGATAACGGGAACGTTATTTGCGACAAATAGGTAGTGACGTAAATTTGAATGTGTCGATGATAAAGTAAGCAGTGACGATGTTGCGACTACAAGGTGGTGATGTTATTTTCCGTCTGGCGATGTAAATAATCATGTGGCGATGTCAGTTATCATGTGACGATTGTCATGAATGTGGGGATCGGGCGCTGAAATTTTCATGTGACGATGCAATCTATTCTTTGGTGATGTTATTTTACAGTCTGGTGGGGCGATGTAACCATCTATTGAAGCTATACTTGATCATGCGACATGAAGAAATATTATTGAGCGATGTATTTCTTCATTTGACAAATGAAATTTTGGATTTTCGAATATTTTGGTTTTTGAAACGCCCTCAGATGCAATCTGGGCATGTTTTCAAGGAAAATTTGGCATAGTAGAATTTCCTTTTCGATATCTTCTTTTTTATTTACTTTGCAGATAAACATTGGCCTGAAACCTTGGTGAATGTAATTAGCTTTGCCGACATGAATGAAATGAGTGCCTCTCAGGCTCAACCTGTTGCAATCAGTGGGGTAGGCAGGAATTAGGTGACAGTAGGGCATGGTTATTGATCGAAATCCTGTAGGAGAGGTCCTTTGGAAAAAAAATGGAGTACTCGAGCATCTTCACATGCAATTTGGGGCAACATGGGTAACTTCTGAGGGGTGATTCGCTACTCATGAATTCATTATTTTCAGGTTAATAGTTTCTGATAAGACTCGCTCACAACTATTAAGCGCCATTGTCCAACCCTGGATTTTTGTACCTCTATTTTTTAGGTTGGAGCTTTATTTCGTAAACGAAAAACAGGCAAATAATTCTCAAAAGCACCACTGTCTCTTTACCCAGTTTACAGGTCGTCGAAGTTCGAATACTGTTTATTGATTGTAAATAAAGTAAGTTATCAGTTGCACGCAAGATTTTTCTGCGATTTCAAAATTAAATAAATGGATTTAGGCCTAATTGTATAGATAAATAGTCGGATTCATTGAAAATGTGCCAAGTGACAAAAAATAACGAGAAAATAGGGTTTAAGGTTGTAGTATAAGTGAGTCAGTTGCAGCATTGGATTGAAACATTAACAAACATGAACGAATTGGATTTAATAATTGACAAATATGGCAGCTGGTATTTTTTTTTTTTTTTTATAGCCTGGGGCTGGCTCGGGCACACCTCCTGACTCGAGATCTGCGGTCTACTACCGGGAGGATTTCAATTCCATTACTTTCACTGAGCTGCTGGCGATTCTGACACCCCTTTAGCTGAGGCTAGCTATACCGGTGGTCGTGATCCGTTTTTGCTCGTACAGGTTTCCCCCCGTAGGCAGGGTTTCGGGGATTGGATTGGTGAAGTGAGTATCAAAGGATAAGCTGAAAAAAATCGGAATAACCGATTAAAAAAAGCCTCCCATTCCCCCTTTCTCTTTTCAAGGCCCCTCATCCTTTCTTCCTCATCCGCTCTCATCACTTTCCCTCCCGGACTCCCCTTTCCGACGGAACCAAAATTTGCCGACAGCACATATTATTGGGGTCGATGTGCCCCCCCCCCCCGCTGCTACCTCCGGGCCGCCCTGGGTGAACTGTACTTCTTTTTTCTATATGAAGCTACTTACAAATGTTTCATTACATTATTAATATTTTTATTCATATCACACACACCGAGGTTGTGTAGCCCTGGATTTAGCGTCACCTCTCCTTTCACATCATCACCTCTCCTTTTACATCGTCACCTCTCCTTTTACATCGTCACCTCTCCTTTCGCATCGTCAATACTATTTATTATCGTCACATGATCAAGTATTGCGTCAATGATGGGTCACAGCGCTAGCTGTCAAATCATATCACAAACAGATAGATTACATCTCACATGAAAATTTACATCGCCACTCGATTTATTACATCGCCACATAATGACTGGCATCGCCACATGATTATTTACATCGCCAGAGGAAAAATAACATCACCACATTGTGGTCAAACATCGTCCACCTGTTACTTTATCATCGCAACCTGACATCTACTCATCGCTACTTTAAAATTTACGTCACTACCTATTTGTCGCCAAATAACGTAGCCGTTTTCGCGTTCCATACGTAACAAGCTTGACAATATCACCCCTCCCGATTTGTCTGTGGATATTCGCAATACCTGTGCGGGCACCTTTACAGCGTTCGAGGAAGTCGACAATGATCTTGTTCGGAAACTCATCAGCCAATCGACTACGTCATCCTGTGCACTCGATCTTATCCTGATCAGTTCATCTACCATATATCTTGAAAATAGTAATAACCATTAGAATTTACCGCCAGAGTTTTGTTACTTTTTGCATTTTCACAAAATTTGACTCATTCAGTAATCTCCATCCTCATGGCCGAATTATGCCTGTGACTGTGAAAAACAATGTAGTGGCTTCAGTTGTAAGGTCAACTCTGCCTAATTTTTGTTGTTTTGTTCAAACGGCCGTGCGACTTTCACTATATTTTTTAGCTGCGGGTGAGCAGGCTCTGCAAGTATCATGTCGATGTCTTCCGTCCGTCGTCCGTTCGTCCGTTCCGATCTGTTCGTCAGTTCATCATAATTCTAAATACCGTACATGGCGATCAGGTTGAACTGTGGTGGATGAAGCATGCCACTGGCTAGGCCGAGTAACATTTTGTTAGATAGTGTGATTAGAATTTTAATTAAATCCAATTAATTACCGCAATTTCCAACAGCCATTCACATTGAGCTCTCTGTGAGAGAGGGTTTTTACATTACTCCCTAGCTCTACAGAGCAGGCAGCATAGTGTTGATCGTATCGGTCAGTAGGTCCAGTAAGCAACCTACGGTGAGCCTAGTTCCACAATGAAACTCATTGTCCAGGGGAAGATGATTTGTCTGTCAACACATTTAACGCTTCCCGTTTTCTTGTTTGGGATGTGAAACCTGGTAACCCAGGAAAAAGGTGTTCCACATGCTGGGTTCAGTCTGATGGTTTGTTTCAATAGTGTCATTGTCAGGATTCATCATAATTGAGATTCCTAGCAGCTAGAGGAGAGATGTTTAGTGAGGAGGTATGGGAGTGCATAGTTATGTGAGGAAAAAAAATCGTTTCTAATCAGTTACCTGATCCTACACATTGTTTTTAAAACAATGTGACACGAGAGGAGCCGAGGGGCACACCCATAATCGGGGTAACCCCCATGCACAAAAGACTACTAGAAAACGAGAAAGATCCAGCTCTCAATTCTTCTGCACTAAACAGCTGGAGGTCGTAAGGCGAAGGGAACACATCTTGAGGAAGGAATCACGCACTTACAGTTGCGTGAAAAAAGAGCGAGCGTAGGTTTCCGGTGCGGTGGCGAGGCAGCCGCAACCGAAAAAGAGTGGCAAGAAGAGGAGTACGGCGAGTAACTTCGTGCAAAGGCGGGACAGCTTCCTGTACTTTGCACTGACATGACACTGACCGGTAAAGAAGACAGAAAGAAGATACTGATCTCGAGGCTGAAGAGTAGCAGTGAGATGGTCGTCATCGATGAGGCCAAAAGCCTTCCTCTGTATACGATCCAGGACACAGTGAGCCGATGGCGAAGCCCCCACCCCAAATATGGCACCCATATTCCATGGAATTTGGGTTTTGTAAAGCAGAAGTAATTGATGAGAGGTAAAGTAATTCCTGGCACGAGATAGGAAACCCAACTTTCCGGAAGCATTGGTTACGATAGAGCGTTGATATGAGCGTTCAAGACAAGTTACTGGTGATTTCCATACTTTTTATTAAGCGAAGCAGACGGGAGGACCTGTTCGCCCGTTCAGGAAATAAGTAGGTTTTGGTATTGAATTGAATAAAAGTAACCGGATTAGAAGTACCCCACTTCAAAATAGAATTCGAGTCATTGTTCAACTGACTGGCAACAAGGGAGCGATTACAAACCAGCTCATTTCCGTTATGGGGTTAGAGGAAGGGAGTGGAAAGTACAGTGAATGATGAAGGGTGGAGAGAAAGAATGGCGCAAGCAAAACACAACCTCGAGGAACACCAGCAGTATTAGGGAAAGTTCCAGGAAGCAGTAGCGTAACCGAAGGGGGGGGGGCAGGGGGAGGTCGCCCCACTTTTCGTCCCGAGACGGCCTGTCGGTATATTTGCTGAACTTGTCGGTACATCCTGCGGGCGTCGGGAATTGTTTCCCGAGTGGGTACGCTAAAATTCACACACCTCGACGAGGTTTCCCCGACAGTACAACTATTTCCAACCTTCTGTATGCAAATTCCTACATTGAAGCTGAGATTTTCGCGAGCTTCGCGCGTCCATATCTTCTGTCTCATTTACTGAGTTCATCGTTTAAGTTCGAGATCACCGTATTCATCCTCCCATCTTCCTACAAATTACACAATGGTGGCATTTATAATTATGCTATACAAGTATTATGGATATCTTCCAAATGTCACTGAAAGAGAATAATGTTACAAATCTCAGTGTGGGGAGGGGTGAACGTCCTGCAGCATATACTATTCAGAGTGCCTAATTGAGTGTTAGGTCAATGATTTCCTTTTTTATAGTTTTCTTTCTTAAGAAAATAGTCTAAAAGATGAAACATAAAAAATGCAGTTTTGACATATGGGGAGGGTGAGGCTCGGGAATTTTTTAACGATCCTGACCACCCTTTCGGGAAACCTAACTGGACCTCCCGTCGGGGTAACCCGGCGCCACTATTACGCAGGATACCGGCACTTATCGTCAATGATGCTCAAATTCAGGTCACCAGGTGCGGATCCAAGGGGGGGGGGGGGGTTCGTCGTCACCCCCACATATTTTCATCGGATAAAAACTTTTTTCACGTAGATGTGCTAACGTAATGTAAACTCTATAGCGGTCTGTGATTACGAAAGCACAGAATTATATGCATCGTCTTGCTATTTTCTGAAAATCTTCTCAAACCAACATCACCATGAAATACTCCCAAATGAGCCTCATTTTGTCACTGAACGCATCTTCAACTTCAGGGCCTATAAGGTCGGGCACTGGACCCAGCTGCGCGCACATAGGGCCTTGTCTGGTCTCACTCTATTCACTCAATATCAGTCCTCCACACTTCTGGAATACCTGTATCCGCAACCTATCATTGTTACAAGTTATTTCACAGAATGACGTAATTTGGATGTCATTGGTAGAAGCATCGTTTTCAGGCGGCATGAATGATCAGAATCAAGTTATTACAAATTCAGTTCGATTTCATAACAGCCTAGGGTATGAACTGTTTATTTACATACCGAGTGTATATGCACTGCTTTCATTCTAGGATACCCCTCTTTTATACTTACGATGACTATTTGATGACCTTTGATAACTTGGCGTTATTGTACTGTATTATTTTTTCCATGAACTACGATGTTGGAGGGGAAGTGTATGTGTTATCACAGCGGTATTGACTCTTCGTACGTGATGACCTGTAAGAGTGCCAGGCGCGGCTTTTACCGAGAGCTTGGGGCTCCAGTGTGTCTTATGTTGCAATGATGAATGCGCAAACAGGAAAATGCTTAAATGCCCTTTTGCAGCTGGAAAAGACCTCTTCTGGTGATCTGAAATGTCTACATTTTCTCTTGTACGATACGCACCAACAGATGGCGGCGCTCCGCTCAGAGGGCGTTACGGGGAGCTATGGGGCTCCAGTCTCCACAATTCTCCTGACCCCCCCCCCACATATTTTCCATGGTATGTATGTGTGAACATGATGAATGCGGCAAACAGGAAAATGCTTAAATGCCCTTTTGCAGCTGGGAACGACCTCTTCTGGTGATCTGAAATGTCTACATTTTCTCTTGTACGATACGCACCAACAGATGGCGGGCGCTCCGCTCAGAAAGTCAACAAAGAGCCCCACATATTGCCTCAAAAACCGCGGCTGACAGTGTCGGTATATTGACGATATGCTGTCGGTACATTCAGCTTATTTTCATCCCTTCCCCCTCACTTTCATCACCCCAGTTACGCTACTGCCATAAAGGGCCCCATCAACGCGAAGAGAGAATCATAGATCGTCCAGAGGAGTCTCGGACCAAAAGCAGGCAATTTAGCCATACGCATGCCATACGCGATCGAAGGCTCCAGCAATATCAAGAGCGATGACCCTGCTCTCACCGAGGGTGTTGATGGCTGAAGCCCATTTGGTCGGTGACAGTCCCCGTAGAACGGCCGTGACGGGAACCATTCTGGCGGTCATTAGTGAGAGAGTGGTACTCCATAAACAACGATACATGCTTAAGTTATTAATAAAAAGTTCCAAAACTTTAGAGAGTACAGCTGTGATGACGAGGTTATCGAGGGGTTACATTATTTGTCACCCTTCTTAGGAGCTGGACAAATGTGGGCATGTTTCCACTCAGAAGAGTAACAGCCCATAGAGTAGCATGAACGAAAAAAAAAAAGTTTGCCGAGAATTGGGGCAAGCTCAGAGGTGCATTTCGGTTAACACTATAACAATTACTTCCTTGGTTTCCCTAGACACGTTCTCTGACCAGGGATGGGTGCGGGGGGGGGGGGGGGGGGGGGGAGAGGGACCTTGCTGAGCATACGTATTTTAACGAGGATACAGCGAAGGAAGTTATGTTACCAGAGCCTTTGATACAGCTGCCGAATTCTGTGTGCGTTTATATTGTAACCAGTTGATTTGGAGTCTCGCGGCCGGCCTCGGCCTCGAGGCGTTTTTGGCAGCCTCGCCTCGGAGGCTGCGGCCTCGGCCTCGGAGCTTCCGGCCTCGTATTTTGGGCCGAGGCCGGGTCCGGACAATATTTTTTTGCTATTAAAATAAAGAAAAAATGAAAATTTTAGTCACAAATGATGCTTCTGTATTTGTTTGAATTTCGTGACAACTTAGCAATACTTCGGTATCACCCAAACTTTCCGATAAATGTACTGGCGCTGCGTTCAGCCCTCCGTGCAATTCCCCCAGTGCAGTGCTAGAGTCCGAGCTGCCTAGCGAGCTCGCTGGCCAGACATCGCTGGTCATAGACCGTACGATGCACTTGCACTGCAAAGTGCACACATACGCATGTGTATAGCTTTGTGTACAAAGCAGCGAATCCTGCACAGGCGCGGCCACGTGTGAACATTCACTCTTTGATCGCCCCCCCCCCCCCCCTCCCATGTCGTAGTAGGAGTGCGAGATGAAATTCTAGTCCTCCAAGTGGCATAAAACTGTGCATAGGCCTGGACCACTAAACACGAAGAACGTGGTCTGTGCTGCGATCGTGAATGTTTTTTATTATTCAAATAAATTGTACGGGGACTTTGGCCAGTCCCTAGGCCTAAAAGTTACTACGTCTGCAGTGATTGAATTGCAATTTTGTATTTGAAAAGATTATCCAAACACCATTTAAGTAATCTCTTTCAAATAGGCCTAACTGACACTGTAGTCTGCATGTTTGTGTAAATGAAAATATCACACCAAAATATTTTTGTTTCCGTCATTATATCCCACATGGGAATATTACGGTTCTTCGACAGCGCCGCCGCCGACGGATGATTTTTATGACAGCGCGATGAGTCTCTAACGCTGTCGGTTAACCTTGACTTTGCACACATGTTTATCGAATAAAATCTCGGATGAGTTCAAAAGTGGCGTCGCCTCACGGAGGGCGGGCATCTTGGATTTTCGACTTAACTTTTTTTTATCGCTGATTTTTCGTGTGTTTGGAACATGGCAGTCGTTTTGAGGCTAACTTCCGTGTTAGCCTCACGGGACCCACTCGATCTCAGTCGTTATCGATTGAGATCGACATTGTCTCTCCCGGCTCACTGATTGCTCAAATATTTGGAAGTATATATACGTTGGTGGTTTACCGCCAGGCGATGTCTAGTTTATGATTGACTTTAGTCGAAGGAATCTATGCAGTCATGACAGTGTGTGTGTGTGGTGTGTGTGTGTGTGTGTGTGTGTGTGTGTGTGTGTGTTGTGTGTGTGTGTGTGTGTGTGTGTGTGTGTGTGGTGTGTGTGTGTGTGTTGTGTGTGTGTGTGTGTGTGTGTGTTGTGTGTGTGTGTGTGTGTTGTGTGTGTGTTTGCGCCTGGAATTTAACACGATAATTCGACCCCACCTTGGTGGATCAAGCTCATACTTGGTATGTGGGTTCCCCATAATAAGTACATGGTCCCTATTGTTTTTGGTCAGGCCAAAGGTCATCTGAGGTCAACAAACTTCAAGGCAGTCAAGGTATCACTAAGCCACTTCGCTCTCTGGTTTGGTTTTGTCGTTAGGGTTGTGGTAAGTATGTTTGGGATTGATATGAATGTGAATTATTGCCTAGCCAAGATGGATTTTAAAATGTAATTTTTATAGATTAAAAAAAAATTATGTGTCGTACACACATTGATTGGATGGGCAGGTCATCTGCTAATCAAGCTCCACAGCCTTTTGGAAGCCAGATGGTGCAGCAGAAATAAGTACTCTGCTGATTTTGGCCTGGCTAGGAATGTGCTATCTGTCCCAGCTAGTCGTGCGCCAGTGGAAAGAGTGTTAGCCATGGGGTGGGGGTAATCTGCACACATGCACACCGGGCCAAAACTTTCTCCACAGATGCTGGAATACTTGAGTTGTCAAAATGCGTGCCGTGTGTCTTAGATCTAAGGCAGTACCTGTCTGCCTGGCACTTATGAAGGTCAATTGAAGAGTTGTATTCATGTGATGGTATAAGTAAACCTGTATAGCAATCTGCATCATATTTTTTTCATTGAGTACTACTGACTTCAAGAGTAAAATTGTTGCATATCAACTTGTCGCGTGTTCATTCCTCATTTCCGGATTTTAAAGACTGGTAATTGGAAAATTTATGCTTCAATTATGCCGGCCTCGGCCTCGAGGTTGCGCCTCGAGGGTGCGGCCTCGGCCTCGATGGCTGCGGCCTCGGATGCAGCGGCCTCGACTACAACATGATTGTAACCCGAGCGCGGGCTGAGGAAAACAAGATGTTCTGGGAACTTTACCCCCATATACTTATCCTCTAAACTGATGAAGAGGCATCATGGTCTTGCAACAACCTGTATTGAGGGACAAGTTCCTGCACATGAAGTCAAGACCAAAATGTCTTGCGGTAGCTCGAAACTACATGGACATATTGGCGTTGCGAAAAACCGATTAGCATTGAAACAAATTTTGAATTGTGACATGATGCAAACGCTAGTATACCGCTGTTTTTCGCCTGTAGATACCATACGACAATGGCAGACGGAGGGTATTTGGAGTGATATGTGTCAATCTGCGTAAACAGGTTATTCATTTTTCCATACTGAACTTATTCAAAATACACCTGTATGCCTGAAGCCAGTGCTCTTCACAGCTCAGCAACTTATCTCAGTCGATCACTGTGGCGAGTTGTGCAATTTGCGGAACATGAACAAAATTTGAAAACACAAAATTATGTCCAATGAAATATGTTCTTCGGGCATGAGAATTGAAACAGTAATGCCATTTGTTGGCCATTTGGATAAGAATGTGCTCATCCAGATTCACTCGAATTTGGGGGCATCGAAAATGGCTTTCTCTAGAAAAACGGAGAACATTATTTTGAACAGGAACCAAAAGACTTAGTGATTCCTTGATCATTCTGACAACCCATCGCCAGGCACGAGGGCAAATGGGAGATTGCTACAGTCAGTATGGGAAAAATATCGTCTGACAAAATTCACATTTTCCCAAGCACCAATTAGTGTTCCTATAATCTTGATAAGATAGCTACACAATATTTTCAAGGATTTAAGACTTGGCCTCTGGTGACCTCAAAAACAATAGGGTTCATGACTTCCTGACTCTGACCTGGACCCCAAGGATGATAGGGTCATGGACCAAGCATAGGGAAACCACACATACCAAGTATGAGCTTCATCCATTCAGTGGGGTCAGTATCGTGTTAACAAGACTTAATTGGCCAAAATATTGACTTTTCACAAATTTTCCATTTTTGACTTAAAACAGC
Source organism: Sclerodactyla briareus (assembly GCA_026419785.1). NCBI lineage: Eukaryota > Metazoa > Echinodermata > Holothuroidea > Dendrochirotida > Sclerodactylidae > Sclerodactyla > Sclerodactyla briareus. Next base: position 306,367 of record JAODTK010005605.1, on the reverse strand, counting down.
CCTTACTATACAAAAACAAATAGGATTCCTGTACTCCCCATAGAAAAGCTACACACCAATTTTTTTTTAACTACCATTCTAGACTTATCGTGTTCACAAGGTGTCAGGCTTTTACATCTGGTGACCTCTGACCTAACCCCAAAAACAATAGGTTCCTGTACTCATCATGGAAACACATACCAAGTATGAGCATTCATCCTCGAGGGGGGAGTTGAGTTATTCGTTCACAACCGCATACATACACACACAGCACACAGTCATGACTGCATAGATTCCTTCTGACTTCGTCAAGGAATAAAAAATGCCCTCGTTTGGATTGAAATATTAATAATTCATTGCGCCTATGCAGGTCTGCTATATGTAACTTTAACACGCACTGATCTACGTTGATAACTCTACTATACTAGATCCAGACCAGGCTGGCATCGTACACAGACTATACTCACCATACAATACCACACATACATACACACGCATCTCCCACGCACACACACACACATTCTCAGTCCATCATTACTGGATTAACTGCATAATTGCCTATACTTCTTCTCTCTGTCTCTGAAAAGCAAGGAGTACAGGGACACAATGGGACAATTTCAATTGTGTTGAACTTCTACTACATTTATTGAAATTATTTCAAATGGGGGATTAACTCACAACAGCTTAAGAAATTGAACGTCGTTTGGACGAATAAAATATTACCACCGCTGACTATTGCAACAAGGAATTAAATGCATTTCTTTAAGCCTAACTATATTTATGGCAAATACCAACAATTAATGTTTAAATGTGCAGCATGAGAAGAGGAATCATAGAGAGTAAAGCCCAAGAAACATAAAATGGTCTAACTTGTCGAGATAGTCAATGCTGATCGAAGATAATTTTGGTTAGAGTTGCCATGGCCGTCGGGGGTAGAGGTAGGAATTAGACTTTTTCTCCCTGAACATATTGAACTGCATTCAATATGTAATTATGATGATTAGCAAGGGTGTAGTTTTCAAAACTTTTCTTCTTTCACAACACAACAATAAACCAACTTCATTTTCAAACAAAAACACCCCTTTCCTCTGAAACCATTGACATTAATAGGATAACGTTGAGTGTAGTTTCAATTCTGTGCAAATAGCGAGTATGATATGTGATTTTTTTTTTAGAAAGAGATGATTAATAGTAAGTGTGCTAACTTGAAGGCAAGCAGATAACAGGGAAGGCACCAGAAGGTTGTTAGTCCAGTCACCAGCATGACTTACCGGACTAGCGTTATACTTCGGGTGCATCTTGAGCAAACCGAACCTCCACACAATAAGAAATCTATAGACAGGACTGTAGAAGAATTCCACATCAACTCTTATTTATTGTTAACAATAACAGTACAATGGACAAACAGACATGACAGAGGATGGGGGGCAAGACTATAGACACTAAACACGATGGAGGGGGGGGGGGGGGGGGTCGTCGTCTATATACAGACCTAGGAATGATTTTCATTCCTGTACGTTAATTCACTATTAAAAACTAACAGTCAAGGACAACACGCAAATAGGACCACTAGATGACCAATGTAGGATGCCGGGTCACAGCAGGTCGACCTTGAGCTAGGATCAGACTTGCTACAACTCTGCAACTGGTTTTCTGTAAGATCGTTTGGTGACAATCCTCAGAAGCCTCGTTGACTTAACAACTGAGACTGACATCAAAAAAAAGAAAAGAAAGAAATTACTACGTAAAGCACCTCCACCAAACAATAGGCTACTTTAAAAGGAAAAAAAAGAAAGGAGAGTGGTCTAAATAAGGAGAGTGGTCTAATGTCAATATCAGACATAGATACAAAGCAAAAGACCATATTGGTAGAATGAAATTTTTTGAGCGACATTGTCTGCAAAACTTTTACATAAGACTCTGTGTGCCGAGACCTCATTTGTGTAAACCCTTGGCCCTAAGTACAGAATTTGTTTCTCTTGAATAAATGTGTGTCAGATCTCTTTTACTTTGATCAAACAGTTGCACATGCATGGAGCCCCCCTGGTAAACCAATTCCAGGGCATCACGTAGGTCAATATTAAAATTTGGCAGGATGATTTTAACTGTTTTCTCATCATCAAGAAGATAACTATATTATTTAGAGTTGAGAATTTTCTTGCGTAATTCTACTTACCATAGAAAACAACCCTCTCTCTCTCTGTCGTGACCCTGCTCCAAAAAATAAAACGAGAACGAAGCGGAGGCATGCTATATCTGATTCCAACATCCGCCCATGTTGATACCTACACGATAACAAAACAACCCTGCAGTTTCTACTACAAGAGGGAATTCCCAATGAAGAGAGGGGGAAAACTCCCTCCCTGCAGATCACCATGACAGCAGACCAGATTAGGTACTCCCATCTATCCTTGTTGGGTGCCCACCAGCGACACAACATCACTGGCCGAACTATTTTTCAAAAGCTGTACGCTGTAAAATTGATCACAAATTGTACTTTGGCACATCACAACTTGGAACAAGTTTGAGGCAGGCCATATCACAATTTGTGTTCTTTGGGTGACAAGTAATGGGTAGTCAAGGTGGTGGCTGCCTGTTCTCTCACGGCAGACCTGTCCGGCATGGGTAGCCCTGGCCGGAATAGCTCTGCGGATCATAGAGACTTATGGCAGGTAGCATGCCTATCCATCGGGCAAGTATGAATGAAAACCAAGTTTAATTTACCACAGTCACACTAACCCTACAGTGTTAACAATAGACTGCTGGTATGGCAAAGAGCCCAGCCTATCATCCAATTACACACTATCAAAATCAGTGATTACAGTGTGTACAATAGACTGCTAGTATGGCAAAGAGCCCAGCCTGTCATCCAATTACACGATATCAAAATCACTGATTACGTGTGTTCACACTAACCCTGCAGTGTTGGCAATAGACTGCTAGTATGGCAAGAGCCCAGCCTATCATCAATTACACACTATTCAAAATCACTGATTACAGTTTGTTCACACTAACTCTGCAGTGTGTACAATAGACTGCTAGTATGGCAAAGAGCCCAGCCTATCATCCAATTACACACTATCAAAATCACTGATTACAGTGTGTTCACACTAACCCTGCAGTGTTGGCAATATACTGCTAGTATGGCAAAGAGCCCAGCCTATCATCCAATTACACACTATCAAAATCACTGATACAGTGTGTTCACACTAACCCTGCAGTGTTGGCAATAGACTGCTAGTATGGCAAAGAGCCCAGCCTATCATCCAATTACACACTATCAAAATCACTGATTACAGTGTGTTCACACTAACTCTGCAGTGTGTACAATAGACTGCTAGTATGGCAAAGAAGCCCAGCCTATCATCCAATTACACACTATCAAAATCCTGATTACAGTGTGTTCACACTAACCCTGCAGTGTTGGCAATATACTGCTAGTATGGCAAAGAAGCCCAGCCTATCATCCAATTACACACTATCAAAATCACTGATTACAGTGTGTTCACACTAAACCTGCAGTGTTGGCAATAGACTGCTAGTATGGCAAAGGCCCAGCCTATCATCCAATTACACACTATTCAAAATCACTGATTACAGTGTGTTCACACTAACTCTGCAATGTGTACAATAGACTGCTAGTATGGCAAAGAGCCCAGCCTATCATCCAATTACACACTATCAAAATCAACTGATTACAGTGTGTTCACACTAACCCTGCAGTGTTGACAATAGACTGCTAGTATGGCAAAGAAGCCCAGCCTATCATCCAATTACACACTATCAAAATCACTGATTACAGTGTGTTCACACTAACTCTGCAGTGTGTACAATAGACTGCTAGTATGGCAAGAGCCCAGCCTATCATCCAATTACACACTATCAAAATCATGATTACAGTGTGTTCACACTAACCTGCAGTGTTGGCAATATACTTCTAGTATGGCAAAGAGCCCAGCCTATCATCCAATTACACACTACCAAAATCACTGATTACAGTGTGTTCACACTAATACTTCAGTGTTGTCAACAGACTGCTGGTATGGCAAAGAGCCCAGCCTGTCATCCAATTACACACTATCAAAAATCATGATTACAGTGTGTTCACACTAACCCTGCAGTGTTGTCAACAGACTGCTGGTATGGCAAAGAGCCCAGCCTATCATCCAATTACACACTACCAAAATCACTGATTACAGTGTGTTCACACTAACTCTGCAGTGTGTACAATAGACTGCTAGTATGGCAAAGAGCCCAGCCTAATGAGCAATAATACACTATCAAAATCACTGATTACAGTGTGTTCACACTAAACATGTGGTCAATAGACTGCTGGTATGGCAAAGAGCCCAGCCTAATGAGCAATAATACACTATCAAAATCAGTGATTACAGTGTGTTCACACTAAACCTGCAGTGTTGGCTAAATAAACCAACTGTTATATATTATATAAATCAACTATTGATTGCGTTGTTGAAACTCCTCCAAAGAACACATTTTGTGATAAAATTGAGAACCCATGAAATCAGGTTGAGGCTTGTGGCAAACTCATGTAACAGTAACAGCTATAAAAGATCTCCCAAACTTCTAGACCAAAAGATCATCGACAAAACCACCTCGACCTGGGCACCATCAAGATTCCAGACTGGGAAGGCTGGCCATGGGTTAGTGAGCTGAAACACACGCAAGTCCTAACGAACATGCAATGTCAGATCGCACTCTTTCCAGAGGCTCAACTGGCTGCGAGTCATGTGATTCAAAGGACCTTATTTGGACCCTTGACTGTAGATCTACGCAGGAGTCCTTCAGGTAGTTTATCTCCTTCTCCAGAGACCCCACCTGGTCCTTGAGGGAGCTGTTTGTCTTCTCCAGCCCAGAGAGTTGGCTGGAGAGGCCCTCAGCTTCCCTCTTCTTTTTGATGCGGTACCTCGTTGCCGCTTCCTTGTTCTGGCCTTTCTTGCGCTCCCTCTCTCTTTGGTGACAACCCTGGGCTTGCCCCCCTTCCCTTGAGGGTACAGACCGCAGGGACCCCCGGCAGAGTCAGGGCGAGGGCATGGCGTCTTCGACCTTTTCGCCGGTCTTTATCTTCCCTCTAAAGTTGGTCTGCAGTGGGCCACTTCTCTTGTAGCGATGCTGCCACGCCTTGCTTGGGGCGGGGAGGTCAAGGTTGACCGTGCCAGCCAGCTGAAGGAAGATGTCTGTATCCCGGCAGGAGTTGATCAACGCCTCTACGTTCATCATACTCTCATCCTCCAGGGAGAGACGGGATCAAACCCAGTAGAGTCAGACTCCGTCGGCGAGAAGGGTCCTGGGGATGCCACGCTGCGGTTGATGGCGGTTGCCAGAAGCTGGCGATTTAGACCGATGGGTGACAGCGGAAGCATGTCATCATTCTCCAGACTCCTTTCTGTGCATAGTCCAGGATAGCATCATCATACTGGCCGATAAGACTATCGGCAGTGAGAAGCTCAGTTTTGGTTATTGGAAGTTCATGAGAGATGGGCTTGTCAAAACCATCCAGCCAATCTACCACGTCCATCTTCTCGGACATCCACTGTAGGGGTAGTGGGTCACTCTGGTCGCCTGTAGGAGGAAGGAGCAGGACTCATTACAGGAATATTCTCTTACTAGTTTGTGAGCCACTGAAATGCCCCAGACTAAACAGCAAAAGTACACTGCATGGATTAATCAATATATCAACAGAATACACACAGAATACGTATGAGTGGCTATTCTGCACTGAAGGGAATTGGAAGACTTATCAAATTATAAATCATCCAGCAAAGGCCCACACACTGGTATGCAGTATGCCAGATCCCTGCTCTTGGCATGGACTTGATTTTTTTCATTTTCACAGCAGCCACTTCTCCACACGAGAAGACGAGCAGTTAGATATTAGGTAACGGTCCTATGTACCACAGCTTTTCCCCAGTTGTGGGCTGCAGATATGTCCCACTCCACCAGTCATGCAGAACACCACCCAGGACGGTGCCAGTTCTGGCGTGACTGGACCAAGGAATCTGGGGATTCAATATCTAGGAATATTGAACCTCATCGGCAGTTCTGACCATTGATCCCAAGATTCCTCGAAAGGTTGCTTAGACCTTTGCCTGCATGCCTCTGGTCAAGGCCCTTTGTCCAAGTTAGAATTAGAAACAATATAATAAAGGCACAGGAATCAACCACATATTAGGGAACTGAAGCCACTAAGCTCTCAAGTGGGGGGGGGGGAGGAAGCCACTAAGGCTATGTGGTTTTAATTTAAACTTCCAGCATCCCTTTCACAGGCTGATAAAACTAACCTGGAATGTACCTTTCAAATGGTTTCTTTCTGCATATCTGTTTCTCACTCTCACGCTTAATCGGCATGTCAGGCAGCACCCAGCACCACTCCCGTCAAAGTTTGGCCTATTTTGGTTGGGCCAGAGCATCAAACCCACCCCCCCCCAACCTGCAGCAGGTTGTCACAAGGCCTTTGGACTGATCCGACCAGGAATGCTCAACACTCAGCTGTAGTCATTACTCAGAGCTCATCCCCCACAGCAATTGCAGTGAAACAAAGATATACTCGCCTTCCACAGGGTCGCTGGATTCTGACCCTGGGGAGGAGACCAGAGTGTCCACGATGTCGATGGTGGCGTCCAGGGGGCTCCATCCCCAAACTGCTTGGCGTGATCATCACTGGACCAGATGGAGAGGTCCTCGCCAGAAGGGCCGAGTACGGCGACAGGTTCTCTGCGAAGGCCATCGTCAGTAGGGTTTCTTGTCTATCTTGGTCAAGGTCGGTGAGCAGTGAATCGATAGGGAGCTCTTCTACGTCGTAGTACGCAAATTGAGCAAGCTCGGAGTAAGGGGTCGTAAGGACCTGATAGGGAGAAAGAATGAACAGGAAAACGTTAAGTCAACGCGAGGTGATGAACTATAAAGCTATCATACTCAGAGGGCAGAGCATAGCCATCAACAGCCTGCTCTAGAATAAAACCTCTGGTACTAATTCCCTTGTGTCGCTCAATCCATATTCATGATCTTGGATGTACAGTACAGCTTCCAGACCCTCAGACGTTAGCGTTCCGCTTCTGCATCATCGCTAATTCACAATACTCACTGGTTTGTGGATCTGTGAAGTATATATAAATACTTACCCCATATGGGATCCTGCACACCCACTCCGCACCACTGAACATGTGGCAATAACACAACAGGGCCTGAGGTTTAAATCAAAGTATCTTATTATTTGTACGCAGAAATTATCTTCAAACCAGGGACATCCAAACAAGGACATCTTATATTTCATGTATAACATGAGAAATAATCACTTCTACCTCATTAACTAGGGATTTTTTGGATTTTTAACAACATTTTACTTGCCCAACACTTGCACTACAGCAAGTGGACTTTGTTCAGCCTGGGTACTTTTACTCATCAATGCCCTAATTTACACTGATGGCATATGCACTTTAACCAAATATACGGCCCTGTTCATAAAATTCCTTACTTTCGCCCAGTGAAGAATAACGTTAACGCAGGCCCGCACACAAGTCTTGGTTGCCACCCCATCACCATTCTCATTTTTCCATGCGGAGGGTAGGGCACAGGGTCAAAATGGTGTAAGTTTGAATATCTTCATAGATTGCAACTTCTCATTTCCCCTAAACTTGGAAAAGCCTCACCAACTCAGAAGGGTTCTAGAATGGAAATTGCTACATGTCTGGGGGCTTGGCTATCTGCATCAATGATTTTTGCAATCTTGGAGGTTTGTGGATTTCAAAGGAATCTTGGCAGATGTAGGACTACCTCCAGTCCTGATAAAGGTAAGTGTGCTTCGTAAGGTTTTTGATGCCACATTGGGTTTTTACAAGATCCCTTATCGGATTGCCACCCTTCATTGGCATAGAGTGGGTCACAGTTTGGGGCTTTATAAACCGTTCACACAGCTGGAAATGGTATTTTCTATATTGTCTGGTTAAATAACTCTTAGTTGGACAATGAAACCACTTCTGTAGCCGTTCAGCATACACTACTAGAATTGCGTTTTTTTTTTAAGCATTAGAAAGTATTTATGCCTATCTGCTTGTACCTTTGTAGCGACTTGGATGCTTTTCCTCACATTCCTGAACACCTGACAAGCAGCATTTTAAATAGTGCCAGACACTGTGTAGCAATTTGAAGAGGAATCAATAGAAAACCTGTATGCTGCCTATTGTTTTGTGTACAAACTGTGGGTATCTACCTGTAGGTCGTTACTCCTTTGGTGTTTGCAGTTTGCTGTTTTTTGGAGAGGGGGGGGGGGGGCATATATGTTCAAGCCCACTGTTGGCATCACTCTGCCCGAACGGCCTACTAAAGGCATGGATGATAAGAAGCCATAATTGTGTGCTACAGAGTGCTACCAGCAGACCCTGCCAACTCCACACCTCAATAATTTTAGTCTATACAAAATCAATACAGAATCAAACAGTGGAGTGCACTCAACCAACAGTTCATTCACGACTGGCTGTCACATCCCATTCTAATTCCTGGCTAAATACCAAAAGACCAAGTATGGAGGGTAAAAACTCAGTGAAACTGGCGAGTTACAAAATAGTGGGCCACCCCTTAGTCGAACTTCCCCGCTGAACTGGTATACCCAGTGGATAAGCAGTGGTGCAGCATTGATAGAACCCCTGATATCGAAGCCCTGGCTGCACATCCCGCTACCAGTCTGTTGTCTTTTCGGAGGCTGTGCACCCCGCTAACTTTCGTTCAACTCCCTGGCATAGCGGAGACGCATTCTTTCCGCAACCCACGCAAGTTCCTGCTTTCCACAACCCCCCCCCCCTCCACTGATGACATGCATTTCTATTTTGATGCATTTCACCATTTTCATAATCATCCGCTTGATTATTACCCATTGTATTAGTAATTTGCCTAGGCCACATGTGTGTGAGAAACTAGTAAGGAAATACCTTTCCAGCTGTATGAACGGTTTATGAAGCCCCACACTGGGGTCTGTGCCCACTCTGTTCCATGAGGGGACGATCCGATAAGCCCAATTTGGCATTTCCCTGCATCTCACAATGAACCACTATGATAGGTTTAGAACTTATTTATTTGGGACTTTTTTCAGTATAAACTATAACCCAAAACAAAACCTGGCAGTCTATTGTCAGGGCACTCTGGAATGAATTGTAATTCAGGACTGGGATGCCCAAATGCATTGGAATGATCGCTGTGGTTTGCATTGTGATACATCTGAAATTCAGTGCAACCATGGCATGAAATTGAATTGTACAAGGTTCCCTAGATGACGTTCCAGCTTCCACGGCAATTCACAATGCTTCCTACATCTCAATTCTTATCTATCGAGAGCCAAAGAAAACGGAAGCAGCACCCATTTATGTGGGATCAGGGACGCCCTTTTTTGAGGACAGCAGCATGTAGGTTTTGATCATAAACTTTGAGGGACTGTCAGTAGCATATTTGTAGGGTGGGTATAATTGCATAATGTATACCCCATATGTTAGTCTATCTATTTGGAGGTAAACTGCTTTCTGTTGTGAAACACCATTCATATTAGGGAATTACCATTTCTGATGACTCACATTGACTCCATCTGTAGTAAAGCTAACAGATCTCTTGGTTTTTATTAAGAGAAATTTACATTCTTGTGGCCAATCAACAAAGCTTGAGGCTTACAAAACCCTTGTCAGACACCCCCTTCTCGAGTATGCTTCGGCTGCGTGGGACCCCTACACCCAAAAAAAAATGTTGACCATCTTGAAAAAATCCAAAAGATGGCAGCGGCGTTCATTCTTTATGATTACCACTCTAAAACGCCTGGTTGCGCCACGCAGATGGTCAACACTCTCAGTCCAAGCCCCTCAATACAACAAATTCCAGGCCTTATGTTGTGTTTAAGCAGGCAATTCTTATTCACACTTGTGCTACCCATTGATGACTCTACGCCGGTTCGCGTCAATACGCAGAACCATCCCAGACTCGTTATGCTATTATATCCGCCAACAAGGACTTACAAATACTTGTTTGTCCCAAGGACATACAGACTGGAACATGCTACCTTACATCATAGCGGTTATCCAGAACATAGACAGCTCCCAAAACGCAGTTAACAACCTCCTGAATGCTGTCATCTAGACCGGACCAACAGTTTTCGTTTGGCTGCCAACCCCTTTCCTGGTTGTTTGGATTATAACAGGAGCGTGACCAGTATACGACGTTCAAGGTTCAGTATCACTTCTTCGGTAATACTGCCCAACATTCCCCCGAGGGAAAACGAGCAGGATAGGGTGTGCGGTGGTGAAAAATAGTAGATCATCCCAAATATTGGCTGCGTTTAGTCGACTGTTAGTGTTAGATAATTACGTAATTAGCCTTCAATCTAGGGAAGCTGATTGGCTGACGAGTCATGTGACACCCTTAAATCATCTAACAGTCGCAAAAGAGACTGATCAGATAGCACGCCACTGATAGCAACTGATTTTATACAAAATTACCTAAAACTTCCTCCTTGACAACACGCGCTGGTTGCTGAATCACGTGATCATTTGCGTTCGAGTCCCGGCCGTGCAAAATTCCTAGCATCTAACAGTCAACAAAAACCCACCGATGTCTCTTATTGTCCCAGACAGCAGCTTTGAAGAGATCAGGGTTGCTGTAATGCTTGATGGGAGGTTGTTCCACCACTCTCTTGTGGTTCGCGGGATGAATGAATATTTATAACAGTCCCGACATGTATGATGTTCGATGTAATTATTATCGTTTGAACGGGGTGGTTCTTCGTTGGGTCGAATGCAGGTAGTCAAGGTCGGTACTGTCCCAGACAGCACCTTTGAAGAGATCGGGTTGCTGTAATGCTTGATGGGAGGTTGTTCCACTCTCTTGTGGTTCGCGGGATGAATGAATATTTATAACCGATCCGACATGTCTGATGTTCGATTTGAATGATTATCGTCTTGACGCCGGGTTCTAGTTTTGGTCAGCTGCAGGTAGTTAAGGATCGGTACGGCTAGTTGCATTATCTCCCTTCTGGTAGAAAGCTTCTCCCAGTCAAGCTTTTGGACAAGAGTGGATGCACTGTGTTCCCAGTCATAGTCGCTGAGTCATTCTGGCTGCGCGCCTTTGAATTTTTTAGACCTTTTGGGATGACTTACGTCGTATGGGTGGGTCCCAGACAAGAGCAATACTCGACGGAGGGACGACTGAGAGTATGATTACACTTCGATTCTGATTTCCGTTGCGCAAAAGTTTAGGTTGCTGCTAGCAAAACCAAGCGTTTTATTTGCTGCCAGAGTCATCCGATTTACGTGGGTGTTCAATTTAAGATCGTTTCGGATATCAACACCAAGCAGCCATGTCCAAACGCGGCACCGAGAGCCGCATGCGGCACCTTGAAAAAAAAAGAAGAGGCTTTAGAAGGTGCCGTTCGCAACAATTACAGATTACAGTAAGGTCAACACTAGAAGTCTAAGGCCCCTAGCCTAGTCCTTCTGTTCGAACATCTGCTAGGCACGATGCAGCCTGCAGGTGAAATTGAGCAAGTAGGCACTGGAAACGACCTTTCCAAATGCTAGGAAAATGCTTTGAGTGCATCTACAATTCAAATTTTCTGCCCCCCCCCCTCCGCAGTGGTAAGCGTATTCAGCACACACAAGTGGCCTGTTGGTACTCCCCCCCCTCCCCTGAGTCCCTTTGTTAATAAAAGACTGGATCTTCAGCATGTAGCTATGGGTGGGCACACAGGCCCCCGCAACGTGCCATAGTATACAGATATAAATATTGAAAGGTAGGACTCTTCGCCATGACTACCGTTAAGCAGCCTGCGTTTATCGGATTCAAGCTCGAATTATGACCTAATTCCACCATATTTGGAGGAAACAGTTTGTCACCTGGAGGATATGTGTTTTAAAATCAGCTCTGCAGTATTTTTCCTTCAAAACTGTCATAGTCTTGATGTGTGGGTGAATTTCTGGTCTCAAGACATCTCGGTGTCCAGTGAAAGTCAAAGTATGACACAATCTGTTTATTTTTATGCTTTGACTTTCGCTGGACACGGAGCGTCTTGAGACCAGAAAAAAATTCAATCAACACACAAGACTTGTGACGAGTTTGAGAAAAAAAAAAACTATGCAGAGTGAGTTTACAACACAGATTCTCCAGGTGAGGGCAACTTTTTCCTCCAAAGATGGTGGAATAAGGTCATAATTCGAGTTTGAATCGGATAATCGCAGGTGCTTAACTGTTAGTCATCGGCAGACGAGAGTCGTACCTTTCAGTATTTATATACTGTATACTATAGAAAGTTGAGGGGGCCTGTGGGTGGGCATGGCCCCCCCCAAAAAAAAAAAATCCAAGCTTGGGTTGAAATGTTATTGTTAAGAAAATGAAAAAAATTAGATGACAGGGAGTGAATTTATGTCAGGAAGTCCACCATTTTGCATCTCAGCCCCCCTAGATAACCGAAAATTTTGCCCTTAAGAACCCCTCCCCCAGGATGGCGATCACTAACCCATGCTGTGCACCCCCCCCCATCCTTCCTCGACATTATTGGAATCATTCGACAAGGCGCGGTTGGTTTACGACATGATAAGGGTGAGTAATTAACTTAATATTTGCACGCGGCACTGTGAAAATAATTCACTGTAAAATGCGGCTCTGATTGTGTGAGATCTTGGACAAGTATGACACCAAGGTAGGCCTAGGTATAAGAGGTTGTGTTCTCCAAGATGGTACCACTTATAGATGGTATTTACTGGAATACTTCCAGCAGGTATACGAAGCACATAACACTTTTGGGTGTTAAATTTCATTTGCCACACACACAGTGGCACGATGTCCGATGGTACAAACTACAGATTAGTCCTTTTTTTTTTTTTTTAAAAAAAAAGGCCTAGTAACAACACAACATTACAGTTGCTGCCTAGCTAGCCTAGGCCCCAATGCAATGTAACTGACGCCATTGAACGACTTCACTTCCGTGTAAATTTGCTCTGAAATTCATCAAAATACTTACGACGCCATGGTAATCTATTGCCGGTCACAATCCGTTGCCGAATTGCAAAAAAAGTGCCGCTGCTGTTTTGCTATAAAAGCGCCATGATTAACGATAAATCAGGTTTTCCTTCATATCGCTGAGTTTTTCTATTCGTTTCAAAGTGGTTACAATATGGCAAATGATTCGCCGCGCGATTCGCGATGATCAATACAGTATTCTGTGCATGTGGCGGTTCGCGTACTTTTCCATATGTTTCAGCTTGTACTGTACAACAACATGGCGTAGCTAAACAAACACACCTCACTACGTCAATAGGCACATAACTCGCGGATGAACCTGTTTCCTAAAAGCAAACTTCAAGCATCACGTCCATTAACAACTTCTGGTAATCAATTTGTTTTTATTCATTTTCACAATGCCAGTCTTCAAATGTGTTTTTACGCTTCCAGTTCACTCAATGAATGAATTTGTAACCAATTTTGGAGCTATTTTTTTTATCGTAAGAAAGGATCTGTGAGTTATCAGGACCAGTTCATTGCATCATCCATAACACTCGTCCCGATAGCTGTGTTTCCATTGGCCAGAGCAATAACTATTTTAGAACAGCTGTGTACAGTCTTCTTCTATTTTTGGTGTACTTGATTGAAACGTTGGGCCGATCAACCTACCAACAGCGACAACTTCAACTTACAAATTGTTGAATTGAGGTAGTCGCGCGCTATCCTATACAGGGCCGGTCACACTGTCACCCAGGGGCGGCGATCCTGGTGGGCGGAGGGGAGGGTGGAGGGGTATTCCCCTCATGAACTTGGGTGGAGGCGATTTATTACAACATAACCCCCCCCCCCCATACCTGGGTAGCAATATTTTTATATGCCTACCTTATCACATCTCCATGCACATACAACGCTATTTGCGTGTCCGTATTTCTAGTCAACTATTCTCTAACTTCTTCCGCCCACTGCCATTGCTGTGCCATCAATCAACATAATAGCAATTGAGAGCCTTTCGCAAATAGCATGTCGCGGTGGTCATTGTTGGATAGGTTTCGATGCTCTGGATACTTCAGGGGGCATTTTTGTGTAGCTGTATTGAAAAAACTTGTAAATTTCTATTATCTTCCTAACCTTCACCGTGCATATTCTCCAAATTTAAGTATATTTTCCGCGTTCATATTTTACAAATTATCGTGACAGATCTGGACTTAAAATGTCTAATTCTCAGACTGAAAATCATTTTTAATCCCTGAAAATTCCTATTTGGCCTTCCATAGATTGCCTACTTTGCCCCTTAGCTAGACCACATGCATTGCGAGAAGCTATTTGTGAAAAGGTCATGGCATACTCTACTCTAATTTCTACGAAAAGTTACGCTCCGCGCCGGCGGGCTTATGTGACCCTTTACCAAATTGTGTTGGGGTTCTTCGGGATAGGGTGAAAATTCGGTTCCAATTGGAATTTTTGAACGGTTATCTTGATTAACCACCTGAACCTACAAAAAAATAATTCTCTCTCTAAAACTGTCCCCTTCCTTGATAAATTCCAAATAAATTGCCAACCGTCGAATTGTAAAACGAAATGTAAGTTTGGATCACATTTTTTTGCATTTTGCCTTCAATATTTGCATTGCCATGGCGACAGGCGCTGTTTGTACCGTCAATGATTTACAATTGGTTTCATTTCAAAAGTGTCGGGCGATCATATAGCCAATTATCGGACATTATTGTTTTTCTATATCAATGAGACTCAGGTTTCAAATTTGACAGAAAGTTTTCCTTGGTAAATTCCAACTGAACTGCAACTGTAAAAAACGCGACTCTTCCAAGTGGGGTCACTATAATTGGATGCGTCATCATTTCTGCAATATTTTTTTCTCGGTGGGCATAGGCGTAGATCCTGGGGGGGGGATGGGGGGAAACTCCCCCCTATATTTGATGTTGGGGATGGGCGGCGGTTGAGATCATCTCCCATTAATCCAGGCATGCATCTCCCAAAATAATTAACAAAATGGCGGGGGGTAAGCAACAGCGCGTACCGAGAGATTATTCTGGGGGGGGGGGGGGGTTGAGGCGTACCCATGGAAGTGCGCTCTCCTAAATGGCCTCACCCTCCCTATTGGCAAATAAGTACAATTTATGGGCTCCTATAGACGCATGCTGCTGCATATTTGCTAAATACCAGCTGCAACTCTACTAACTGCCAAAAAAAAAGTTTTTGTGTCCAAAAACTTCTTGGTCACTCGGGTCACATTGGGGGGGGGGCATACCTCAAAGGCTACACATATTTCGTAAGCAAATGCTAAAATTTCATGTTGAGGAGGCCAAAATACGAAATTTCGCTGCCCCAGGCACAATAAAACATCTTCTTCGAATTTGTTTGGGTCACATTAGCTGCCCCCCCTCCTCCCAATGCTGAATCCAACTAGCATTTTTCCTAACCCTCAATCTCTGCACAACCATTGGCTAGAGGTTAGTCCACTTCTAATCCTTATTGTTTATAACGGTGGCTTTTTGTCAGCCTGGCGTGCTGCTTCTCAATTACATCCCTGCAACACTGGAAGTGTCCGTGATATTATGGTTTTTTTGGGGTGTGCCGCCGCCGTCTCCGCCGCCGCCGGTAACTATCTGTTTAGCTCAATAATTATCCAATGGGCACATTTTTATCGATCCCGTTGACACGAAACTCGTACAACATGTGTCCGTCTAGTGAATCTCGGATGAGTTCGAAATTGGGCTTTACTGGATTCTGCTGCCCTCTAGTTGCGTGGTTTTTCACGAAAATAAACTAGTTTGTCCCTATTTACACGGAAACTCGGTGGGAGGCGACAAAGTGGTCCCCTAAAAAACCATGACGGTGATGTCAGGTAAATTTTGTGTCTTTATCACGATTTGCGGATTTTAGAGAAACTTGGTGGATTTGACGTTTTTAATCCGCAACGACATGAATATCATTTATGGTCCCGGGAGGTCGAATTTGCTCATTTGTTATGCATTTTTTCTAACTTGGAGAATGTGGACTACAGTTTGTCCAAACAACAGGTAAGCATCTCATCAACGTCACCGGAGGTCAAATGGATATAATTTACAACTGTGTCTTTCTGTAACGCAGGTCCACAAGGACATTTCTGCGTGGATATACAACTCGGCGATTTACCCGCCTGCACAAATGTAGTTGGATGAAACAATATGCCGAAAACACAACGCGTTGGGGGGGGGTGGGAGGGGATCGTGCACATCAGTACGATGTTTTACGTGAATTGACTTTGGCACTACAATATGGCGCGGTAGCGGGGGCAAAACATTTCTGATACAAGTAAAAATTTGGGAGGCGGAAAAATGGACAGAAACAAATCTGAAAATGACAACATTTTCTTCCTGCTGATGGCTGCGATCTTCTTTTATTCAAAGGCCCGAAAAATGCTCACATTTTCCACGACAGTGTTTGTTTCACGCAAATCCAAGCAAACCTCTAACCCAACTGGAAGGGTCCCCTATGGGCAGTGGCATACCTCTAAAATTAGAGGTATGGTCGGACTGAAGGCTACGATAGAGAATTTGTAGGAATAACATTTGATCAAGTTTTTGAATTATGGTCAATCATTTCAGTGGTGTTGCTCACTGCCATAGGCCCGAGAACTTCTGTTTCCTGAATCTGATCTGCTGGGGTCTGTAAAACGAAACTTCTCTTCAATGCTCGCGCCCCAACCTATGGTGTCGGCTCGACTTAGATAATACTAACGCCCATCCGCCCCCCAGATTCACACAAATTCAAACCCGCCCCCCCCCCCCTGATATTGGAAGACGATGTCATGGTTTGAGAAATCAGTGCTATGGCTATGATTCGACCATTACGGACACCTGGAAATGTAGGCCCATGGACTGATTGAAAAATGTAACTTGCGATAATCAAAGACTATATGGAACTTCCAGATGGAATGAATGAAGGGGAATGCATGGTAGTCGATTCCTTAAATCGCCTCGACTCATCAGATCACGGTATTACATTACTACTAAAAAAAAACCACTAAAAAAAAATAGATTGTTTATTTTCTCATTGACGTAGAAATTTCAGACATAAAAAATCCATATTTCAAAGCCGGTTTTAATGCAGCTCTAATACAACACACACTCCGGCAAGTGCCTTTTTCCGGCCTGTCTGGATGGTCCTCCAATGGTGGGCGCTCCGCCTAGACCGTGTGTCGTACCCGTAATCCCCCCCCCCCCCCCTCCCAAAGCCGCAACAAATCACGCCACTGCCGGTGGGGGACATTATCAGCAAATGAAATGCCCATCCTCCCCGTGTTTGATGGATTGTTCAAGGAATTAAATTCAAAGGACCCGTAATTTCTTGAAAAATATTTTCCTTATCACATTGCCCCTATCTTGGCGCTGAGGCTTTATTTTTGATGCAAAAAATTGTACGCGCTGTTTCTGTCGTTTCGTTTTTCGTGTCGGTATCATAACCAACAACGTTCTGTCTGTCTGTATTTCGGGAAGATCTTGTTCTGTGCGGTTCTGGGTTCACCCCCTCTGATCTCATAGCGTACCCGATCTGCGCCCCTCCCTTCCTGTATACTCCAGATTGTGTTCTGTTCTGCTGTTCATGACAATTCGTACCCCAGTTTTTGCGACTATGGCATGGTTTCTAACAACTTGAGATTTGTTGAATAGAAGATGGCACGTGTCAATGCAAAATTGCGATTCGTTCCCTCCAGTACTGCCTCACTTTGTTGGCCCTCCGTGGTTTGCCCCTGGCCAAACCCGGGTTTTTGGGTCCCCGCCTGTACCCCTAGCTGGAGGCGCATACTTCTAGCATAGCCTAGGATTGCCCTGGCCAGCTGAAAGCACCATTAGAGGAGGTCAACAAGCGACAAGTCGCCTCTTTCTCTATAAGTTCCTGAATTCTCTGGTTTGATAAGTGTTCATGCATTGCATTTTCGTGGCAAGAAAAAAACTTCGATCTGCGTCCCCCAGAGTGCCCCAGAATCCTTGGCTTTAAGGGATTGCGCCCGGACCCAAACAAGGGACCTCCGCGGTCCCTGTACTCCTGGCAGGAGATGCAGCGTCGGAGAGCATGCCGCTAGGATGAATTTTAGCCATATCCACATTCCCGAGCCTTCACATCAGTGAAACATTGAAATAGTTGGATATAACTACCGGCCGTAGTGTGTGAAGATTGCGTAGATTTGTAATTGACTGGATTGTGAGAAAAAAAAAATGGGTTTGACGACAAACGTTTGCTTTCTTCGAAAACATGAGACAAGAAAATGAACAAGGCCCTTCGGAGCCGGCTGAGGCCTTCAATAGGCGGAGAGCATAAGCTCAAAATGCCCTAAAGATGGACATGTTCTGGTAACAAGCTGATTTTTTAAACATAGGTCCAGAAAAAATGTGTAGGATTAACATACTTTAACAACTCCCGAAAATCCCAGTCCCGTCCAAAATGGCCGCAATTTTTCACTGTTGGCACCAACTGTACTAAATTACCAATGGGAGATGAACAGGGTCTATTTATGTTTTAAGGCACAAGGAATTCCCAATTAAACTTTTTATCAGTATTTTTGTAATCAAATGTTTTCAAATATGGCATAAAACCAAGAGGGCGCCCCGAAAATTGAATGAAAAATGGCCCCTCTCTGCCATTTTTGCCAAAATATGCCTCCAGATTAGCATGAAAAATGAAAAAAAAAAAGTGTGTTGGAACCCACGTTTCAATGTACAACAGATCCAGGACTTGAGAGGCACTTAATTTCCCCATTTTCGCGTCAGGATACTCGTTCTAAATATGTTTGGCGCTACACTCAGCTGCCCGCAATACCCGTACCGTTCGCAACACCCACCTACCACCCATTTACTTGTATAAGCGAGCAATGTTCACAAGACGTCTGATTCTATAACAATGTCAGCTCCTCGATAACCCTCGGCTATACAGATACACACCCATGATGTTATACCCCCTACTCACACTCTGTATATAGGCCTTTACGAAAATACTGCAGTTAGTCGGATTTTTTTATTACTCTCCTGTCCTAGTCTGTCGACCCTATCTAAGTCCATGATAGGTCAATCCCAAAATAACCATCTATGCGTTACTATTTTCAACGCTTTTTGATTCCTTGGACGAAGTCGGAGGAATTATGCAGTCATGCCGTGTTTGTGTATGTGTGTAGCTTTTGTATGTATGTGGTATGTGTGTGTGTGTGTAAGTGTGTGGACGCCTGGCTTTGGACCACAATTAACTCGACCCCAGGAAATGGGGTGGATGGACAAGCTCATACTTGGTATGTGTGTTCCACATGATGAGACATGAAAACCCCTCTATCATTTTGGGGGTCAGGTCAGAGGTTCATCTGAGGTCACCAGAGGTCAAAGTCTATGAAAAACCTTGTGAACAACGATAAGGTCAGAATGTTGGTCTGACTAGTCACAATTTGGTGGTAGCTCTATCATGGGGAGTACATGAACCTATTGTTTTTGGTAAGGTCGGGGTGAAATTTTCGTTCAAAAAATAGAAAATTTTTGTGAAAAGTCAATAATTTGGCCAATTTTGGCTTCGTGAGCACGATAATGACCTTACAGACCAATAATTATCCCCGTGTGTTTCCCATTGAGAGTACATGAACCTGTTGTTTTGGGGTAAGGTCAGAGGTAGATCTTTGAGGTCACCAGAGGGCACAAACGTGTCTGAAAACCTTGTGAACACGTAAGTCCCGAATGGTTGGTCTGATGGGGTGCAAATTTGGTGTGTGCTTTCTTATGGGGGGTTACAGGAACCTTATTGTTTTTGGTATAGGTCAGGCGTGAATTTTGGTCCGAAAAAAATAAATTGGTGAAAAAAATTCAAATAATTTGGCAATTTTGGGCTTGTATGAACACGATAAATCGACCCCACCTGGGTTGATTGAGTTCATACTTGGTAGGTGTTCCCAGATGGAGTACATGACACCCTATGTTTTGGGGTCAGGTCAGGAGTCATACAGAGGTCATATAGCTGGTACAATCTCCATGTGTCCTTGTGTTGGCTATAGGTTTACAGAGAGTCAAGATCAACTTAAGCTTTTGGCTTTGTGGATTCTTATTCATATGAGAAAACACAGATGATAATCACATTACATGGACTTGGCTTCCGACCATCTGGGGGCTTGTAAATACACCAAATACCATACTCACTCCCCCTCCCCCCCAAAAAAAAAATAAAAAATACCACTCGTTCTGCTGCACCCCGGATTTTTCCAATTTTAGGCAGGGGGATTGGATTCGACCTTTTTACCCATTAGAGCCAAATACAATATGGTTACAACTGAACAATACAATAGGGTAAGGAAAGAATGGCCTCAGCTTATAAGAGGACTACCAGAAAGACTAGTTGACAGATTGTATAACGAAAGACAGACCCCTCTCCGTTAATGAATGATGAACGACTTCAACCGAGAACACAACAAATGTGGAAACAAACAAAAGCGAAACCCACCACACCCCACCCACCCACTACTAAGTTCACAAAGAGCAAGTTGAACGACACAGTCTGATTTGCTGTAATAGATGTTCTTTCATTACGCTGGAATAATGTGTAGTTGATTTCTTTCAATGATGCTGATAAATATCCCTACTAAAGGCCGATAGGACTTAAGAAATGCCTGAGAGTCAGTAGTTTCAGAAGGGTAAGTAATCATCTTAGTTGTTCTAGTAGGAAAACTAAAGTGTGTTTTGTGTACAGAGTATCAGACTAGCAACAGAGTTGTCAAAAGCTATTCGAAGCTATAAATATAGCAGTAGGCCTCCTACTGTGATTAATCAACAATATCGAATCTAAGAATCCGGGTCTTTCTACAGTTCTAAGAAGAGGGGTTGCATGCATATTCTGAATCAAACTGTCAAATATGAATTTATCGTGTAGGTTGGCGGCAGCATGCCCCCAAACGATCACTTCCGTATGTATTAACATCACGTGGGAGAAGCAAATTGGTGTTTGCATAGAAAATGCTGTATCATCTGCGTTAAAGGCGTGGATTTTAAATTGGAGTAACAAGCGGCAAATCGGATGTAATTAGAACAGAAGGACCCGGGGAACACCTGTTTTGATAGAACACATAGTAGATTTTGTTGTTGAGGATACTGAACAAATTGACGTCTATTATGTAAATAATCACTGAACCACTCGAACTGAAGTCCTGTTATTCTACCGTAATGCTGTAATTATAAAGTAGTATACCATGAGTCCACAAGGAAATTCCACAAGGAAGCCGACATTTTTCGAATGAACCGTATACAAATTCTGAAAATTAATCAAAGCATTCATTGTAGATTTCGTGGGGGATATTTAAACCCATACCGTTTGCATACATTATATCATGTAATAGTAAATCGTTTATATCGCTAGTTTTTTTTGTCACAAAAACTCTTGAAAAAAAAACAATGTTATACAGAAATGGGTCCGTAGTTTCTTCCTTATCTTTGTTACTATTATAAACAGCACACCACGTGAATTTAAAGTCATTTAGGAACACTTCCGCTGCTAGAAGAGAGGTTTACAAAGGTGTAATAAATGCGTGCTCTATAATATGTCTGAATGTTTAGTGTGGCTAATAGTATTTCCTGAAAACATCTCATTATATATGATAACAAAGTTCGAAGGTTTTGAAATTTTCATTCGAAACACGCCCACTTCAGGAATATTGGGAGCTCGGTGTCTTCCATTATCGTTTAAAAAAGCGACACAAACACAGGCACACATACATGCGTGAATACATAGATCCTTTTCGCCTTCGGCCGAGGAAATAAAAAATGAAATAACGTTTCATCAAGACGAGAAGTACGTTTTTTTTTTTAATTACTGCAGTTCAATTGGGTGAGCGTTGGCGCTGTGATAAATGATAACTGACATGCATCACTTGCAAATTGCAAATTGCGGGGGGTTAGAACATGTAGCATATATAAGATATTTGGAGACTTTGAATGAAATCAACATCCTCTTCGAAGTGTCGTAGTGACGTCCGCAATGTTCTACTCTGGATTGCACATACTCATCGAGATCGTTTATATAGGCCAGAATAGTGGGAGACCGAGAACCGAACCCCTGGGAATCCCAACGGTGACTCCCTGCCGGAAAGTGGAACCCCCATTTTACGTAAAAACGGCCGACTGCCTCGCCCTATTAAGAACAGATGATCTATTTTAGGACATAGCCCTGATACCCAAACTGGTCCCCAATATGAAGCCGCAGACCGTATAATTGCACCATTGGTAAACAAGCTTTGTGAAAGTTCAGGACAATAAACCCCAACAGAATTGTCGTGTTAATGAAACTTGTAACATTTTTCGTGAATCTGTGAAATAGCAAATAGCCAAGTGCATGAACGATTCTTTCTGAATACATGCTTGCGACAACGAATCAGATTTATTTTCATCATTCATAGAAATTAAGTACTACCAACCAACACTTGTACAGTTCAAGGTCAAAGAGGCAAACACGAACTATTTGTGAGCACGATATAGAGATCGCAACATCATTAACTTCAAAGCAGGGAGGTAGTTCCTTATTATATTATTATACACCAGCCTCGATGTCATTCAAATTTCAAAAGAAAAATGTCTAGAGAAAAACTTGTTGTACGATATCAAATTTTGAGGTCATAGGTCAAGAGAGGTCGAATGAATAAACGATTATAAGGAATAATATTTAAATGCTTAACGAACTAAAGATATATGTTGCAGGTATCCCAATATCCTATTGTTTCGGGGGCCAGTTTTCAAGATCAAAGTAAAAATTTTAAAAATGCTTATGATTACAACATTGGGAGGAGTATTATGCAAACAGTGACGACGAAATGAGGGAAAGGACCCCGGTAACTTTTTTATAACCAGTCAAGGACAGGGAGGCAATTATGGAAAAAAACTATTAGGATCAATGCATGGAGAACACGACCCGCACTCCAAGGTAAGAGAGACCAAATTCTTAAATGCCACAAACATATCCTCGATATCTGAAAAGACTTTAACTAGTTGTATATCTTGTGTTAATGATTTAGGATTACCACATCCCAAAGCGCTTCAACATCATTACCCCTGCTCATTGGTACTTTTCACACCCCCACACTATATAGTGCACACCCCTTGCTGTTCTCACCTGGCACACTGAATATTATGACATCATAGGTGGCAAGCCATCATACGCGCCACGCAATAAGTTACCTAACCGGTACCCATTTACCACTTGGTAAGCAATCCGCGATAAGCACCCTGCTCAAGGGCCACAATGTGGACTCGAACCCACACCACTGGGTTACGAGCGTCGACGCCTTAACCATAGGCCACCAGCTCTCTCGTTGGTAGCTGTAAACAAGGAAAGAACCCAATTATTTAGTCAGTACACAAGCCTTCGGAGTTTATAAATTTGAATTGTAACGAGTATGACAAGGCAATCACTACACATTTCTGTGTCATGGTCATTTTGGGTTAAGAATTTGTGAAGTGCCGATGGGTATTGTTTTACTATTTTGCTGCTATATAGGACGAATTATTATTTGTTCCTGCGTTTTGCTGATCGTGTATAGGAAGAACACTTGGAGCTATAGTGTCGAAGGCCTACGGTCACGCAAGGTTACAACAGGCTGGAGTGAGGGCCAAGCTGTTTGCCCTCAGTGGTGCCGCCAGAATTTTTTTGAACCGGGGAAGGGGAGGGGGAGCTGATTTTGCAAAGACCCTACAATATTCCTCTCAGTTCGGTTCACATATGCCATTTTTCCGTTTCGTTCATTTATTGCAAACCAGGGTTAAATCTAGCATATTTAGACCCATAAGCAAAGGCTTGTGTTCCTTGACTCGTTCTGACAACTTATGCAAGACTAGACTCACAGGACAAACGGGAGATTGTACCCGCTCATTGTGGGAAACATACGTCCTGACAAATTTTCTCAATTTTTTTTTACCAACCAATAGGGTTCCTATCTTCTTGGATACGCTAGCTAAACACACTATTCAGAGTATTTCGGGACTTTGACCTATGGTGACCTCAAACAAATAGATTCATGAACTCACTATCGGATCACATTACCAAGTGAGAGCAGCACATTCACAGGTTTGGGTCCGAGTTATCAATGTTCAGAAAATTTTTTAAAAACCCAACATATTGACTTTTCAACAATTTTTCAACCAAAAATTTCACCCCTGAGAGACCATACCAAAAAGATAGGGTCCTTTACTCCATACATAATGAGGGTTCCTGGTAACATAAGACACTACCAACCAAATATCCACCCATCAGACCAACATTCCTGGGACTTAAATCGCGTTGCACAAGGTTATCAGACTTTAACCTCTTGGTGACCTCAGATACATCTGACCATGACCCCAATACATAGGGTAGCCTGTCCTCATCATGGGGAACACTACCTACCAGTTGAGCCTTCATCCTCCAGGTGGAGTCTAGTTATCGTGTTCACAGCCAAATTGGCCAAGAGTTTGACTTTCCTCCACCAATTTTCTCTTTTTGACCAAAATTCTTCACCCCCGACCTATACAAATCACAATAGGGTGGCCCTGTACGTTCCCATAAAAAATACAACACCAACTTTTTGAACGCCGATCAGAACAACCATTCTGGACTTATCTTGTTCACAAGGTTTTTGACTTTGACCTCTGGTGACCACAGTTGACATCTCGGACTGACCCCAGAACAATTGGTTCCATGTACTCATCATGGGAATAACATACCAAGTATGATCTGCATCCAACCATATGGGGTTGAGTTAATCGTGTTCAACTAGCCAATTTGACCACCTTATTGACTTTTCACAACTTTTCTATTTGCGAACCAAAATTCACCCCGACCTGTACCAAAACAAAAACAATAGGGTTCCTGTACTCCCCTTAAGAAAGCTACAACACCACATTCTAACCTGATCAGCCCAACCATTCTGGACTTATCGTGTCACAAGGTCTTCAGACTTTGACCCTGTTGACCTCTGACCGTTACCCAAACAAATAGGCTCATTCCCTCATCATGGGGAACACACCTACCAAGTATGAGCTCCACCCATCCAGGTGGGTCAAGTTATATCGTGTTCACAATCCAAAATTTGTCATTATTGACTCTTCTTCACAAATTTTATTTTTGACCAAAATCACCCCCGACCTATAAGAAAAAATAGGGTTACCATACTCCCCATAAGAAATCTACACACTAAATTTGAAAACCTGATCAGACTCAACCATTCTGGACTTATCGTGTTCACAAGGTTTTCAGACTTTTGACCTCTAGTGACCTAGATGACCTCTGACCTGACCCCCAAACGAATGGGTCCATGTACCATCATAAGGAACACACATACTAATTGGATCTTCATCCATCCAGGTGTGTCGGTTATCGTGTTCAGACAAAGCCAAAATTTGGCCAAATGCAATTGACCTCTTCACAATATTCTATTTTTTGCCCAAATTTCACCCCCGACCCATACGAAAAACATAGGGTTCCTGTACTCCGCCATAAGAAATCTACAACCCGCAAATGTGCACCCGATCAGACGCAACCATTCGAACTATCGTGTTCACAGCTTTTTCAGACTTTTGACCTCTGGTTGACCTCAGATGACCTCCGACCTGACCCTAAAACAATAGGTCTTAGTGTACTCATCATGGGATCACACATACCAACTATAATCTTCATCCATCCAGAATGGGGTCGAGTAGTTATCGTTTCACAATCCAAAATGCCCAATTTTTGACTTTTCACAAATTTTCTATTTTGACCAATTCACCCGCCCCGACCTATACAAACAATAGGGTTTGCCTGTACTTTCCATAAGAAGCTACACACCAAATTTGAACCCCGATCAGACCAACCATTCTGAACTATCGTTTTCACAATGTTTTCAGACTTGACCTCGGTGACCTCAAATGACCCTTACTGAACCCTAAAACTAGGGTCCCGGTAGCTCATTCATTGTGAGCGACACATACACGTATGAGCTTCATCCAATTAGGTGGTGTCGCGTACCGTTTCACAAGCCAAAATTGGCCAAATTAGTTCGGGACTTCTCACAACTTTTCTATTTTGGCCAAAATGGCACGGCAAAGGCCCCGTCGACTATAACCAAAAACAATGGGTTCTTGTACTCCCCATAAGAAAGCTACACACCAAATTTGAAACCGATCCAGACAACCATTCTGGACTTACCGGGGTTCACTATTTTCAGGACTTTGACCTTCTAGTGACCTCTGACCTGACCCCAAAACCAATAAGGGTTCATGTACTCATCATGGTTACCACTTATACCAAGTATGAGCTTCATCCATCCCAGGTGGGGTCAAGTTCTTGTGGTTCACAAGCCATGCTTCACACACATACACACACTCATACACACCTGGCATGACTGCATAGATTTCCTCCACTTCGTCAAGATCAAAAGAGTAAACGTATGCAACTTATCAATATACGTGAAGTATACTTGAAATTCATCAGTCTATCTTTGTCAAAGATGATAAGGGAAGATACCATACGGGAACAGCATAAATAAGATCTGCAGAAAAAGAGCGGAAACCATTCTTTTCTTGCACCGTCATTGAAGAACTAGTGGGGCAATATAGGCACGACTTGAACAAAATAATAACACTTTGCTCAATATTTTCGAGATATGCGACGTGAACATTAGATTTTCATCAATGCCTCGCCTAGATATCAGCTCTTGATGTTCCCTCCACTTCTGATTCCTGTATGTAACACTGGGATTTTGCAGAGAGAAGACCTGTATGCTTTATGTTAATATTGGCAAAGCACATTTTCTTTCGACTTCCTAGTATTGAGCAAAACAAATTCTTTCTGTCACAGGGTTTAAAACCACGTCGTTGACTGATTGCTGATATTTCAGGCTGATCATTAACACAGCTCGTGTATTTTGCAAATATGCAGTGTCATCAGCATATTTAGGATTGTGATATTACCATCAACCTAAGTTCATCCCTATATCATGTAATAGTATGCAGCAATGTGCCACACCCCTGATGCACTCCAACTTTATCTCTGCCACTGAACCCATTCTCCAATTTCACACTGTCGTGACTCATGCATTCATGAACTGAGCAAGCCATGTAGGACCATGCATGTTCGTGATAGAAACGGAGTTCTGTTGATTAATTGATTTTGTAGACGGTATTGAGACTGCACGTCGATAAGATTCTAGGAGACGCCCCTTAGCTATTGTGGTTTCCCCTTGTCAATTCAATTCTGACACAACCTTGTGGATAAGTAACAGTACAGCATCAACACATGATACACCTTTTCTGTAGGCAAATTGACATTTATCCCCAAATTGATACTGTTTGAAAGCTGTGGCAAGAGGATCTTTTGCATGCTGTTGAGTGCAATACTGCTAGACAAAAACATCAATTGGTCTAAAATCATTAACATCTTTCGGATTTGTTACGTTCGGTACAGGCGATGTTAACGCCGTTTTCCACAGGTTAGGGATCTTACTATGTTGTAGGCGTCTTGGAAGAGTGATTTTGTATATCGCGTCTAATTCCAGAATGAAAGTATTTAAGCCTCTAGATTTTAGGGGATGCAAGGTGCTACAATTACGGGTGCAGGGAAGCGGCGCCACCCGTGTCCCCCCTCAGGCCAATGAGTTTTTTCTCAGTGCAAACTTAATTGCAGCAAGCAGTCAAACTTTCTTCTCATCACTCACTCATAAATATGTATGCCTTTTATCCCGAGTATATAGGAACAGTGGCGAATCAACATCCAGAGCATTAATCGTAGATAAGTGAACAATGAAGTTAGCGCCCGATTAGAGATCAAACAGATTGCGGTTCAGATCCTACTTCTGAGAGATGATCTATTTGAGCTTGAGGTAGCCAAGTTCTGTCTCCATTGCTTCTAGTTCACGTCTAGTTGCCGTAACTGTGGTAAATACCTGTAACATGCTTTGATCACATCAGTGGAAAGGCGCTAGGCTATGAGCCTGATAATGGACTACCTCGTATCAGCGATATCGTATGTATGGGCAATATCGTATGTATGGGCAATATCGTATGTATGGGCAATATCGTAGTATCACCAATATCGTATGCATCACCAATATCGTATGTATCACCAATATCGTATGCATCACCAATATCGTATGTATCACCAATTATCGTATGTATCACCAATATCGTATGCATCACCAATATCGTATGCATCACCAATATCGTATGTATCACCAATATCGTATGCATCACCAATATCGTATGATCACCAATATCGTATGCATCACCAATATCGTATGCATCACCAATATCGTATGTATCACCAATATCGTATGTATCACCAATATTGCATGTATCACTAATTATCGTATGTATCAAGGAACCAAGCAAAAATAAAACAAATAATAACAAAAACAACAAGGCAGTAAGTTTCTTCTCGTCTTGTTCATTGTTTGAAGACTAATTGGCATATCTTTGCCTACCTAGTCTATGGTACAAGATTTTTAATACAAGGTTCCAGTGTATAACTTTGGCAAAACCCTGCCATGGTCCACTGATCTTTGTACACTCCTTCGAGCCCTCACTATAACTATACACCGCAGGAAATTTTGCGTAAGGAAAAGGATTGAAAACACCTCTGCAGGGACAAAGCGAGAAATGGAACAAATAAATCAGTCTAATTTAAGGAATAAAAAGAAGTATAATAGTAATACCTGCATGCCGAGCCATCCATCTAAAAATAATTATTGTTATTTACAAGAATTCTAAAAACAAACACCATGTTCGCGCCTCGCCTAGCCTAGCAACCTAGCAACATACTGTTATTAATCTTGATGGCTAACATCACACTAGTAATTTCTCCCAACTGGCAACCCTATATCTTCAACAAAATTCATCCCAAATTGAACAATGTAATCACCAAGATTTAGTCAATGTATGTAATAAAAACTTTAGTAGGAAAAACAACCTTCTCAAAGGTACATAAAACAATTTATGATGGTTGTAAAAACTGAATTACAAAAGTAGTATGGTTTCTAAGGCACGAAACAAAAGCCAAATTGTTTGCCCTCAGTAGAGTATCGACTTCATAATCATCCATGAATCTGCATGAACTGACTCATGATGGACTTGAGATATGCCCAAGCAATCACTTGGGAGATGTAATAGTTGAGGAACAATCCTGACTCCTCAACAAGTCACAACCAACAATAAGGAGTTTAGTTCTCTTGAATATTTTCACTCTAGCAAAACAAAACCATATAGACATAAGACCTATGTTCTTCATAGCATTTTTTCCACTTCTTTTCACAGGTACGCTCAAAATTTTGGCAATTCTCAATCACTCCAATATTCTCTGAACTGAATTCTCATTCTTATAGGAAACTTTATGCAGTAACACAATTTGCAGAGGTGGCAAATTCCTTCGATTCCCCCCTCTTCAAAGTCCATTTACAGGCAATAGTATCTTTTTCCCTAAAATGGGAAGGAAAAAAAATTACAGGGAAATCATTTCTTCCCCATCTTCTAAATAATTTATTTTTTAGTGATTGAAATGTAGCAAAATTTAGTACTTTTTTTTCCATCACATGTTAAAGAAATGATTCCGCTTCCAAGAACTGCAGATCTCCGTACTGAAATTCACAAAACCAAGTCCTCATATTATGAATTAAACGCAGATGTGATGCACAACATTACATCACATTGATTGTATTTAAGTGATGGACCAGAACGTTTGTAATAAGTGTCGCTTCCACAAACTTATTGGAGACATTGGCTCGTTTGAGGGGTTGTCAATGTGGCTATTTTTATGCTCATTGAGAAATTATATTTTTTCTTTAATTCATGTTCCATCTCGGTCACATGTCCGATAACATAGCAGATTATTCCAAGGCACATGAGAACTTTGTTTAACAAGGAATCTGTTCCCTTCTTTCTATATTGTTCAGCAATTTATTTCATCACTCCTAATTTTTTCCACATTCCGCATTTTACAAATATATAAAAACACGCCTCATTACATGCACAGAATATCAATGCACTGTTCAATAACACAGATAAAGGCAATAACCTGTGTGGGCAAAAGGCGTGCATCTAGGCCCCTCACCAAAATAGTAGGGTTCATGATCCTGACCCCCATTTTGTTGAGCCCCCTTGTTGGTACAATGCAACCTTTATGTAGTTTTTATCATTTCATACATGCACTTGTTCGGTGAATCAGAACATTCTTGGTAAAAGGGTCCTGCTCACATCCTAAATATACAGTGTCTTCAAACTAGAAAGAATACAACGTATCAAACTTTAACAAACACATTTTTTACAAGGCAATTATTTGCCGGATTTCCAGACACAGTTCAAAGTGATATGCTATTTTTCTGTTAAGCACTTGCATGCCACACCGCCACTACCCTGGACAAGGGTGAGGCATGTATGTTTGGATGTCCGATTGGCAAGTGACACACAGTTGTGGTCATTGCACCGATATGTCGGTCACTGAAGTGATGGAGGAGTGAGTCAGTTGTTTCAAATTGTACAGCAGGGTAAATGGGGCTTTGGGCATTTGGAGTGTGTCACTTTTCATGATTGGTCGTCACAAGTGATAAGGAGTGAGTCTTTGTACCAGTTTTTGACCCACCTAAGTGCAATGACTCACCCTGTTCCGGGGTAGGTAAGGGGGGCGTCATGCAATTGATTATTACCAGATACTAACAAATGCACTGGAATAAACAGATTCAGGTATATCTGACAATTAGAAATTTAAACCTCACGCCACAAGAAACCTCAAATGAACATTAAATGTACATCAGTACTTCCTAATTCTGTTCCATTTATGGAGACATAAAAACAAACGTTTTTTTAATCTTCTTTCAACCTACACCCTTTCAACAAAATATAAAATCAATGACATTTAATTAGAAAAATTAATCTTCCAAAAGCTGCATAAACTAATTTCTGTAACCTGACAAAATGGATGTGATTAAATTCTCTTAGAAAAAAAAAAAATCGAAATTTGGTTTATTTTGCTAACTCATAATGATTGATTGGTGAATAGTGTGATTGCTCGTTTGATTTACTATCTAAGAGTGCAACTCCACATCAAAATACTGGCCCTTATGCATCAATTTTATGAGCATCTCTCACACCCTGGAGAGTTTGAGTCACTGTCGAAGGTGCGTCATCAATTTCTTGTTGAAAATTACTCACCAGCAGCCTAGCTCGTTCTATTATTTCCCACATACCCACACCTCAACGGTCAGCTTTGTGATTGACCATTCAGTGGAAAGCGCACATGTGAGAGAATCCTCATTAGAATAATCCAAATTTGTTAACTCATATATGATTGGCGTGAAGATTTTTTGTTTGACTATCGTATAGAGTGCAACTCCACATCAAAATACTGGCCCTTATGCATCAATTTTATGAGCATCTCTCACACCCTGGAGAGTTTGAGTCACTGTCGAAGGTGCGTCATCAATTTCTTGTTGAAAATTACTCACCAGCAGCCTAGCTCGTTCTATTATTTCCCACATACCCACACCTCAACGGTCAGCTTTGTGATTGACCATTCAGTGGAAAGCGAACATGTGAGAGAATCCTCATTAGAATAATCCAAATTTGTTAACTCATATATGATTGGCGTGAAGATTTTTTGTTTGACTATCGTATAGAGTGCAACTCCACATCAAAATACTGGCCCTTATGCATCAATTTTATGAGCATCTCTCACACCCTGGAGAGTTTGAGTCACTGTCGAAGGTGCGTCATCAATTTCTTGTTGAAAATTACTCACCAGCAGCCTAGCTCGTTCTATTATTTCCCACATACCCACACCTCAACGGTCAGCTTTGTGATTGACCATTCAGTGGAAGTGCACATGAGTGATCTTGTTATAATGGGAGTAAAGTCTTGTGAACAATACAAAATTTGTTAACTCATATATGATTGGCGTGAAGATTTTTTGTTTGACTATCGTATAGAGTGCAACTCCACATCAAAATACTGGCCCTTATGCATCAATTTTATGAGCATCTCTCACACCCTGGAGAGTTTGAGTCACTGTCGAAGGTGCGTCATCAATTTCTTGTTGAAAATTACTCACCAGCAGCCTAGCTCGTTCTATTATTTCCCACATACCCACACCTCAACGGTCAGCTTTGTGATTGACCATTCAGTGGAAAGCGAACATGTGAGAGAATCCTCATTAGAATAATCCAAATTTGTTAACTCATATATGATTGGTGTGAAGATGTTTGTTTGACTCTGAATTGAGTGCAACTCCACCTGACGCACCCCTTACACCCCAGAAAGGTTGCGTCATTGTCGAAGGTGGGTCATGAATTTCTCATTGAAAATCACTCGACAGCAGCCCAGCTAGTTCTATACCCCCCCCCCACACCTCCAGAGTCGGCTTCGTGACTAACCATTCAGTGGAAGGACCACATGTGGTACGTTGGATTGACAATGACGCACATGTGACCATACCCAGGGTATAGGGGGCGAGTCAGCATGATGTATGTCGTCCATACACACTAGTGTGAACAGCGTTGTAAGGTCTATACGAGCATCACCGAAATCAAAACAAACTATGGCATTCTGTCAAAAGCTTGCCTGAATTCAGAGAATACGCCAAGAAAAATTCTAGACCTATAACTAGACCTACCGCCTGATTGATTGAAGAGCTTCACAGACATTACAACAAGAGTACTAAGTCGAAACAGAAATCTGATCCCTTGCAATGTTCATACGGTCATAATAGGAGAGATAAGACAAGGGACTATAAGATAGTACATGGTATACTATGTCAGAAATGATGGGTCTAACTTACAGAAGAAATATAACAAACAATCGATTCAACACCTGTACACAAAGATTAAAATGAAATAAATTGTCAAACTATAATAATGGAATACGAGAATAATTATGTGCAATGGGTAAACATGAGAGGGAAAAGAGGGACTGTTAACATTCTTTAACAGGGACAAAAATATAATATGGGGGGTGGGGGGGGGGGGGTGTTTAATAATATTGTACTGTCAAGAAGAGTTTCTGCTCGCCTAGCCTTCAGGGCAAGTCTTCGCATTACATTTGCACCCCCCAGACAGTCCCCCCTTGGGCCAGTTGCTGGGTACGACATAGCCATCGCGGAAATCTGGGCTAGCTCATCCCAGTAGCAGAGATTTTCTCCATCAACCTTCCTGATATTCCTTGTTGGGACATGTGTGACTATCCTGGGGGTATGGGGGAACATGATCCCCCATCATAAATTGCCCATTGATTTAGATTTTTTACACAGTAACTCTGGATGTATCTCTGATGATGTATTGATAGCCTTTGAAGTTTACTATTATAATGTTACATCTTATTACAGTATATATAAAAACAAGGGGATTAATACATACCATCACCATGCTATGGCATATTAACATACCAATATTCTTTCGTTACGGTGCCATATCAGCAAACCGCTAGTAGATGGCCTCTTATCGTTAATAAAACAGTACATGATATTGAATGAACACACTACACATTACGTAATACTTTCATGATCATACTTGATACAATGATGTTCTACAACGTAACATATTGTCATCATGCAATTATAACATGGAACTATATGAATAAACTGAAAACATGTTTCCAGCAGAGTCCCCAGGCACACAAGCAGATCTGGGGAATAGGTCTAACGATTCACCACGGAATCCCAAAGTTCTTCGAAAGAGGGGTTGGACTCATTGAAACATCCGTAAGTCACTTATTCACTTATCCTCACAATGCTTGTATAATTCAATTTCTCTGAGGCATATAATCAGGATTATATGCTATGCCTCTGCTGTAATCCTCTCTCAGGCAGGGACATAACTACAACTGTGTCAAATAGTCTCACAGGCCACAGGTAATTTTACCCATTGTCTAGCCGAAGGCCGGTCTCAATGTAAGCCCAATAGAGCAGGTTAAACATGGACTATAACAATGAAATGAAATCCGAGAAACTGTCCGATAAAAAATGTTGACTTCAATTAAGGAGAATATTCATGTTCAACGTCACCGCATATTCAGCTCCCAGCCGCTGCTATCATGGACTTTTAGTGTTATCCCAATTTTCTTTCTGCTTCGAGAAAAATTCAAACAGTTCTCCAAAACTGATCGATATGACAGAAAAAAAACCTTGGTAGAGGAAGTGTCACTGGATTAGAATGACAGATGCCTGAATTGAGCTCTGCATAATTTTGGTTGACCTACCCTCATCACCATAACACACTCTAGAAGCAGAACCGACTGAAAAATGTTATCTTTTTCCGACTTCATTCTAATACCCTCTGCAACTCCCTTTGCAATATGGTGGATGGGGGCCATCATCCAAAAATGGATGAAATCGTACTTGGTATTGGCCACCTTTGCACAAGCCACTTGTGTGCCTTGCATGCTGCACTTCTGTCATGTGTGGCCTTGCCAGCTGCACTTCTGTCATGCACAATCACTGGGGAAATGAGGATTGAAACACAGCAACGTAGAGGGTCTGACTTGTGCCGCCCAATGAGCGATCACTGCGGGATCGACATTGAAGTGTCTGTCACGGTACACGTCCTGCTGTAGGCAGCTCTCACACAAGTGTCAAAGTCGTGGCACGCAGCCAGTGGCAGAACTAGAGAGGAATGGCGGCATTGGTGTGGGATGTGACTTTCTGGTGGCACGCCGGACACTCCGTCTGGGACGGCGCACACGTGGGGCAGAACACTACATGGTGGCATGGAAGAACGGATATGCTGCGCTCAAAGTTCTTGCAGACTTGACATAAAAGAAACTCTCGTACATGAACGACCTACGAGTGAAGAGGAGGAGATCAGGTGAGAAAGTAAATACATTGAAGAGTAGCTGCACAGAAAAGGTTACAGCAAGAGTGCCAATGGCACAGTGGCTCACCTAGCATTTTATACCAGTTGAGTGTAGGAAATGTGCACAAGTTTCAAAGATACCTTGAATGAACTCTGACATAGTATGTATCATCAGTCAAAAATAGGTCAAGTACCAACTTTCATGATTATCCAAACTATACTGTAGAAAATGAGCTGCACAAATGTTCTAACAGAATGGAGTAGAAATCGCTTCACCATTTGAGGCTAAATGGCCCTAAATTCACCCCTAAATGGCCTTTGACCTAATATTCCAATAGACCATTGGTAAAAGGTGATAATGACCAAAATTCATGATCATTCGATTTATTCTGTAGTAGTAGAAGCTGCTTGACCTATATACCATTGGTCACTCCGATGATACTGACTGAGTTTTATGCACATTACACTTGAACTGTAAGGGGAGAAGCCGCTTGACCATTTGAACCAAAATGGCCTGAAATTGACTCCTAGATGGCCTCTGACCTCAAATTCTTGAACACTCCATTTTGACCAGTGGTCAATGGTAATAGTGACCAAAATTCATGATCATTCGATTTATTCTGTAGGTAGTAGAAGCTGCTTGACCGTATATACTATTGGTCACCGATGGATACTGACCTGAGTTTTTATGGCACATTTTGAATTGAAACTGTGGGAGGAGAAGCCGCTTGACCATCTGAGCCAAATGGCAAAATTGCCCTAGTGATGACTTTGATGATCGTCCGCTCTGTCCCATACAAAGAGAAGCCCACTTGACTATTCAAGGAATGGTCAAGTTCACCTCTATAGACCGTTGACCTAAATTTCTGAATACCCCATAGTATTACCGGTCAATGATCCCTCTGACCAACTTGTCATGTTTCACCCAATCTATTTATTATGTAGAGAAGAGAGCATCTTGACAATTGAACAATATGGCCAAAATTACCCCTAGATGATCTTTGACATCAAATTCTTGTACACCTTATATGTACTACTGGTCTATGACGCACTGACTCAAACTTTCATGGTCATCCCATTCAATCTCTGAAAGGACAGAACGTTTTTATTTGTTAAACCTCAGAAGGCCCCTAGATGGCCTCTGCCCTCAAATTTCTTGAACACTCCATTTTGACCAGTAGTCACTGCTACTACTGACTAAGTTTCATGCACATCTCATTTGAACTGTAGGAGGAGAAGCCGCTGACCGTTTGAACAAAATGGTCAAAATTACCTGTATGGAGATTTACCTCCATGCCCCATATGAACCCTTTGTCAATAATAATATTAACCAGCTATCATGGTCATTCAATTCAACCTTTGGGAGAAGAAGTATCTTGTTGTTCGACTCCCAATTACCTTTTTGGTGAAAATGACCCCCAGATGACCCTTTGACCTCAAATTCTGACACCCCATACGTCCATTGGTCACCGATACTACTGACCAAGTTCCATGAACGAACATCCGATTTGAACTTTAGGAAAACAAGAAGCCGCTCAAATGTGTTAACGAGATTTTCATATTTGACCTCTTCCTTGACCTCAGTGACCTGTACCTTACCCCCGAACAATAGGGACCATGTACTGAACTTCATCCATCTAGATTGGGTCGAGTTTATCGTGTTAACAAGGTTTGGGCATCACATACATACACACTTACACACCCACACAGTCATGACTGCATAGATCCTGACCTTGTCAAGGATCGAAACTATGGAAACATTCACAAAGCCGTAGTACTTGCGATTTTCGAAGTTAGGCAGCCCCCCCCCCCCCACCAGCTTAGGCCTCAAATTCAGTGTTGCTAGGTATGGGACAGTGAGCAAATTTGGCGAGGTTGACGAAACAAACAGCCAATCAGGGAACCCTTGTTAGGAGATGTGCGCCAAGCCTCTGAGTCAGCTTGGTTTTCTCATCTGAACTGAAGTACAACAAAGGTCCCACGCCTGCAATTTCCTGCTTCCTTTCCAGCTTTTCGAGATCAATTCTGAGTTGTGACGGATTGTCTGAGCTTGGCGAGGGTAAAGCGTTCAATCGGACCCACCTTGCTGAGGATGTGTAGCTTTGGAGCCTCTAGCGAATCCGTCGACCTCCTCTTCAGGCTTTGCATTCTGAGAGCCCTGCTAGAGTGAGAGAGAGAGAGAGAGAGGGGAAGCAAGGAGCTGTGGAGTGGCCTGTGTGGTGTAGGAGGGAGAGTAATGCTATGCATGGTCAATACTGCCTCTAAGCCGGCTAAAAGAGACAATATTGGGGAGCCATTCCTAGCAATTCGTGGGACTGACATATCGCAGAATGGTGACGAGTCGCACTTGTGAACTTGAGGTTTGAAAAATGCTGGTGACTTGCCCATGAGTGAGTGACATGCTGCCATTCAGTTTGTACATTGACTTCCCTGACAATTACTTTACCTTTGCACCATATTTTGAGTCAATGTGAATAGAACAGATTTTGGCGACTTGCGCCACCCCTGTCATATCCGTCTCCAGGACTGCTTGACAAATCCCAGAAATTTGGGATTCTCAGTTGTCGATCATTTTTCCCAGAATGCAATACAAAACTGTGATTGCGATGAATCGGCGTGATTTAAGATGAAGGATACCTTCGATGCAATTCTAAATACTTCTCAAGAAATCAACAAGGGTAGTTTGCCTGAAATGTACAGGAAGCACAGCTGCTAGCTTTGAGCATGCGTATTGCGGTATGTTTGGTAACCCGGTAAATATATAAATCCTGAAGTCTATAGCCTGAACTGAAAATTGAAATGTGTACTTCCCATGAGAAAGCTACATGCCAAATTTCAGCTTGAGCCCAACCATTCTGGACTGTATAGTTAAATCATGTTCACAAGTTTTTCCGACACCGACCTCCATGACCTTTGACCTGGCACCAAAAATAGGATTCATGGACTCATCATAGGGAATCCACACACCAAATATCGGCCTAATTCATCTCAGTGGGTTCGAGTCATCAAGTTCGCAAGCATGAATTGGCCAAAATAATTGTTTTCACGCTTTCCACAATTTGATCAAATATAACCTACCCATCTTTGGTTCATGAACTAACATTGAAAAGCTGCATACAAAGTTCCAGCTTGATAGGACCATGCATTATAGACTTCACATGGTGTTCACATGATTTTCCAGACTGACCTACGTTGACCTCAGATATTCTTGACCTCATATGGGGAACTTAGTTTCGCAGCGCCATTTAAGATACAAATGGCAACTACGAACGCCCACACAACTAAAGTTTGGAGTGCACTGCCCTCCACATGCATTCACCAATAACTTACTTCATCCTTTGATTGTAACAGTGCTTGTTTCTCATGAGACAGGCTTTCAGCTTTCTTCCCCCACTCGGAGGCCTCCTGCTTCCAAGCATCGCATGCCTGGCGGTTAGAAGAGCGGTAAATGAAAGTAAAGTTAGAAGAAAAAAAAAAAACAGATGACAAAATTCCATGAGTCCTAAGTTATTTTCAGAAGGCAGAGGCTGAAGCACTTCCTGGCATAAAAGGGTAAAAGACGCATATCGTCTCATAACACCTGGGGAAGGATGGAAGGCGCTGTTTGCCTGTGGACGTTCAAACTAACACTCGAGGTGGCAGAAGACTTCTTCAAGACATACATATTTGAAAAGAATGTATCTTCTGACCCTAACCCAAAGTTGGAGGTCCAAACTCGTCTCGTTCTCGAGGTCATTAGACTGAACAGGCAGTATCGCTTAACGGTGCATCAAACTTTGCATTGATAATAATTTGCACTGAGGTATTTTTTCTTGGGTTTCTTGGGGGGCATTTTGACATCATGCAGAAGACGCCAACGCTTGTTTGCCAGGTGCTACGAGACGACAATTCCCCTTGAACAACTGAATATCATCAATTTTGTTGTCAAGAAATTGTCCCACATTGTTCCATAATAAGCAAGCTTATGGTTTCAAGTGCTCATACTCACAACAACAGAGTCCGAGTTCCAGCGGTACAGTCAACATTTTCCCTCACAGTGTTATGGCCTGTTCTTAACTTGTTACCGCTCTTCATAACAAACTCAATTCATCCCATTTTCTACTATGATATTGAGTATGAGGGAAAATCTGCCAAGGTTTGCTCACAACCAACCCACAATGCTGGTCACACTTTTTTTACTAGTACCATGATACTATAAACTGCCTTCTTATGATGCACCTCACCTGTTTTCTTGATGCTATAAACCGCTTTCCCACTACATCCCACAATGCCCCTCACCTGTTTTGCCTGGTTCCTTGATGCTATAAACCACTTTCCCACTACATCCCACAATGCCCCTCACCTGTTTTGCCTGGTTCCTTGATGCTATAAACCACTTTCCCACTACATCCCACAATGCCCCTCACCGTTTTGCCTGGTTCCTTGATGCTATAAACCACTTTCCCACTACATCCCACAATGCCCCTCACCTGTTTTGCCTGGTTCCTTGATGCTATAAACCACTTTCCCACTACATCCCACAATGCCCCTCACCTGTTTTGCCTGGTTCCAGGACTCCTCCCATGTCTGTAGCTTGTTCCTCAGGTTCAATCCTCTGTAGTCTTTGGTTGTCCCCGTCGGGGCCGGGGTTGTGGCCCCTGCCCGGTGACATGAGGTTGTGATGGTTCCTGCCAGGGGTGCTGCTACTGCTGCCAGGGGGACCCTGGGGGGCGGGTGACCCAGTATACGCCTAGGTGGAGGGAGCTGTGCGGGGTTGTGTTTGGTCTACTCATAAAAGCGGCGGCAGCCTGGAAACAAACAACACAGATCGAATGATGACTGACTTGCACGTTGACACGTGTGTGTCAGTGCCTTAAAAAAATGGAAGATACTGGAAGGCTCACACCATCTCAATTGGACTTAGGTTCAAGTTCATTTACCGCCTTCGATAATGTACATTTATACTTACGGTAATTCACACAAACTTATACGTAACAATAATAATATATGTAGCAAATTATTTAACCAAGGTAAAGTTAGTTATATTGTTGATATCAGTGTTGGCGCTAAGGGGGAGGGAACGTGGGACATTCCCTCACCAACATTCTGGGTTTGAGTGTCACTGTATATGTGAGTCTGTCAGTCCCTCTTTTCACTTCTAAAATCCCTCTTAAAATGGATAACAGGGAGGGGAATTCCTTCCTAGATTGGAAAGCTTAGCGCCAACCTGGTTGTTATGTGTAGTTAAGTGTAGGGACCAGAAATGAGTAGTACCTGAGAAGGGAAATATGACAAGGACCCTCAGAAAATTTACTATGAAGACAATGAGGGAGATTCAGAATGTTACAGGTTTTCTTTCAAGCTAGCACAGGTGAAAAAAAGGGCATATCTAAAGCCCCAACCCAAGGGAAGTTTCCAGCATGTTACCTTGAGTTATTCAATTTACTTGATAATTTTGACAAATTTGGGATATTCCAGATCAAATTTTTTTGTAAGCTTTTGCTTCAGGTCCCATCATAGTTCATTTGTTTAAGCAGGGTTCCTGCAGATTCGGGGCACTCAATTTTCCATGACTTTTTCCATTACCTAATGAAGGATTTTCATGACCTTCTCTATGACATATCGCATAGAATTTTCCACTGACATAAAAGCAACCCTAAAAAAAAAACAACAACAGCAAACATCGGTGAGAAAGTGACAATATTACTTCATGATAATTGCCATGACTTTTCCATGACCCAACACTTTTTTCACTGAATTTGTTTTTTTTGGTCCATGACCGCAGGCAACCCTGTTTATGGTGTGCCAAGGGTTAATTCGAACTAAAACGAAGATCGGGTACAGGCCCAACAAAGGCGTCAATTGCCCAAATTCAAACTGGTGTCAATTCCCTACATCTCGGGGTTGCCAGAGAGTATCAAATACCAACTTGAACTCATTTGAGGGGTAGCAGCACCGTTCAAACAACCAACAACCACCTATGTGGGTGGGACGCTAGTCAATGTTGGACGAACCAAGGGGGGGGGGGGGGGGGGATGGAGGCAAATGCTCTAACTTTAGTTTGTTTTGGTATGTGGTGCTGGCTGAACGTTCGGAAGGCCCATGTTGGAGAAAGAAAGACAAAACAAGGTCTGCGATCATGCCCGAAAATCAACCAAAGGAGGCCCAGTTCAACGAGGCCCAGAATTTGGGGGTTGTGTCCTCATACATCAAAGACGCGGGTCAGTGGTCATGACATAAAGGGGAAGGATTTGTTATCACTTGGTCTCAGCACAATTGACATACATGTTACAGCGCATACAAAAGGGCAGGGCAGCTAATGGTATGCATGGATCTAAGTGACACCTGCCAGTCTGTGTCTACAGTGTTGATGACTGAGAATTGACTCTAGAATCATGTTCAAGGTTTGGGTCAATTGTTACTTTTCCGCTCATCCATAATTAGGAGACAGTTTCACCCTGTAATACCCTGATAGGGCTGGTTTATGCTTTGCTTCTGATGGATCACGCCCTCCGTGTGCCCTACCCAATGAAAGAGACTGCAATATGGCTGATCGCAAAGTATCTAATTCACTGCACCCAAATTTGAATAATTTAGCCCATTACAGTTAGAGATGCTTCCTCAGTAAAGACCTTTGAAAGAAGGTTGAAGACCTATTTATTCAATCCCGAGTTTTATAACTTATTTATGTTGTTTTGTTAGGACGCTTTGATCCGATAAAAGCCAGACCCCAGCATGATATAAGTATTAATTATTTTAATACTTAAATATTCATATGTTAATGTGGCCTGCCTTGGTAATGAGATCGAATTTGTGAGATGTGCGAAGCGAGTTTTTACTCGCAATGGTAACTTCATCTGTGCAGCCAACTAGTTGCAGTCATCTTGTTTTAACCAAATGCAACCAAGAGCTCAACTTCTCTAGATTTTTTTGCAGGCCAGAGAGGCAGTTGCTTTGTTGTATATGTTATTTTTGTATTATAGAGCAAATACTAGAGCCTTCATATTTTGTCCTTAGGATAGGCTAGGCTTATATCAATGAGTTCATGGGTGCTCATTGATAGGTTTAGGCCTTTTAGCTAGGATATAATTATTACTACTGCCTCAATTTGGGCATTCATTTTAGCTTTGGCAAACAGCAAAGCTATATTATTTTTTTTAAATATTAGCTGCACTGAAATAAAATGAACAAGCAGGGATAACACTGCCCCTAGCTTTTTTCCAGCCGGGATTGTTTAGGGCTCAACTTGGCCTTGGTAAGAGTTTGGCACAGGTTATTCCAGAACTGACTCCAGTGATCATCAAAGTAAGTAGCATCCTCATTAGCTATTGCCCTAACATATCCCTGTCGTCCCGAGACAATGTACGAAGTTGCGGAAACTGTAAATCCAGATATTGATTCGTTGTTGGTAATATCAATCAACTGATGACTGAGAACCCTCACCCAGGTGTTCCAAAGGCATGTTTTGCATTGCCTATGTAATTACATGTTTCCACAGCCCCCCATTTCCACATGTGGTATACAACAATAGCCTATTGTCACAGATTTTAAACACTGGTATCAGCAGCAATTCCGTCTAAGGGTTCATCACCTTCATGCAATACATTGGAAGGACCAGAAGTCAAATCTTCACAATTCAGTTGCTAATCCCCCCCCCCCTCCCCCCCCCCACCCCGGGAGGTCAGAGCAACACCCACCTGTTCTATTTGTTGCTGCTGTTGATGCTGCTGTTGTATATGATGCGGGATGAACGGGGGCGGGAGTTGGGAGAGCGGGGACACAGGCGACTCCGACATTGCATTTTGGTTCATCCCACCAGTTGTGGCCGACAGCGTTCTGCTCTCCACCGGGAATGTTGACCGGGGCTGACGTCGATGGTATATGTAGTCCTGGAACAAAAGATTAACAGTGATGCATTCTCTTAACTTCCCAAATGGTAGGTAGGTAGGTTGGTAGGGTAGGTAGGTAGGTTGGTAGGGTAGGTAGGTAGGTAGGTTGGTAGGGTAGGTAGGTTGGTAGGGTAGGTAGGTAGGGGGGAAGAGTAGGGTAGGGAAGGTAGGCTGGTAGGAAAGGTTGGTAGGTAGGTAGGTTGGTAGGGTAGGTAGGTTGGTAGGGTAGGTAGGTAGGTGGGAAGAGTAGGGTAGGGAAGGTAGGCTGGTAGGAAAGGTTGGTAAGGTA
This sequence comes from Sclerodactyla briareus, assembly GCA_026419785.1. Taxonomy (NCBI): domain Eukaryota; kingdom Metazoa; phylum Echinodermata; class Holothuroidea; order Dendrochirotida; family Sclerodactylidae; genus Sclerodactyla; species Sclerodactyla briareus. Next base: position 263,448 of record JAODTK010005605.1, on the reverse strand, counting down.
GGTAGGTAGGTTGGTAGGGTAGGTAGGTTGGTGAGTATGGTAGGTAGGTTGGTAGGGTAGGCCGGTAGGTAGGTGGGAAGAGTAGGGTAGGGAAGGTAGACTGGTAGGGTAGGTAGGTAGGTAGGTAGGTTGGTAGGGTAGGTAGGTTGGTAGGGTAGGTAGGTAGGTGGGAAGAGTAGGGTAGGGAAGGTAGGCTGGTAGGAAAGGTTGGTAAGGTAGGTAGGTTGGTAGGGTAGGTAGGTTGGTAGGGTAGGTAGGTAGGTAGGTGGGAAGAGTAGGGTAGGGAAGGTAGACTGGTAGGGTAGGTAGGTTGGTAGGGTAGACATTCATGTTAGGTAGAGTAGGTAACAATTGCAGCCACATTGCCCGATGCCCGCCTGTTGTAGTTTCAGGTTTGAATAGGGTCAATCTTCCCTTCCAGTTCCCCCTATCAAGAGCATAATCCTATATTCACAAAAATCCTTATGACTAATTCAGTTCTAGAGAATAGTAAGAATGAATCATAACTATGTATATAAATACAACGCAATATTCTAATAATATACTGTATTGATAGACCAATAGTAAGCATCCAGTGTAAATTTCCTTGTTTCAAAGGAAACATGTAGATTGTTGTTACCCTGTATGCCACAGTGGGCCACAGCCTTATTCTGAAGAGACACCAGTGGGGGGTTCCAAGTGATCTTAAAGATGGGGGACTACAACACAAGTGGGTTCATGAATCCCCTATTCTTGCCTTGTTTGCAATCAGTAGTTGTTTTATCTTGCATTTTGCATTTAGTATGTTTTTCAATCAACTGCTTTGAATTAAATAAGAGAACTAAGAGCAAGGAAAGCTTCCCCTGAATTCTGAGTTCTATCTCAAGAGAAAAAGTCCTAAATTTGAGAAACTTCCTCGTTCCTAATTCCGAGTAGGAAAGTTTGGCAGGCCATGTCTTCACTGTTAAATAATTAGAGCAGGATCATAATACAAGTGGGTTCATGAACACCAGTCTTGCCTTATGGCAATCAGTTGTTGTTTTTATTGTTCTGCCTTTAGAAGTAATCTTCAACCAACCTGAACTCAGAGGCTGAAAGAGAGCGAATTGCCATTATCATATAATAACAGCTAATCTGGCTGTCAAAGAAGAAAAACAAAAGTGGGAGTTGTTTGTCATCCCAAAATAAATGGCACTAAACACTTTTTAATTCTGTGTGCTGTTGTTTTAATTATGTCAATATACACAGACTGATAGGAGGATGTGTTTGAAGATCAATTACCATGTCCGAGTCTTAACTTACCAGTATGCATCTGATTAACACTAGCCCTGAGCTCCCAACAGAGTTATTGTCATCTATTCTCGTTCTAAGGCGGACCACATCAAATCATCCAGGTTTATGTCATCCAGAGCATTTACTGCAAAAATCAAGAGATAAACTGGCATAATTATGATAGCATGATATAGGATATTTTATTAGTGGATGTTATGAACGGTTGAACCCTGTGGAATCTCGGCAAAGATGATATTAAAGGCCAACAGTCATGTAATTATGACTGGACTTTTGGTACTTTTCTATGTATAACATATGGCAGCCAAAACTCCACGCCGAACTCAGCCGATTCGAGAGTATCGATACGGCACAATCAGCTATTCAGAAAATTTTCCTTGTGACATCACAGGGGGAACTGCAGGATCCTCTCTAATACAAAGTCAATACAAAGTCAATGTAAAACATGTACCTTCGGATTCTTGCATCAAACAAACTATAGATGGGTTCCAAATAAGAACCTACAAAATTGTTCACAAAATATTGAGGAATATTTCATTTATTTCTAAGTGAATATCCTTCTCCGTCTTTCTGTAATCATGGCGCAAGAATGCAAAGACATTACTGTGTAGGGTCCATGCGCAGCCTTTGCATCGTTCCACCCTGGTGATGTCATAGATTCCTAAAAAATTCTCAAGAGTGAATTAAAATATCTCAACAAAGCAACATGGTAGAACCTATAATTTGGCGTGTGGGTTTTATATGTCCTCTTTTCACCTGTGCTAGCTTAAAACAAATCAGTTACATGACCATTAGCCTTTAATGCAATTAGGCAGTCAGTATTGTGAATGCATCATGTCCTCCAACAATGGCTGTACTGCTATGGTAACATGCTACAGTATTCTCCAATAGGCCTGTCACGGTTTCGGTTATTGAGATTTTTTTTTTTTTTTTTTGGCCCACCAGAGGATCGTTTCTATTCAGGCCCAGCAGGGTACAGACCTGGATACTGCACCTTATTGTCAGCTGTGAATCCTTCACCAGGTACACAGAATAAGGAAATTCATCGTTGGCAGCACCTTGACTGTGGGGTGGGGGTAATCACAGGCACACGGCAACTTGCAAATTGCCTACCCTCGTTTGTCCCTGCTCCAAATCCCTTGTGCTGAGCGCCCAGCGAGAAGGCAACAGAATCCATTTTGAAGTCTTGGTATGACCAGACCGGGAATCGAACCCCCGGTCTCCCGGGTGGAGGGCTGACGCTCTACCAATTGTGCCAACCACTCGGTGGAGACAATAATGCTATTGTGTCAAAGGTCATAGGAGGAAAATTGGAATGCTCGACGATGCACGTACAGTGTGCAAAACGAAATCTTTCAAAAACTCCGCTGACAGAAACTACAAAATCCAACCAGCACAAAACAGATTTTCCCTGACAACATCTGGAAAGGTCCGATGAGTTGCTTGCATTCTCATGAAAGTGGTGACAGTTTAAATACAGATAGGCCATAATGACAGAGCTATGGGGAGAATCTCGTCTATACCCCCAAGCTATTTAGTGGTGAGTATGCGCACTTACAACATGAAAATGCCTATTGGAGTGTTAAGCTATCTGCAAGAAACTTAAAATTGTCACTCAATTTGTTTTAGACTTTTAGTCTTATTTTTCCCAATGGCTTCTATATAGACACAGGAATCACAAAGTTGGTAGAAGGCAGGTGAGCTTTTATGAGTGCATTAGCTTCTATTAGAATGATACGATATAACTGTTCATGTCAGTGGATTGACCTCGCCTCTATAATGGGAAGAGAGATAATCCAGCCCCCAGGCCAGCCTAGGGTTGGCTGCCTACATATGAATTGTGGGAATATATGCTGAATCACAGGCCTCAACAGCCACTGCCAGACTATTTATAAGCACAGTGCTACGTCACTGGTTGGTGTGGTCTCTTCACAATTTCTGGCTAAAACACTTCTCAGGTGCCACATTATCACACCGCCCTCTTACCCGTCACAAATACCGAGTGGGAACCGGACCCGTTTCCGGGTTACTGCCCTACTTCGAGCTCCACTTGTTATAATTCTATCGACTGGGGTCCCCAACCCAAGGTCTGTCATGAGTCCCAAAAAAAGGCAAACAAAGCCCACCAGCTGCTGCCAGCCTGCCCCTACCCATAGACCATTCTGTTGGTGTTAAAATAATGTTCGGACAGCGAAGGAGTACTCATCTTACCTATGACAGATTCTACGGTATCGTGTGTTGGATAGAACGGCATAGCTGTCGCAGACATGCCATGTTCACCCCACCATATGTAGCTCCCTGCGGTTGGCCGGAGTTCGTGGGTATCACAAGGTGACCTAGACTTGATCCATGGGAAAATAACGAATTCTGTGGATATTGAAGTGAAAAGAATTCAATTAGGGCCTGGAGGGCCGCATCCCTCCTATGTAGCACACACAAAATCCCAAATGTGTGTTAAAAGGAAGGACACACACACATCTACGATAGATTATCATTGGGGCCTAGTGTTATTGATATACACATATTACAAAGTGGGCTCTGACTACATAGGCCTAATGTACGTACCCAACATTGTCTATCACCTGAACTTTACCACTGACAACATCACAACCCGAATTGCGGTATATAGCATGTAATACATATCACCTGCCCCATTTGTGTTGTTAATAGGCTCTTAATATAAACTCGCTATAAACGTTCACATTTTTCTTTCTATTCCGATCTGTTTACCATGCTTCACTAGGTGAGGGCTATATCTACAAAGAAGCATACCTTCCTCTTGGCCTGATTTTTACAGTTGTCTGATATTCTGGACCACCGAGTGGTTGCCCAACAGAAAACCAAAATATTAAATGGAATACTAGAGCTTTTTTTTTCTAAGGGACAAACAAGGGAATTAGGATGTGTAGCATTCAAGTTTACATTCAGCATTGGATATTCAAGGAATAAGTATCAATGATATTGAAATTAATGCCCATGTTCGATACTCATAACGCGAAGAACTTCAGTCAAAACCACAGCACTCAAATCATTCCTATTTTGGAGAAAATGGTGACCAGTTTGCGAATTTTCAAAAATGCTGGCCAGATGTAACAGATGTAGTCCTCGTTTCGCCACAGGGGCCTATTCCACGAAATTACCAATTTCAACCTACAGGTGATACAATAGTTGCATCAGATTTTTCTTTCGATTGTTGTTTCTTATATCAGTCAATACAATAGATTACTACAGTATGGGTAGATTCATGGCTGGAAAGGAGGACAAGAAATAAGGCTGAATGGAATTTAATAAAATGCATAGATAGTCTCAGGACAACAAGACTTGCCAGTGCTGGTAGAGTCTCCCCAAGTTTGAAATTCACCTTCTGCATGATACTCAAATATTCCCTGCAATACTCTTTTGAGATTACTCTGGCAACAAGAGAACTAGGCCTTTATTTATCCCTTTTGCTTAAAAGCACCTGTGGATTTTTGGAAGGAACTGTTGAACTGGTTCAGTAGCCTCTGTAGAATAGGTTATTACCACAGGGAAGTTATTTGAATGAGGGCAAATTTCGGTATCATTCCTTGAAGTTACATGATCTCAAGGCAGACAAGTATAGTTTAAATTAGGATGGAGCTATCCAGATTGCAGTAGGCCATCCACAAACTCAATTCATTAAGTAATAATAGGTGGCATGGTCATGACAAACAACCAAGAAATTTTGGACAAGCAATCAAGTAATTTTTGCTTTGAGACACCAAAATTACCAAAGCGGTGTTGTTCATGCATAATCAGGAAAAATCAGAAAAACCAAGGTCTGTTTCTTCTGGTGAATGGGTTTATCTCATCAGCTGCCTAAATTTTCAACCAGAATGCCAGCTGTTTCTGTTTAGTCCAAGCGAGGAGACCCAATAACTGGTCGACCCTGAATTGAAATCTTGGGTTCACCTTTCTTTATCTTCAAGAGCCATTCATCATTGCTAAGCCATTTTCCGCTAGTCCATGTGTTTTGCCCAAAGCATGCTCTGAGGGGCAGGCATTGGAACACATTGAGTTTAATATTTCCTTCTATTTTCAATTGTGTATACGTTTTTTAGATCTAGTGTATCATCTATGATCTGTTGCTGTGAAACAAGGGGAATGTAATAAAGTGACCACTTACCGCATTATCGTTCATGTGATGCTCGGAAGTTGTGATAGGTTTTTGAAAAGATGAATTTAAATGAGAGCCCTCGGATGAGTAACTGCTTGACTGGCTATTTGAGCGTGGTTTGGCTATCACCCCCGGATTGAACATTGGAGGAACTTGAAAATGCTGGTTCTCACTACTTGCCAACAGCCCTATCTGTAGTAAGAGAAGTAACAAAAGAAAGAGCATTCACATTATGTTGTGTTCCATTTAATTTGTTAATACCGTCCGTAATCATCTACTTTCCCACTCATGAAAATGGGAAATTGAAGATGGCGGCCCCAACAAAATTAAAAAAATATTCCTGTATTATTGAGACATGAAAATGTAGGACCTCTAATTTCACTGTGATTTCCTATAATCATATTAATCAATACCAATGAGAATAATGTCCGAATACACACTCTTACGGCATATTTTGAACGTCTCGGTAAACGTTACTGCAGTGTGTAATGCTTACATTAATAAGCCCTCGATTGCCAATGTTCTGTTAACAAGTTTTTGTTGCTGAAATTTTGTGTTTTCTAAGGAATAAGTTGCAAGAGAGATAATTCTTGTTGAAATGTTCCCATCTTCAAGAACATTGACCTGATTTTTGTATTTGTACATGAGATGTTCTTTATATGCCTTCAAATATTCAGCATTTTTTTTGGATTACTTGCAGATATATTACCTCACAGCTCATGACTGATAATCACAAGTTATGAGCAAAATGCTATTTTCTGTTGTGACAATGGTTACTAGCACGAATGGAATGCAGCATAAGTTCTCTGGGAAGATTGGAGGAGAAAGAGGGATGAACATTCCCCGATGAGATGACTATTGAGATGATCAGTATGTAGTAGTTGTTGGGTACAACCAGTGGTGAGAGTGCCTGGTGTTTTCTAAGGTCATAATGGCACGTTAAGGTCCCCCAAAACTTTGAGAACACAATGTTCAGAAAGTTAACTGGTTAATGCAAGTTTTAAAACAGTTCGCTTCGGAAGGTTTCTCTGTCATCCTTGGCACTAATGGAATTATCATTGTGAAAATCTTACAATAGTTTCAGCTGTTCCATTAGTTTGTACTGCAGGTTTCATGATACAATCGCAATTTCGTCGCCAATACCTATTGATTTGGGTGCTACAATATTGTGCTCTAGGTCATCGGGTCTTGTATTCTATTGTTATATCGACCTCCTACAAGAGGCTCGGTGGCAGTGCGTTGATGGAGATGAAATATGGCCTCTCATTCAAACATTTTGGTGTATCAATGAAGCTAAACATTTGTAGCAAGTTACTACATTGATACAAATTTGTTGTGTTTCATTTCTTCAGCACAACATAGGAGTGGGGCACTACTTTTATGTGCGCTATATAATAATATCACTCTCAAAGAAGTTTATCAATTTCCATGAATACAAAGCTTTTATGGTTAGAATGAGACAATACCAATTTTCAAACTGTAGCGACGGAGGTGTTACAAGGTGAACGGTGGAGTGAAGCCCCACTTTTTGTTGTCAAGACATGATGTGCTCAAAAAGCCATGTGGTTAATTTGATGATTTGAATGGGCCGCCAAATAATTTATTGGGTACCATAATGAGGTTGGGTAGGGGATAAATTGGCTCCTGATCAGTGAGAAAATCCATCCAACCTCTGTGGCCCCATTGGTGGGAAAATTCTCAGCCCCTGGTTGAACCGCTAGTCCTGTGTGTTCCGCGATCGTCGTTGTTTCAAGCAAAGTATTTAATTAGTTCCAACTACTCTGATCTCAGAGGTTGAAAAGAGTGATTTGCTGGTTAGCAGATGATAACAGCGGAATCTAAAAGGATCATGGCGGTGGTTATAGTTTGCCGGCCCTGTTTTTACATATAAACATCACTAACCAGTGGCTGGAACAGTTGAGTGTCGGCCCTTCCCACCCGGGAATCCTGGCCAAGCCAGTGTTGTTGGCTCGAATTGTTTCTAAACCAGAGTAATTAATACATTGCTTGTCCTACGTTGTTGTACACTGCATTTGCAGCATTGTGACCCGCTTTTGCTGCTGATGAAATGGCTAAATTTCCTAACTCTTGAGTGAAATCCTCTGTGAGCTCATCTCCTCTGTAGAGAGACAAAAATAACCAAAAAGTTTGACTAACAAAAACCAATGAAGTGAAAACAAATTGGAGGTGGCAATTTTGCATTAATTCCCATCATTCAAGGACAGCGTTGCCACTTGCTCTTGAAGATTACACTCCTAGGCATACCATCAACATATTACAGTATATATACTAGTATTTTTGAAAATTTGCATTATTCAACTAGTTATCAGACAGATATAGTATGTATGAATGCTTTTTTCCTGAATTCAATACCAGTTTAATTTCCCTTTGCTACTTCACTATGAAATACATAATTTCCCACGAAATCTTGTTTCTTTCATATATATGTTTCAAGACCAGTACTTGTTCGTCAACGTCATAAGAATACGCTCATTTCAAATTTGAAGTTGACCAATAGTTTGTTTGACTGACTGACTGTGTTGTTGTCAGCAAAGGTGGCATCCTCATGAGACTATACCGTGCCTCGCCTATCTGTAAGACGATGGAACTGGTCATGTTCTTGATGAAATGCAATGAACAAATACTGTGTTAACTGCTGACTGCAACAATATAATGGTCCTAGAGTCCACAAACGGTGTGAGTGGGAGGTGGGGCAGATCAGGTGAGTTCATATGGTTTGTTTTTGGGGGCATTCACATTCTATTAGTTTTGGCAATGCCTGCATCGCTAATCACCGTTCCTTGCTATTGTTACGAGCTTCCTCCATGATTGTTCCACTTTAAAACTTGTGGGGGGTAGGGGGTGGAGAGGGGGGTGGGGTAGAATAGAATATTGTTGATTGTTATTGTTTTTTTTGCAAATAAACATTCTTTTGGTATACTTGTTTGTGTACTTGGAGTGGACTGCTTCTTGATAAGCCCACCAGGGTTTCTATTGCACTTCCTTCCACATTTGTATTCTTCAGTATTATCTCGTTATTGTTAAACTTCATTGTGGAAAAACAACTGAATGAAACGAAAACAATATACTCTGTTCGTGGCAATTGTGGGGGACGATGCAAAAGCTAACTACAATAGCTTGCTGTTTTGAACCTGATGAATTATATTTCTTCTTAAATGCCAAGTTGTAATAGGGACTCTCGGGACTGAGAAACACAAAGACGGACTTGACTCGGATGGTGATGACTCTGTCTCAAACTCGGATGGTGATGACTCTGTCTCAAACTCGGATGGTGATGACCTAGTCTTAGACTCTGATTTGCTGGGACGAGATGGAGTCTCTCTAATCTGGTACACAACAATGGTCCAATCAAAGCAACAATACAATTTTTCCAACAATTCATTCACGGAAATTCAAAAAAAAGTACCAAGGTCTTACTGCCATTCACAGTGCCAAGTTCCATTGTGGGACACTACAGGTCTACCTCCTGGGCTCTATTGTTCATGACATTCAAGGAATATAATACAATTCCGGTCAATTAGAACCTACCATGAATGTGGGGTTTCATTTTCAAATCCTTGGCATTGATTGCATTATTTGCAGTTTCTTGACTAGGTGAGTCTCAACACCTCACAATGTAAGGGGGGGGGGGGGGGGGGGGGGGGGGGGGGGGGGGGGGGGGGGGGGGGGGGGGGGGGGGGGGGGGGGGGGGGGGGGGGGGGGGGGGGGGGGGGGGGGGGGGGGGGGGGGGGGGGGGGGGGGGGGGGGGGGGGGGGGGGGGGGGGGGGGGGGGGGGGGGGGGGGGGGGGGGGGGGGGTGGCACGGTCACAACTGGAGCAAGACCAAGTCGATGTAATGTAATTTTATAATAACTTTTGGTATGTAGAGGTCGGCGGTTGTTTCATGAGATTTGGCAGCAAGGTAGCAAATAGCTAGGTGACTTACATGCTGATGCTGCCCTGATGGGCTATTCTCCTGACCCATTTAATAGCCAGAGTCAAGCAGGCACTCCGCTACACCTGTCATGGTTTCTACTATAGGGTGTTAGACAGACACCCTGGATATATGTCAAACACACCCATCTTCCTATCAACAAAGTGCCGTCATCTAGGTTGGCTCACCCGGCCCTTTGGTCCCCTGCGGTACTCCCTGCCTGATGTGTGCATTAGATGTACACGTTCATTGGGGTTAAAGTTAGGGGGAGGTAGGACTTAGAAAATACATCTCAAAAAGGATGTTATTGTAGTTGGTAACGTTCCTCAAGTTTATTTAACAGCTCGGGGAAATATTCCGTTCCCAAACTGTACTAAGCTTGAACCAATAGTTCTAATTGGCTGGATGTGTGCCCTGTTTGTATGGTGCCTGTCCAACCATACAGAGTGACAACGTCCTGCCCAATGTGGGCTAGGCTAGGTATCATCCTATTCAAATTGGCAGCAGTTTATAGTGCAAAACGAAGTTGCAACAGAAGTTCGAAGAGGTAGGAGTAACCCACTGCAGCTGATGCCCAAAAATACCCAGAACGAAAAGTCAGGCACCCGCTGCCGACAGCAAAGGCTGGGGGGGGGGGAACTCCCGACCGCTATCTTCCGTTAATAGCTTGTAACCACTCGTGCTTTGGAAGACTGCCTTATTTGAACCCCCCTATGTGAACCACCAGACTGGAGCTACTGGAACATCTATCAACCCTCTCGTTCTGGGGCTGAGATCTGCCTCGAAAGTTCTTCTTGGCTGAGCCGAAGTCGCCGCCATTCGTGCGGGGACAGATTAATTCTCCCCGATTTGTGGACAAACTCCCTGAGAACTACGTCCCCCATATTCTTCACTGTGATAGTTTTGAAATTAAATAGATTGAAGACATACCTCATGGAAGTGCCTTTGTGATCATGTTTAATTCTGCCTGTTGGATTATTTTGGACATAAGGGTTATGAATTTTTTTTTGAGCTCTGTGTGCAGCCATAGATTGTTTATTGTAAGTAATTATATCCCCCTTCGGGGATATTCATCGGTTTTGGCTTCCGCTGCTCCGCCGCCGCGTCGCATCCGCGCCGCGGTTTCATGTTTGCGCAATAACTCTCAAACACTTTGTCCGTTTGAGCCGAAACTGGCACACATGTCCGCCTTAGTGAAATCTCAGATGAGTTCGAAAGTGGGCGTCGCACATGAACGGGGGGTCCGTAATCTGCATAACTTCCACGATTGGAAGATTCCGTTTAGCGCAATAACTCTTACGATTTATCCGATTGATCTGAAACTTGGTACAATATGTCCCGCCCTAGTGAAATCTCGGAGTTGAGTTCGGAACACCAGTGGGCATCGCTCAATGCTGGGGGCCGCTCATTTGCATAATTTTCGCGAATTTTTCAAGTAGTAGATTGAACGAACTTGGTGGGTAGGGATTATAGCTGATCCCGAGAAAAATGTGGAGGTCATTTCAAGGTCATAAAGGTCAAATTTGTGGAAATTTTATGCGATTTTCCAAAATTGTAGATTTGATTGAAACTTGGTGGGAACGAAATATAGTTGAATCCAAAAAATGTGGATGTCATTTCAAGTCATCGGAGGTCACACTTGCAAAAAAATTTAGCGATTTTCCAAAATTTTGTCACATTGAACGGAAACTTGGGATGGGGGTACAGTTGTTCCTCACCCAAAGTAGAAGTCATTTCAAAGGCCATCATGGTCAAAATTCGCAGAATCATGTGGCCTATCAACACCCATGGATTACAAAAAAACGGGGGGGATGAAGTTTGTCTGGTTTCTGACCAAAAGGGGGGTTCTTTATGGGGTGTTAGATATTTCTTCCAATGATTGCCTCAAAAAGTGGGGATATACACGAGGACGGTTTACCCGCCGACACATTTCTCGTATATCCCCGCAACACTGTAAGTGTTCGGGGGATATTATGGTTTTGGCCGCCGCCGCCGGGAACTTTATGCGTTAGTTGCGCTTCAATTCTTTAATCATTTTATGTTCCGAGTTGACCAAAACTGGTTAACATGTCCGAGTGCGTAAAAATCTTGGATAAGTTCGAAAAAAAAAGGGGCTATATCGTATATTTGTTGCCCTCTATTTTGCAAGGTTTTTCGCAAAAATTCACGTTTCGTCGATATACACGAAATGTGGTGGTTGTGGGTAGTTGTTGTGGAAGCCGAGAAAACATGGAGACATTCAGGTCATCCGAGGTCAAGTTTGCATTCTTTGGCCAGTAGCCTGCCTAATTATAGCATAATGAATGGATATTTCAAACTTCAGTGGATTTTCATGAAACTTGGGGTGATAGGGCCAAATAGTGCCAATGAATTTTCCGAATGTGGCCGAGGTCACTGGAGGTCATCTTGCTATGACTAATTGCATAATAGTTGGCCAATTAGCAATTAGGCAAATTTAAAACTTTGTTGGATTCTCACGAAACTTGGGAGTAGACTTCTAACAGTCCCGATAATTATTCAATTGCGTTTTGTGAAAATCACTGAAGGTCATTATGTGTGGTTAATTTACATATTCGTTAGCATTAATTAGAATAATTATGCAATTATTTTCTCAAACTTTTAGGGATTTTGCGAAACTTTGTGAAGAGGACCTACTACCAGTCCTGATAAATTTATTCAATGCATCAAGATCACTGAGGGTAAAATTTGTGCGGACTAATGTGGCATATTAGTTGTCCTGATCAGTGAGTTTTAATACTTTTTTGCAATAACATTGAACATGTTAATTAGAATGCAATATGCTTCTAGGCGAGTGGATGCATGCTACAGGGAGTGTAACAATTTTCATCAAAAACCGCCATGTCATTGAGGTCATTAAAGGTCACTTAAGGGTGCAAAAACTGATTCTAGTCCTTTTTCAGCAATAGCACTGGGTGTGTTCATCAGAATGCAAAAATGCCCCTAGGAGTGATTTGATCACATGGAGAGTAACAAACCTCATAAAAACTGTCATATCATTAAGGCATTCCGGGGTCACTTAGGGTCAAAAACTGTTTTTTGGCTATAATCGGAGAATGAATATCTGCGAAGGCTGGATGGTCACCATTGTGATATATTGTTGACCTGCATGGGTGTGGACCTCTGACCTGAATTGACCTCTGACGGGGGTCATGTGGTTAAAGGTCAAATTCTTGAATAATGTGCTTATGTACGGAGTTACGGGCAAAAAAAGAGAAAACTGGTTATTTTTGAATATTTGAAGAGCTTTTGTGCTTTATGGAGAGAAACACCCCGCTTCGATCGGACACTTACTTTGGTAAGTGAAAGGGGTCAAAGTTCAATTTATACCTTTTTCGCAATAAACATGGACATGTTCATTGAATGCGCATATGCTTTAGGAGGGATGCATCAACATGGAGTGTAATAATTTTCATAAAAACCGCCATGTCACTGAAGGTCATTAAACGTCACTTAGGGGTCAAAAACTGATTTAGTACTTTTCGGCCAATAGGCATGGGTGTGTAATCAGCATGCAAAATGCTCCTAGGCTAGGAGTGGATGTATCACATGCGAGAGTAACAATTGTAATTAAAAACTGTCATTCATTAAAATTAAAAGGTGATTCGAGGAGTACACTTAGGGGTAAAAACTGTTTTCTTTGGCTAGATCGGAGAGAGGACTTGAAATCTGCGGAAGGCTGGCTGGATGGTCACCATTGTGATATAATTGTTGACCTTGCCTGTGTGTGACTCTGACCTGAATTTGACCCCTTGTGTGGGTGGTCACCTGTGGCTTAAAGTCAGATCTTGAATTAAATGTGCTTATTTTAGTAGGAACGATCTGGGTTTTCTGGCGATCCCGCCATAACCCCGATTTTACAAAAATGTCTACCGATCCGAGTCCGATCTTTGTGATGTGCTGTATCATGCACGGGTAGCGACACACGGCAAGCCCATAGGTTCTGTGTAGCGAGACGGCCGGAAACCCTATTCGAATAAGAATGGAACTGTTTGGGAACATTAATTATTTTTCCTGTTTGTGTTCAATATCACCAATGACGAAGGAAATATGTAGAACAAGTAGGACTTTTTATTAACAACTTTCCCAACTTGAAACCGCCAGGAAAAAAAACCCCAAACATTGTTAAAACGTTAACTATCAGCCGTCGGAATCCGTACCGGCTTGCGATGTGGTGGTACGGCCCAGCCAGGATTAACCAGCGCCACTTGTACGCTAGCGTTTCATATCGTCTTACATGCATTACAGTGTCAGGTACCAATCCCGCCAGAGCTGTATGGAATTCGTAAATGATATACAGAGCACCAATCTGATGGCTAGGTTAACCTGAACAGCTGGAGGTCTAGTGCTAAACACTGTTGCGTTGAGTCTCAGCAAGTATGGTCCTTGACTGCCCCGCCGATTTGACTCGCGCGGTCTTAGTATATTGGGATTTGAAACTTTTATACAAACTGTGGGGATTACTGTGATACCGGCTGTGAAAGCAGACAAGTGTATCATACGTAGGGATCCGCTGTGAACCTGTCCTATTTTGAAAACTAAAAAACATTTTCCCAGTATGTGTTGTAGGGGCGAAGAAATCACAACTAAAAATGCACGAAAAATCCTAATTTCTGAAGTTGACCTTGCAGAGAGAGACGCTGATAGTGCTTATGCTGCGGTTGCAATTGTAGCGTGAATATGTGTGAAACGAGATCAATGTATTCTGAGGTCGCCTGTGTCTCGACTGACTGATGTGTTTACGTATTGTCAGGCGCGGAGTTACTCAGCTGCTGGCCTGAGCGATTACAGAAATAACGCAAGTTATTTTGCGTTTTCAGTGGACTCACTGATTGCTAGCTCTTTAGAAAACAGCCGGAATTGATTTTCTACGCCAAACTCACAAACAGCGCAGGCTCGGATAGGCGAATCGGGTTTTACACTGGAAACTTTTTCCGATCTCCGATTCCGATCCGATTATGGTGGAAAATCGGCCGATTCCGATCTTCACGATCGGATCGGTTGTACACTAGCTTATTTAAGGGTTAGGGCCAAAAAAAAAATAGAAATGGTTAGTTCGGGATATGTGATGGAGCTTGGTGTGCTTTATTGAGGGAGGAAACAACTCCGCTTCGATCGACACCCCCCCCCCGATTACTTGGTTAGTTACAAGGGGTCAAAAGTTTCATTTAATAGCTATTTCGCAATATCATTAGGCGTGTTCATGGAATGCATATGCTCGAGGAGTGGATGCATTCACATGGAGGTAACAATTTCATACAAACCGCCATCTGTCATTGAAGGTCATTAAAGGTCATTAGTGGTAAAAAACTGATTTATTCACTTTTTCGGCAATAGCACTGGGTGTGTTCATCGAATGTAAATGTCCCAGGAGTGATGTTATCACATGGGGAGTAACAATTTTCATAATATCTGTCATATCATTAAAGGTCATTCGAAGGTCACGTAGTGTCAAAAAAACTGATTTTGGGCTATAATCAGAGAATTGAATATCTGCGAAGGCTTTGGATAGTCACCATGGTGATATAAGTGTTGACCTTCATTGTTTGACCTCTGACCTGATTTGAACTCTGTCGGGTGGCAATGTGGTTTTAAAGACCAAATCTTGAATAAATGTGCTTATTTAAGGACGAACTGTCCGGGGCGATAGGGGTTGCCTCAGACAAATAAACAAGGGCCTTATGGACATGACACCATTTACTCGTACACGTTGTCGCTTCACAAGTCTTTAAATGTTCATTCTTTCCACGAATATTGTCCGGTTCATGTTCACCAAATTTCTTGAATAAGAGATGCGGGGATCTATAAGTATGGGCGGTTTACCCGACCGACATTTCTAGTTGTTTGTGAGCTCTGTGTGCGCCATGAGCACTTCTTGCGGATTTGTGCGCATAAAAGTATTTGATATTATTATTATTATTATTATTAAAACATCTCATCGTCCAGACAAGCGTTCCAGGCAGGGTTCGCGATAAGGCGCGGGATTGCGGGGTTCCCGCATACGCAGCCAGAATCCCGCAGAGAAATAATTGTGCACGGGAAATTCCCGCACTGATTTCTCAACCAGGGATCGCAAAAATAGTGTGTATAATAGGGTTGCGCGGTTCCTATATCGATAGATAGCTGAGAAGAATTCATGAACAACGTTACGGGTTATGGCAAAAAGCACATGCATGTGACTGCTGGTTGTACCGTAGTACTAGTACGCAGGCAGAATACATGTAAAACTACTACATTCTTCCATACGTAGATATGAAAACAAGCCAGCCCGGGCCCCCAAACAGTCGCTAGTGCACTTACAGTAAGCCCTAACGTCCCGTAATGTGGAAAATTATTTTAGCAAGGGAAGGCACATCTAAAATAGTCGTCTAAAAACCACAAATCAATGCTAATCCTTCATGTATGATTGTTTTATCAACCAAACGGCTAATGATTGTTCGTCCATTAAAGGAATTTAGGACTAACGCAATTATATTGCAGTATCGCTGACGACGATCTATAAAAAAAAAATCCACTCCTTAATCATAGAGTCTATGGAAATCCATAGAAGTTAAGTGTGTGTGAGAGGGTCGTTTCCGTCGGTCATAGACTGGGAATCTCTGTGGGAATTGGAGCAATTGGCAGCTCGTGAACAGATGGGTGAGGACAACGAGTCAAGCGGGCATTGAAGTGGTGCACAGCATTGCGCGAGTGAGCTAGCAACATAAGCTTTGTATGTTACAGTATATAAGTAATGAGGTGAAGCTGCGATGTCCGCATCGGTCGGGATATTCGGCAAATAATGCAAATACACAGTTCGCAACACACGTGGGGCAGTTTTATGAATTTTAACAGATCGCAGATAAAGTTGCGATGTACGCGGCGGCGGCGGCTGCGATCGGCAAAAAATACAGAACTGGGTTCTGGTAATTTCAATTAGTACCGGGATTTGGTAGCCAATGACGGTAATTTCCGCCCGTACCGGTAATAGTAATTGTGCATTTGGCCGTCGGTGCTGCGAGTACTAACGGTGCTAATAATAACATACCGGTTATACAGTCGCAACCCTAGTGTGTAGTCGACAATATTATGTTGACGTCGATCGTGATCTTAGCATATGCATGGGTGTACCAGGTGGGAGGACAGGGTGGTGACATGTCCCCCCACTTTCAAAAGTGGGGGGATATCATATCGTTTGTCCCCCCCTCTTCCGGACTGGTAAAAAAAGAATAGGCCATGCCCGATATTTGTATCACTCTACACTGCATTCAATTTTTGTCTAACCAAACAATAATCGCGTTGGAAATTGTCTTAAGTCCACTAATTCCAGGTGCGGACCCCAGGTGAAGATCTGGACCCGACTAGCGCCGAAGTGGAAGGATTACCCATGCTCCATACCGAGTTATCGAATTTCAAATAGAATAGCCAAAAGGCATAATTTTCAAGTGTTTCGCGTGCAATGGCGTTTTTCTTCCAGTGTGTTGTAGGCTATATGAATGTTAATGCCTGCGAATCCTTTAGTTCAATCGAATTTAATTTCAGAAGCCCTGGGGGCAGAGTGTCCCCCCCCCCCATTCTTCTAAGATGAAAAATTCGGGCGAAACGAAAATTGGTGGAAATTTGGAAAGGAAAAGAAAAAAGCTGTGAATGAAAAAAATGCTGGGACATTTTTGCAGTCTTTTTCGATAAAATGGCCCGGGAAACATGCATTTTTTTTTTCGCGCGCTGCGCGAGCGGCTGGGGGTTTCCCATGGACCGACTTGTAAAATTCGGGTACAAAATTTTCGGCTCCCAAATTTCAGTGGTCCCGTACGCCTATGGCTTTTCCCTCCGATCCCACCAGAGGCCGATCGGTAGACCCCTGGATCCCACGCAAACAAAGCCAGAGTAGAAAAGGTAATAAAAAAAAAAGACCATATGTGAGATCGGTAATCATCTTAGATGCACAATGACATTTTTTTTGTCTTCTTTTATCAAATCACACATGTAGATGGGTGCTATCGACCCTGGCAAGTGCCGGTTCCGTCAATCTGGAGGGTTTGAAAATCGAATTTTCTAGGTACGCTCCGCGCCAACCGATGGTGGCGCTCCGCTAGATGGTCATTTGCATCCAATGTTGTCCCCCCACTTTCAAAACGCCCCGACGCCCCTGAGCACATGCATGATGTTTGCATTATACACGTTCAAACGTTTTGCAGGACATGGAGAAAAAACTTGTTTACAAGCAGTCAAGACGTATGCACACAGCATGTGTGTATCATGATTGAGCAACTAATGCTTCTCGTTGACATTTCACAGAACTGGCACAGGTACAAATTCTGTTATGACCATGTGCTCTGGTAGCAAATCACTGTAAAATAACATAGTAAACAACTGCAATCTGATTTTTCCCCCAAATAACATCACATAGTGGAACAAGACATGTAAATGGGTTAATAATAATACTTTTCACCAAAGTCTGAAGCACATTATCCATGAGGTGTCTTCAGACAGTGGATTTTAGTTTTAAGGCTGACCGGGCCTCATGTACCAAGTGATAGCTAATTCAACAGCATAGTCCTACCATCTGAAATTAATGGTACCAATTTTTTAGATTTTGTACATTTTTGTGGCAAAATACAATTTTGCCATATGACAACATAAAATGCCTGAGGATCAGAAAAAAATTGCTGATGAAAGATGTGCCTTTCGGTGGATATGGTACCTTTTTCGGTGTTGTAGGATTTGAAAATAGTCTCAGATACCAGGGTATTTAGGGCTCATGACCAAAACACCAGTATATAGGTTTAAGAGGCATGAAATGAGGTAGTGAAAGTGTAAGAGATGATAGTTTAATGTCGTTACCACAGGGCATCATGAGGTTTAGTTAATTAAAGCTATTCTTTGTCGCCGCCCTAACTTCGTGAGGGAACTTGTGCGAAAAATGGCCGGAAAGATCAGGGTCCCTACTAGATTTTGAAAATCCCTCCCAAAAAAAATGCTTGGGAGGGAATAATTCCTCCCAAAAATTATCCGTAGACGACAACAGTGTTGAGCGAGGCCGCTCGAGGCCGATTTTGCAAGGCCTCGTCCCCGGCCTCGTTTTTCCCGAGCCACATAACCTTACAGTGTACAAGGGCTGAAAAGCTGAAGCCCGGGCCTCGGGCCGGAAGGTGCCGGCCTCGAATACATCCCTGGCGCTAACAATGGGTCCAGGCCTCCAATTATTCTGACAACATGGAAGAGGAGGAGAGGGGTTACCAAAGGTATTTCAGGTCTTCCCAAGAAGTGAAATCTTTGTTTGGATCCCAGATGAGTGTGTTGGTTTCCTCTCTAGACTAGAAGAATCAAATCTGCTGCCAGGTAGCCCAAGTATTCAGGGAAGTGTGATTGTGCTGCTGACTCTCTGACATCCAAGTTATCACTCGTTTAAATAGTTGTTCCCCGTCTACCTTCAGCCTGGTATGAAGTACCTGGTGTTTGCACTGGGGAAGAAACGGTGCCCAGGCAGAAATGGGGGCCACATCCTTGGACATCAACAGCAGGTAGGCTAGGCTAATCAATAAGGTCCATCACTACCACTGTTTCCTATCCTGATTGATCACACAGATGATCCTAAAGGGTGGCTGCGTACTTTATCCCCGCATATCTAAGTCAAACATTGCTGTGTGAGGGTATACTTCACGCTTTAACCCCCAAACTCGCATGTACCTGTGTTTCCTGTTTTGGTGTCTGTCGCAATTGTTCTAGACAGAGGAAGGCATTCAAACACGGACTACCCCATAGAAAGCCTGAAGCACTTGATGCCGACAATGTGCGTGTTGAGGTGTGTGGAACTTTTAAATAGACCATGGTAACTTTACATTGCTGTAGTGGGTGGGTGCCATGTTTGCGCTATGTCGTACTGCTGTATACACTCAGAACGACTGAATATCTGCAGTTGCTGAATCTGTACAGACTCAGGAAGCATGAAGAAGTATGAAAGTAATGTTGCCCAGATCTACCACTTTATATGAGTCAGTAATGCCTGTCCACTGCCTTGACGGACCCCAAACCCTTAGCCTGTTGAAACAGCGTTGATTTTTTGTCACCGCCTCTCAGCCTCAATACTCATTATGTGCAGATGCGCTTTTACCAATCCGTATTTGCCTTAGAAACACAATTGATTGCGCAATCAACCTTTTTCCATCACTAATTACAGGAAACGTCAACCTGTAAAAACAGGCGACCGCCCTGCCAGTGTCTCGCCTGGTTACGCGATCAGTGTTTTATCTAATCGTGACCATGCAAACAATTACAGGCATTTAATGAGTTGCTATAAGATTCTGGTATTAGCATTTGACAGAAACACCCTCCTAATCAGTGACCATTTCAAATCCATAAGGACTGATTATTGACAAGTTACACCAGATAAGTTTTGTGGAAATGTACTAGATCCTAAATTATGCAAATTAAACATAATCAACTTTCTGTTGACCCATTATCAGTTCTCTTATCTCAGACCACTTGTGACCGCACTTAATACATTTCATTGTAATTCACAACTTGAAACTTGCCAGATAAGCAATTTATCACACTGCATAACGCCTAGTGACCTGATTCATGTTACATTGGCAAACTAAAGGTAGACCCAGCTCATAGTGAAAACTGGTGCTATCTCCTAAGTTTGTCTGTAATCCTCAGTGTCACCCATAAGATTCGATTTAATACCAGCCCCTCCAAGGGATTTACTCCCCCCACCCCCCAGCTACTCAACACCCGAGGCTACTGCATGTGGACCCTGACAACGGAGCAGCTATTCTCTCTTTGAACAAAGTTCAGGTTCATGCGAAACAAAATCAGATTTTTGACCCCTACGTGACCGGTGATGACGCTCAATGACATGGCGTTTTATAAAAATTGTTACACTCCATGTGATGCATCCATTCCTAGAAGCATCTTGCATTTCCATAACCACGCCCAAATGTTTATTCGAAAAAGCTATTTAATTCAACTTTGGTACCCTTGTGGCTACAAAGTCAGTCACCGGCTCGAATAGGGTTGTCTCCTCCCATAAAGCACACAAAGGTCTATCACATTCAAAATAACCATTTCTATGTTTTTTGCCCGTAACTCCCTTGAATAAGCACTTTATTCAAGACTCCACCACGTAAATTTTACCCACATGACCACACACACAGAGGGCAAATTGAGGTCAAGGTCCACACACCTGTCAGGTCCACCATGTAGCACAATGGTGAACTTCCAGCCTCCCCCAGAATTGCATTCTCTGATTATGGCGAGATAACATTTTGACCCCTAGGCTTGATTGACCTTGAATTACAGGCAGTTTTTGTGGAATATTGTAACTCTCCATGTGATACATTCCCTCCTAGTCATTTTTGCATTCCTGCTTGAACATGCCCAGTCTATTGCCAAAACGTCTAAAATCAGTTTTTTTTTGACCCCTACGTGACCTTTGATGACCTTCATGACATGGCGGTTTTATAAAATTGGTTACTCTCCATGTGATGCATCCACTCCAGAAGCATAATTGCATGCCAATGACACGCCCAATGCTTTTGCCAAAAAGCTATTAAATAAACTTTGACCCTTGTATTACCAAGTATGCGTCCGATCCACGCGGGAGTTGGTCTCCCCCCTCCATGAGCACACAATGTTATCACATACCAAAAAAACCAGTTTTCTATTTTCTTTGCCCGTAACTCCCTTACATAAGCACATTTATTCAAGACGTCACCTTTAACCAATGACCATCCGACAGAGGTCCAAATTGAGGGTCATAGGTCCACACAGGCAGGTCAACTTTATCTACAATGTGAACCTTCCAGCCTTCACACTAATTCAATTCTCTGATTATGGCCGAAAAACAGTTTTTAATAAACCCCTGTGAGCCTTTATTTGACCTTGTGAATGACCATGACAGTTTTTTTGTGAAATTGTAAATCTCCATGTGATAAATCCACTCCTAGGAGCATTTTACGTGACCCTTTGATACCCTTCATGAACGGCGTTTTATTTTATAAAAATATGTTTACTCTCCATGTGGATGCATCTCTCCTAGAAGCTAAATTGGCCTTCCATGACCACGCCTGATGTTATTGCGATAAAGCTTTTAAATTAAACTTTGACCCTTGTAATTACCAAGTAATGCGTACGATCGAAGCGGGAGTTGGGTTTCCTCCATGAACACCAATGTCTATCACATATCCCAAAATAACAGTGTTACTATTTTTTTTTTGTTGGCCCAACTCTCCTTACATAAGCACATTTATCAAGACTCAACCTTGAACCCCATGACCCACTCCGACAGAGTCAAATTGAGGTCAGAGGTCACATACAGTCAGGTCAACATTATATCACAATGGTGAGACCTTCCATCGTTCACAGATTTTCGTTCTCTATTATTGCCAGAAACAGTTTTTGACCCCCAAGTGACCTTGATGACCTTTAATGACATGGCAGTTTTTTATGACTACAGGGAACATTTGGCATTCTGATGACAGGCCCATGGCTATTTTCCAAAAAGTACTTAATTCAGTTTTTGACCAACTACGTGACCTTTTGATGCCGTCAATGACCATGGCGGTTTTTATTAAACTTGTTTCTCTCCATGTGGATGCATCCACTCCTAGACGCATATGGCATTCCACTGAACCACGCCCCAATGTTATTGCGAAAGCTATCACATTAACTTGACACCTTTGTACTACCAAGTAAGTGTCCCCGATTTGAAGCGGGAGTTGGTCTCCTCCAAAAGCACACAACGGTCTATCACATATCCAAATGAACCATTTCTATTTTTTTTTTTTTTTTTTTTTTTTTGTTTTTTTTTTTTTTTTTTTTTTTTTTCTTTTTTTTTTTTTTTCTTTTTGTTTATTATTTTTTTTTTTTTTTGTTTTTTTTTTTTTTTTTGTTTTTTTTTTTTTTTTTTTTTTGTTTTTTTTTTTTTATTTATTTTTTTTTTTTTTTTATTTTTTTTTTTATTTTTTTTTTTTATTTTTTTTTTTTTTTTTTTTTTTTTTTTTTTTTTTATTTTTTTTTTTTTTTTTTTTTTTTTTGTTTTTTTTTTTTTTTTTTTTTTTTTTATTTTTTTTTTTTTTTTTTTTTTTTTTTTTTTTTTTTTTTTTTTTTTTGTTTTTTTTTTTTTTTGTTGTTTTTTTTTTTTTTTTTTGTTTTTTTTTTTTTTTTTATTTATTTTGTTTTGGCCCTTACCATACCTTAAATATGCACTTTTATTCAAGACTCCACCTTTTACCACTGACCACAATCCCGACAAGGTCCAATTGAGGTCAGAGGTCACCACACATGCAGGGCAACACGATTTCACATGGTGAACCTTCCAGCCTTCAGGGATATTCAATTCTCCGATTAGGCCCAGAAAACAGTTTTTGACCCCTAAGTAAACCTTGATTGCCAGATTAGTAGCATTTAATGACCTCTGGGGCCCTCGTCCTACTGTCAAATTCATTTGGACATATATAAACCATCGCGCAACCAGTTTCGTCAAATCCAACAAACTTTCAAAAATATCGCAAAAAGTAATGCAAATTTACTACTTGATTAGCATCTATCATGCCATGATCTGAATCGATTCGTGTACTCTTCATGTTGCCTATATCCACTGACCGGCATCACCAAAGCCGAACCGATCAAGAGATATCCCCCCGCCCCCCTTGGGGGGGGGGTGTTTTACAGACAATCTTTTTCGTGCCAATTTTCTTAATATGCAAATTTATGCCAATGAGAAGGCTTTTGGGACGAAAGGTGGCTTACATCGGCAACTCTTTCACCGCGCACATCCACAAGAAGGTCCCCAGCATGAGGCTTCCCGGTCGGAGATCTAACCGCACATCGACCAGACATGACAGACAGACAGATACAAACACACAACCAGAGTGACACTATGTCTCTCCGTGACACAAGTATCAGGCGGCAAAAAATCAACTCCATGATCTAATCCTGGAATTGGTTCTTGGCAATGGCCAACCTAATCAGCCATACGTTAATTGGATATTTTTTTTTAATTTCCAATCAAAAGATTCTGATACCAAACAGCCAGTACCCTGTCAAAGACTGAAACAGCGCCTTCCGGTTTATTTTAGGCTTCAGCGCAACATTCTTGATAAATTCTCATTTTCCGTATTGTGAGAGTTAGGAAAATAGTTTTGAAAAGTGTTTGCTATAAAATATCGGACTAAAATTTTGGGCAGATTTCCACAGAAATTTGTTCAGAGTTGCTCGTTCCCTTCAACGACCCTGTGCTACTGATGATTTGACCTCTACGTCATCTGGAATTGTCATGAGCAGATCCTAGATTGGGGGATTTGTCAAACAAGTCCTGCAGACTATATGTTTTACTAACGACCTAGTGCCCGTAACCAAAGAGTGATGGGCCCCAGCCCTCCATTTCTCTATGGATTGGCTCCCTCGTATCTCGGATTTAGCAGGCTAACAAAACCCTGAGTATGTTCAGTCCCATGTGGTCCATTGTCAAATCCAAAGGATCACATGTATGTTAGAAAAATGATAGAACAAGGGGTTTCATGAACCATTTTCAGGACAAGAGAGACGGTGGACCACACTACATATGTTGAAAGGTAGTCCGACAACCTAAAGGGCTGTTCACAATTGTGCGTACATACGATAACCATACGATACGATAAAGTTTCTGACGTCGAGTTAAAAAGTAATATTGTCAATAGGAGTGTTAACACCTGTGCGATACGATACGATAATTTTATCGGACGTCGAGTAGGAAAGTGTTATTTTCAATTTTATCGTACGTAATTTATCGGATGCAATACATTGCGCAATGCAGTGACAAACTTGCGCAATTCCGCAGAGAGTATGGAACGCCAAACAGGATATTGGGGAAAGTTTAGCGTGGGAGGGAAGTGGGTTTTAGTGATAAAATCAGGGGTTTTGATGAATGTTTGGGTGGTAGTGACATATACGGGGAAGACATTGGCCTCGGATGAGTTCTCTGCCCGATTTACGCCTGGCACGGACCTACCGAAACCATATTCAGTTCGAAAACCATGATAGCCCTCCCATATGCGGTTAGAGTAGCGTGACAAGTGAGGTAATGGGGAGGTGGGTCATGTTCGCCGGCGCCACGAAGTATAATGTGGACATGCAAAGGCAGGGAGATGCGGTGTGTGAAGTGGCCGCGGGGGGGGGGGGGGGGGTGTGGCTGTTTGAGAGAGTGGGTAGGAGGGTTTCCAGAGGGCCTCGTCCACAGCCGGACGTATTGACGGAAACGACCACCCTTCCATCATGGAAGAAAGAAAGAGGCGGGAAGGGAGGGAATAGACGGAAAGAGGCAAGGAAAAAATAAGCTTCGGGGGTGGGGGGGGTGGGGGTATATGCGGTTTAAAGTTGTTAAAGTTAAATTAAAGTATTGTAGATCAGGGAGGAAAGTAGTAAGCTACACAGGGGCGCTGTGGTAGGCAGTATTTTCAGGATGTTCTGAGCAGAGTAACCAAGCTTCCAATTTTTCAGCTCAATTGGCTGTATTGAATATGACCTGATGCTTTCTTGGCTACCCACTTCGCCGTATTTGGATACTGATGTTAATTAAGACTGGCTGTCCAAGGAAAGGGTAGGCGGGGATGGTGAGGGTCAGCTTCTGATTCGTGATCGGTAATTGCGCTTCTCCACGCATCCTTAAGTACCTGAGAAAGGACACAAGCTTCGAATTGCTTCGAACTTACAATTATTGGTACGCAAAAAACTCGGCCGTACCAGGCTATTCCACGCGGTAAGAGACAAAAGAGGAAAACTTGTGCTGCTCTCAACTAAAATACCACTACGTTCTCGTTATTAAGGAGCTGAGCGACGATAAAATTAGAGTCAATTTACGGACCTTTTTATCGCACAAGTGTGAACACTCCATCCCATAAATTTATTGTATAGTATGGTATAGTATCGCACAAGTGTCGAACAGCGCTTAAAAAGTTGCCTAAATGAGCAAATTAGACATACTGAATGACCTCCAGTGACTTTTATGGCAATAATCAAAGTCGGGTTGGCCACCCCACTGCCCTGTCATCTTGCCAGGAAGAGGAATCAGAGCCTAGATCCTCAAACATGTAGATCTTTCAGGCTGACAAAAAAAGAGAAGGGCAATGGGTGGCCAACCAGAGTTTGTGTTATGCAAGATGTTCAATGGTGCATGGGTGGAGGTGTGAATGGTCAATATGGGGAAGTTGAATATGTGGACATAGATACGTTATACAATTACTCACGTTTCTAAGGAGCAAATGCACAGAAGGGGCCCCCTCGGACAGTAGCCCGTCTGCTCTGCTGCATGTCGTTGAATTGTTGATTGATAGATCTCCGGATGGAAGCTGCTGGCTCTGTCCTGTGTGGCAATACTGGCACATGTCCTCCTGCTCACAGCTCGAGATGCACCCACTCGTCTCCGGGTTTGACATTCGGACACGGGGTCGAACTGACAGCGGAAAGATATAAGCAGATTTGATATTCGAACAAATAGAGGAGTGAGTCAAGCTGACAACACGAGGAGTGAATTGGCATGGATAGGTTCTATAAGAATATGGAGCAACAGGCACATTCGATTTAATGATGTTCATTGAAATTTTACCCAATTGGGGTGACACATACAGTCAGGGGACATAGCGAAGGGTGATGATTGGGGGGGTTGTAGAGATTGTTTTGTCGACGGATTCTGGCATGTGATGATATGGAAATTTTGAATATTGAAACGTTCTCAGATGCATCTGGTGCATATTTCATAAATTGGGCGTAAGTAATTACTTGAACCCGCTCACCACGTACGCCGGGACCCTTTCATTGGAAACGGCCCAAAAGGTTTTGCCCAATTCCTTAAAGAAATGCCCGATCTTAATGCAGCTCGTGCGTATATGAGAAGACATAAGCACACCACTGCGCGCGAAGCGCGCAAAAATTGACACTTCGATGGTTAATTGATCGGCAAGTTTAGCCATTTAGTACTTCTTCTTTCACTTATGAATTAGGGTTCTCTAACCAGATTTTAACTTATTCTGTGCCAAAGTTGGGGAGTTTCCTGCCCGAATTTGTGATCTAAAAAAAAACTGGGGGGTGCCCGCTATTCTTCGCCACCAAGGTGTACTCACGCTTTCTGACGCTTGCATGATTACCCACCGAAAAACCGACTGTTTCATTGTTTATCTAGGAATTTTCTTAATTGTTTTCAGCAAACTGCGCTGAATTTTTTTGTATCTCGGGATATAGGAAAAAAGAAACCAGAAGAAACAACTTAAAAACTTTCAAAGAAGAACTGTCAGTCTCATGGAAAATAAATTTAAACGCGAACGCCTTCATGCCCCCTTTTGGGACTCGGTCACTTGTCTAATTACACCGACGGCGAACAGGCAGTCACAATATATGGGCTTATTCACAATCAGGGTAATATTTCATATTAGCCACATTTGGTCTTCCTGCTTCTCAAGGCAAGCTCATGAGATATTTAGTTCTATTTTCACATGTAGTATTTGCACACATTTCATCATGCAGCAATTTTATGCATGGTGGGACTATACATTCAATGAAAATGGAAGATCCTCCCCGTGGAGCTTATAAACAAAAAAACTGGAGCCACTATGGGGCACTTCGGAGTTTGTGTATTGCTGAAATGCCTCATGATGTTATATACTTCACAGATGTTACTCAGATCATAGAAACTGGTACACCAAACCATATTTGGAAGCAGCTAATACAGCGCCGGTTATACTCAAGTCCCTTCAGCTCCCCCACGCAATTATCAATGTGCCCCTAGCAATGCCGATTAAGTGCCTTGCCTGAGTGCACGTAAGCCTGGCTCTCTTTGTGACTCGCGGCATATTCTGATGAATAGTCATTCCAGAAGCTGTGAGGAGTAGAGTAACTAAGCTATTCTGATCCGTGTATTGTTGGGGCATCATAACAAGACGTTCGTACCTTAAAATGTTTTATATAAAAGCAAAGATGATGCCACACTGTAGGAGTGTCGGGTGATGGTAGCATCCGGTTTGTCATTGCAGTAACTTTTATTGTACTGTTGAAAAAGATATGAAAATTGGTTCAGTCAGCAGAGAGTAGCTTCTAAGTCACTCTTTGGAGTTCAGCTCATGTATGAGATCAATCCAACTGATAGGGGCTGTTATACTCCTTGTCTTGTGTATGGGTTGGGGTCTGACGCCAGAGGGCGGCTCGAACTGGCTTAGTTAATATCTCAGTCACCTTGTCACTTGACAGGAACTCAAGTTAGCAGTGAAAACAGGTATAGAAGTCGTGATGAAAAATGATGCAGAACCATTGTTCTTGAGCCAGAGATGGGAATATTTGAAGTTTGTGACTATATTGCCATGAATTGAGAGACGTGGTGAGTTCTTACAGTGACTTGCCTGGATTCCCTGGAAGACTTGACGCGCATCCGTATTATTTGAGGTCAGTGTCACTTGACTTGTCCAATCTCTGTCTTGACCAAAGTCAACAATTAATGTTCAATACTGCCATTTTCGAAATGGTTCACTGTGGTGAAAATGAGACTGTGCGAAACTGAGTAAAAAAATCTTTATACATATTTTGCTTAATTAGGTTGCATTATCGGCTATCATGGCAGGAACCTCGTCACGGGCAGTGGCCTACGCATGGGTTGGGGGGGGGGGTCGTGAGTCCCCGACCCCCACCCTTTGACCTTGAACCCTTGTGACTCAATACTTTCCAACCAACTTTTGTTTACTGTTCAGTAGACTTTCACACTTTGTGTTATCATTTTTGTTGCAGTATGCATCAAAGGCCCCATCAATTTGGCTTTATTTGCCAATAGGGAGGGTTGCTATAATGAGGTGCACTTCCCTGGGTCCCAACCTCAACCCCCCCCCCCATGCCATGTATGCAATTGTGTCTGGTGTGCAGATTCCGAACTCACTCGGTGCCCCTCAACGAAATGAACAAACTGGGGTGTCCGTCTCCCCAAAGAAGGTGCGTGCCCAGTTTTCTCCCCTGCTAGTACCACCTGAAGTCAGCGTCCCGGCACTGTTAGCACTTAGCACTCATTTTATATCACACATGCACCTAACAGTGTGATAAGTGTCAATGTATTCAAATACCTCGGTGGAGTGAAATTCAAAAATGTGTTCCTCCTCCCTTACATAAATTCAGACAATTTGCTGAAGGAGCTACTACTATTTACAACTACCTACCCGTTGGTTGATTGTTAAATATTCATCACAATCACACCCCAGTATGCTATTGTTGACTTCACACAAGTATCACAGTTGCCTGTGTAAGTTTTGTGCTCAGGCCTCACTATCAGATGTTTTCATATTGACAAGATGTTGCAAATATGGGGCCACGGAAATGTGACATGGTGATTATGTCATAGTTTGTGTTACCACTCACGGCATTGTTTAGAACATGGTACTGGCATGCCAGCTTTAACATCCGATCCGTGGAAAATTGCACAAAAATTGGAATGGTCCCAGATGTCCTCTCCTGTCACAGCGTGTAAGGAGGAGGACACTTTTTTGAACATGGGCTGATATGTTGAGCATGGCAAATGCTATGTTTTCGAAATTCGGTACATAGAGGATATCATCCCACTTCCATTCATTAACTAAGAAACAGGAATCCACCTTGTTTGAAAGTTACATGGAACTTTGTGGGTTCATTCATCATGTCATGTGGTGTGGATTACAAGTTAACCACAATTTTTTCAGCGTATATCACATATTATGGTGCATGAAATTGCAACCATTTTGTAGTCTACATTGTTTGCAATAAATTTTGATGGTGATACACATGTAGAAAATGATCTATGACTAAAGTTTTGTGGACCAGCAACTTAAATTATACTTGTTTCCTTTTTTTCCATTTTCTTCTCACCTCTGATCCCTAATTATATCCCTATCCCCGCACACTGTAAGTGTTCGGGGATATTATGGTTTTGGCCGTGGTCCCGCCGTCTCCGCCGCCAGCTCCGGAAACTTTTGGCTTAGCGCTCTCATGCCTCAACACTTCATCCGATTGACCCAAAAGTTGGTACACATTCCGTATACTTTAACATCTCGATAAGTTCGAAAATGGGCGATATCGTATATTTGTTGCCCTCTATTTTGCAGTTTTTTTCGGCAAAATGTTCAAGTTCGTGCGTTTACACGACTGGTGGTTGTGGGTAGTTGTTGACCAAAAACATGGCGCATTTTCAAGTCATCCCAGGTCAAGTTTTTTGCTTCCTTTGCCATAGCCTACTTATAGCATAATGTATGTGATATTTCAAACTTCCTTGGATTTCCATGAAACCATGTGGAAGAGCGGCCACTATCTGTCGATGAATTTTCCTAATGTGGCCGGAGTCACTGGAGGTCATCTTGCTGAGACTATTTGCATACTTTATGGCCAATTTACAATGTTCATCGAAACTGCATGTCATTTCAAGTCATTCAAGGTCTCTATAGGGTCAACAAACTGTTTTGGCTATAATCGGGAAAATTTAAATTCTCGAAGGGCTGGATTGTCTCCCATTGTGCATATAATTGTTGACCTGCATGTGTGAACCTCTTGACCTTGAATTGTCCTGGCTGTTTGGGTTGGTCCATGTGGGTGAGGAGTCGAATCTTGATAAATGGCTTTATTTTAAGGAGTTACGGGGGTGTCTCTGTCACGAGAGGTCTGGGAGATGTGGAAACTGGTGTGTTTTTGGATGTGATTGAACTTTGTATGTTGTTTATGAAAGAAACAACTCCATCTGCTGCGCTCGAACGCTTACTTTGGGTAGTTTTCAAGGGATCAAAGTTCAATTTTCAACCTTTTTCGCAATACATTGGATATTTCATTGGAATGCAATATGCTCTAGGAGTGTTGCATCACTGTAGTGTCACATTTTCCTACAAGCCGCCATGTCATTGAAGGGTCATTAAAGGTCACTTAGGGGTCAAAAACTGATTTTAGTCCTTTTCGGCAATAGCACTGGCCGTTTCATCAGAATGCACAATTCTCCTAGGAGTGGATGTTATCACAATGGAGATAACAATTCTCATAATATCTGTCATATCATTAAAGTCATTCGAGGTCACTTGAGGGGTCAAAAACTGTTTTCGGGCTATAATCGGAGAATTGAATATCCCTGCGAAAGCGGGATGGTTTCCCATTGTAGATATAATTGTTGACCTGCATGTTATGTGACCTCTGACCTGATTTTGATGAGACCTCTGTTCCGGGTGGGTCATTTGGTTAAAGGTCGAATCTTGATAAATGTGCTTATTTAAGGACGCAACCTTTGTCCGGCCTGTAGGGGTGCCCCTACAATTAACAAGTCAATTTATGGAAGGAAACCCCCATTTATCTGTACACGTTTTCGCTCACAGTCTATAAATGTCTCCTTTCCACGTAATTTCCGGTTTCATTTTTCATCAATTTTCTTTGATAAGAGATGCGGGGATAGATACGTCTTGACGGTTTACCCCCGCCATTTTCGAGTTTTTTTAACTAATCTCCCTAAATATTTGAACAACAAAATTTAATGTGTTTTCCTACGAAATACACCAGAAACCCTTGAAATCAACACTCAGATTTCCAACTCTCTGATGAAACACACTTGTGTACCCTAGCTTGTCGAATTAGCCCATATGTTTTGCCGGCGTGCCCCTTCTCTTGCCGATGCGGAAATGGCCATTAATGAGAGCCAAAATTGAAAACGCTAAAAAGAAAGTCTGGCTTCCGGTTTTTTCTATCTATCCATCTTTCCATTCCTGTATTCCTTCACTCCTTTAGCTCCCTTTTCCATTACCCTTCCCCGTCTTTCTTGCTTTTCTCTCTTCCCTCTTCTCTCTTTTCCCTTCTTTCCCTCCTCTCCCTCCTCTTCTCCTCTTCTTCTTCCTCTTTCTCCTTTTTGCGACAAACCGAAATGTTGCCGACGGCCAACTTATTGGCTCGCTACGGCCCTGCCCTTCCATTTTGGGTTGGTTTTGCAGACTAATCCATGAAAAACACAATTCTAGGCAACCAGAGCACCAATGGTGCTGTAACTCACAACACACAAACAAATGTGCAATTATGTTGTTAAATGTTCAAGATCATGAGGCCAAGAAGTACAAGATGTGCATATAGTGCTATCGAGAGGGGCCAAAATTTGCCTCTTTGGGGATTGACTCCTAGTCCTGCTAGATGCATAAGCAAGCACTAGAGAAAATTAAACAACAAAGCTGGTGGTAGTGGCAGAGGCTGGAAGCATCCACTGTTTTTTTAATGACAAGGAAATTTGGAGCTATATCCTCGGTGAACATCGCCTAGCTGCGCTTGGCGCAGGGGGCAATGGTCCCGACACCTCGGCACCGATCAACCATATCCCAAATACACCTGCTGTGTATGTCACGTACGGGACCAGTTCTCTGGGCACGAATCCTCATTTTTCCTTCCCTTTCCCAGCCCCTTTAGAGTCTTGGGTATGGTCCGCCCGGGATCAAACGAACCCCGACTTCTCCTGGTTGGAAGACGACGCTCTACCAATTTTTCCAGCCACTATTTGCGGGGGTACATAACTAGTGGCATAGTTTCATCAATGACCAATACAGAGCTAACACCAGCACCTGACAACCCTGGGAGTCCAAGCATACTAGCTGACCTGAGTAAACAAAAAGTGAAGCGCATAACTCATGTCAACAGATAACCTTCACCTTTTTACATTGTCCATGGTGTATGGATTGTACAACCATATATGTTGCACCGAATTTGATGTGTGTACAGGTTTTTGTTTTTTCTTATGTTATACACATGTCCTTGTTTGAGCACACCTATTTCATGGCCCACGAGTGGGCGCTGACCTGGATACTGCAACCTTATTGTCAGCTGTGACTCACGGAATAAGGCAATGCCTCTTTGTTGGTAATGGACCATATCACCAGTTTCATAAAAATCTGACAGATTTCCAAATTTTGCATGAATATGCAAATAGATCCCTCCGTAGCAGGTTTACGTTGAAAATCTTATCAGTTCTACCTTATATCCTGTACTATGTGCCAAACCAAATCACCATAGCAAGTAAGGTATCATCTGTATTTTGCTCCTCAGCCTGAACAATTAATTTCAAATAGAATAGGCTTAATTACCCATACTTATCATCCATCTTAGTGACTCCGTGCCCAAATCTAATCCAGATCGTGTTCACCCACACTGCAACTACATACAACACTGCAACTACAATCTGTACAAAATCCATCCACCAATCATCCTACCGTTTCTGAGAAAGCCTGGCTAAAGATCGAGAAAGTGTGAACTCCACAACAATGTGTATGTTGTGCGCACATCCATGCACACATGTTAGAGTGCCGCTAATTCTCTTTCTGCCAAACAAAACGGACTCCAGATTGAACAATGCATAGCCCATTTAGATGTCAATTCACATACTTATGTGCTTCCCTGGCCTGTACGGTATTAGTTTGTTCAAGACAGTGGCAGTCATGAGTGTTCATTGGGCAGGTAGGTACAAAGGTTGTTCTCGAACCTTTATTACCTAACCAAACACAACTTGTTTGCTCGGACCTTTAATACCTAAACAAACCACGACCTCACACTATGGCTGTTTACTACTCCTGTGAACAAATTATGTATGCATACAAAGCTACTGAAAGAGGCTCCTGAAAGAATTTGGCCCTGAAAGCACCTTTAATAATCAAAGTTAATTCGAGAGTTTGTATTTCCCAAAATATAATAAAGATTAAAATCCCCAATTTCACACATGATACAAAACCAATTCCGTCAATGGTACAATATGGGTACGTTCACATTACTTTCCACATGCGAGAATGTGAGGAGTTACTTCTAAGCTAGGGCGTTGACTAGTACACAGGCTAACAACGAACCAGCGCATGACGTAAACGTCTTGGTAGCTGGTGCACATAGCCGTAGGTGTAGATCATTAAACGGATTAGGAAACCAATTTTTTTAAGATCCCTAATTGCTCTGTCCATAACCTTCCCACTGGCCACATCTCTCCTCTTTTGCTAAGGAAGTTTCCTTATGGTAAAATCCTGACAATGACATCATTGAAAACCAACCATTGCAATCTAAACCCAACATAGGAAACACTCCCTTTCTGGATCACCAGCCAACAATCTAGAGCGAGAGGTGCTGACGACAATCCTCTCCCCCCAGGACATAGGTTTTATGTCCAACTAGGCTGCCTACCTCAGTACCTGGACCTGCTGACAGAAAAGGTAAACACTACTCTGCAGAGGAATGAGAGTCTCGTAACAGAACTTCTCTCACACTGTCACAGAGAGCTTTGGATAAAGTGGGAAATTGGGGTAATTATTTGAATTTATTGAACTCTGACACGCTATGCGAACATAAATGTCAACTCAGCCTAGCTGGAGCAAGCTTCATTTTTCACCTACCAAGTTTCAACCTGATCGCATATACGGTTTTAATGTTTGAATGAATGTGAACAAAACTAGAACGACGAACCAATCGGACGGAAAGACATGATGACTTGTGAGCTGCTCTCCCGCATATGCAATAAAAGAGCTGCATTTAAGAAAAACTTCCCTGTTAGGCACTCTGATGCTGTAATCAACATAAGTCGTCTTTGGCATAACAATGTTATCAATAATTGGCACTTGATGACTGTTCTGAAATAATGATTATTCTTGTTAAGTGGGTTCTCAAACCAGCCTGTCCAGTATCAGGGGGAATTTCAGTTGCGGTATCTAGCTTGGTTTCAGCCATCCTGACCTGACATTTTGGAAGTCATTCGCATCCATGTTACAGCAGAATCTATTGGAAACTGGACATCGCCTGGCGGGTAACCGCCAACGTGTATATCCCCACTTTCGATTAATCCTCGGGTAACAGTGTTAGCTTTTAATTTTTTATTCAGGAGGGCATTTATCACCAGGGAAGTGGGAGGTTGGTCCAATTCACACCGCATGCTCTGAACTAAATGCAAATCTGCAGTCAAATCAGTTCTGTCAGGAATTCGAAATGGTCGTTGGGTTGGTCCCATGGGGCAAAATTTGTGTTGAAATGATCGTTTTGTTCTGAACATGCAAAAATGTAAGAATCTTTTACCCCAGAGGTTTAAAATGGCCACCAGGCGCGTGGTCGTCTGGAGCGAAAACAACAGTTGGTCTTTAAACGATCGCCAATACTTTCCAAAGAACACAACTCACAACAAAAAAAAAAAGTTTACGCAAAAACTCCAGATCGGCCCGACAGTCAAGCGCCCAATTACTATCCTGCAGTTTCATTTAAATCCAAGATGGCCCGCCACCAGATGTGCCGCTATGCTCACCTCAAACTCATCCGAATTTTGTGTAAGGGCACTGTGTGCAAATCTTTTGTTTCAATCGGACATGGCGTAATAGAGCTATTGGCAAGAAAGAGTTATTATTGCGTTGACACGAAAATCCCTCCGGCGACGTGGCGGCGACCGAGATGATGGTGCCAAACCTAATATCCCAATGTGGGAGATATTATCCATAAGAGGTGGCTATATTTGCGCCTGGGATGTCTGTTACATTATGGTCCCATGGCCCTACCAAACCATCAATTGTTGGACGGAATACTGACCATGTGTACCAAGTTCAGTGAAAAACCAGAAAGACCAACGCTTGAGTTATTGCCTTGACCTCTTCCTGACAACCTATAGCCCAGACACAGGCCAAATGGGAGATATTTACCAGCTGTATGACCTCTGTGTGCCCTCTCACCTTGGAACCGAACAATCGTTCATGTACTCATCTGGGCGGAACACACATACCAAGTATGAACTTCATCATCCATCCATGTGGGTCAAGTTATCGTGTTTCACAGCCAAAATTGCTAAATTATTGACTTTTCACAAATTTTCCTATTCTTGAACAGAATTCACCCCCGACTCTATAACAAAACAATAGGTTCCTGTCCTCCCCATAGAAGATACACACCAAAATTAAACCAGATCAGACCAACCCTTCCCGACTACCGTGTTCACAAGATTGTCAGCGTGCCTCTGGTGACCTCAAGATGACCTCTGACCTTGACCCCAAAACCATAAGATTCCTGTACTCCATAATGGGGAACACACATACCAGTATGAGCTTATCCATCCAGGTGGGCGTTCGAGTTATGTGTCCACAAGCCAAAAAAATTGGCCAAAGTATCGACTTTTCACAATTTTTCTATTTTGACCAAAATTCACCCCCGACCTATACCAAAAACAACAGGGTTCCTGTACTCCCTCTAAGAAAGTCTACCCACCCATTTGAACCCGATCGAACCAACAATTCTGGACTTATGTGTTCACAAGGTTTTCAGACTGTGACCTCTGGTGACCTCAACCTTACCCCAACACAATAGGGTTATTCTGTACTCAGTCATGGGAACACCCATACTAAGTAAGAGTCTTCATCCATCCAAGTTATCGTGTTCACACCCAAATTGGCCAAATTATTGACTTTCTTCACAATTTTACTATTTTTGACCAAAATTCACCCCTGACCTATATAACAAACAATAGGGTTTCCTGTAC
This sequence comes from Sclerodactyla briareus, assembly GCA_026419785.1. Lineage (NCBI taxonomy): Eukaryota > Metazoa > Echinodermata > Holothuroidea > Dendrochirotida > Sclerodactylidae > Sclerodactyla > Sclerodactyla briareus. Next base: position 227,638 of record JAODTK010005605.1, on the reverse strand, counting down.
CCCATAAGGAAAGCTACACATCAATTTGAACCCAATCAGACCAACCATTTCTGACTAATCGTGTTCCACAAGGTTTTCAGCTTTGACCTCTGGTGAGCTCAGATGACCTCTGACCTGACCCCAAACAAGTAGGGATCATGTACTAATCATGGGGACCACAACACCATATGTGATCTTCAATCCATCCAGGTGGGTCGTTTCGTGTTCACAAGCCAAATTGGCCAATTATCGACTTTTCACAATTTTTCTATTTTCGACGAAAATTCACCCCCGACCTATTACCAAAAACAATAGGTTCTTGTACGCCCATAAAAGACACACACCAAATGTGAAAGAACCCGCTCAGACCACCATCCAGGCTTTTCGTGTTCCCAAGGTTTGCGGGGACTTTACCTCTGGTGACCTCAGATGACCAAAATCCACCCCAACCTTACCCACAAACAATAGGGTTCTGTACTCATCATGGGAACACAACTACCAAGAATGAGCTTCAATCCCTCCAGGTGGGTGAGTTTCGTGTTCACAAGCCAAAATTGGCCAACTTATTGACTTTTCACAATTTACTATTTTTGACCAAAATTCACCCCCGACCTAGACCCAAAAACAATTAGGGTTCTGTTACTCCCCATAAAAAAGCTACACACCAAAGTTGAAAACCAAATCAGACCAACCATTTCTGACTTATGTGTTCACAAGGTTCAGACTTTGACTCTGGTGTGACCTCAGAAGAACTCTGACCTGGCCCCAAAACAACAGGGTTCAATGTACCATCATGGAATACCCACATACCAAGTATTCGCTTCATCCATCCAGATGAGGTCGAGTTTCGTGTTCACAAGCCAAACTTGGCCAATTTTTTGTGACTTTTCACAAATTTTCCATTTTTGACCAAAATTCAACCCCCAACCTATACCACTAACGATAGGGTTCCTATACTCCCCACAAGAAAGCTACACACCAAATTTGAACCCGATTCAGACCAACCATTCTGGACCTATCGGTTTCACAAGGTTTTCAGACTTTGACCTCTGTGACCTCAGACCTGACCCCAAAACAATAGGGTTCTGTACTCGCATGGGGAACACACAAACTAAGTATGAGCTTCATCCATCCAGGTGGGGTCGAGTTATCCGTGTTCACAAGCCAAATTGGTCCAATTATTGACTGCAATCACAAATTTTCTATTTTTGACCAAATTCACCGCGGACCTATACAAAACATAGGGTTCCTGTACTCCCCCATAATAAGCTACCCATCAAATTTGAACCCATCAGACCAACCATTCTGGACTTATCGTGTTCCACATGCAACAAGGTTTTCAGACTTTGACCTCTGTGAGCCAGAACCTCAGATGACCTCTAATCTGATCCCAAACCATCGGGTTCATGAACTCATCATGAGGACACACTACCAAGTATGAGCTTCATCCATCCAGCCAGGCGGGGTCCAGTTATGTGTCACAAGCAGTTTCACACACATACATACACACACACACACACTGCATACTGCATAGATTCCTTCCTCCGACTTCGTCAAGGAATCGAAAACTACATTGGAACTGTCTAAATTCGATGCAAATTAGATGCAATATTGCCCTACGATACCCACTTCTAGCTTAATATCTCGTGGAACCAGAGTGACCAACATCTAACCAAGTTTCATGAATTCAACAAACGAATTTTAGTTCACTAGGAAGGCAGGTACACTACACCAAGTTTTGTAAACATCCGACATTTGCGACCTATTTAGCATTTTTGAGGCGGGTGGTAATCATAACAGGTACAACAAGTCCTACTACCCTATCCTACTCAAAAACCACATTACCAAGGCTCTTGCTATTTGGCTGACACAATAATTAACATCAAATAGGTATCAATTTGATTTGTTTCTAACCTACCGCGGTTCAGGACGCCAATTAAAAGGCTCATCTAGGTAACCCGCTGGTCCGTGTGATCGTGAAGAGCATTGGCCATAAATTGCCTTCTCTTCTCGCTAGTGCTCAGATTTACGAGGCAGGGGTGCAACCAATCCCAACCTGCTCCCGGTGTGTTCCAAACGATTTATCGGTATCGGAATCGGCCCGATTAGGGCATAAACGATAAATCGGTATCGGAATGGGTAAATTGCTCATCTAGTTCCCGATCACGAGTACCAGTTACCCCATAACCATGACAGCAGAAAGTCAAACATGTTCCATTTTCCTCTCAATCATTGGAACATATGTACGTGACCACACATTCACAAATCACCAAACACACGGTTGAAGCCAAAATGTCTTGCCATTTTCCACATGCTCGGGCATCCCCACCAGCTCCCCACCCCCCCCCCCCCCCTCCGAAATCCGCCCTCCCCATAACTACAACTCACAAAACGATCGTTCATTCAGCCGTAACATAACAAGGTTATATGCTGTGCATTGCGCTATACATTGCACATATAACAGAGACGACACTCAAACTATGAATGGCATATGCTACCACATTACCATCGCCTCGATTTGCGACATGGATACCGAAGTCAAGACACGGCCTGGAATTTTGATTGTGAATGTTCTAAAATCATTGCGAAAACTAATAATTATCATCGTTGTACCCTGATACATTGTGAATTAAACCATTCATTCATGGCATTAGGTAACGTAGGTATAAGTGAGTCACAGGCCACAAGCAACCATTTGGTGAAGCGGCCGATCCGCTACCGCCTCGAGTAAGTGGTTACGGTCTTAACCCCAGGGCCAATGCGAAAACCCCTCGACGTTAAGCTGTGTGCGGAGAGATGACAAATTAAGTGAAGTACCGCGCTACACTTGTGTACACACATACACAATGTTGTTGGTACAGTGTATGCACGGAAGTATTTTCAGGCTTCTCGTGTAGCCGGCGCGTGTATCGACTTTATGATATTCACAAGGGTATCGGAGCTTCCGAATCAATTCGAAAGTGGCGATATTATTTTGTTCCCTTCAATGAGCCAAACATATGCATGCAATAAAAAGATGGAATCTGATAAGTATTGACTTGAAAGAAAGCAGAATTAGACACCCTGTTGGTCTATTGAGGCGATCAATCAGGAAGTTGCCTACGAAGCAAGGACATGTGAACGTGTTGTAATGTGCGACTTGAAGTAACGGATACGGAATCGGACCGATTATGGGAAAACTAATCGGAAATCGGTAACATCCGATATGCTTAATCGTTTGAACACTACTCCCGGGACGGCATTTTACATCACCAATATGAACGGATCATCAGTGAACTCAGGACCGACCACTTTCTCGGAACCTGGTGGAGCGGAAAGTTCAAGTCAAAGTGACTGCTCAAAGCCGACAGACAAGACTTATTGCAAACATCTCGTAACGAACCCCAGAAAATCCACTGCGTCGCAGCGGAACATGAAGTGAAGACTAAGACCTCGCCCATCACAGCTGCAAGTACAGCCGGAACAGCCACCGAGGGGAAAATTGTCCAGTGACTGCTGCAACTCGAACCCGGAAAATAGTTTGTGAAAGTGTCACTGATACCACTCTACGATTCTTCCGCCTAACAGAACATTATTACTGTTGACTTTCAAGAATCTTTCGAAATCCGAGAGAAATACTGTTGTCGAGCAAGGTGACACACAGTCATGCACACATAGTGATCGCTATTTCAGTCACTTCCTGAAAAGAAACTATTTGTTATCCCAGTCCATTGCTTATGGACTTCAGCCATAAATGTATGTGTGTGCACACAGCTGGTTGACAGGGTGATCTCAAGCAAGGCCAAGTAAAAGCAGATCAGATTTGAATGTCCAAATTTGGAACAATTTTCTTGCAATTTTCAGGCTCTAAGTCGTGTTGGTTCAACAAGGAATAGTAGTAGCACAATTTGGGTAAGGAGGGATCGACTGCAGACTGTACGTGCATGGCCAAGACATACAAGGGCCTATGAACACTCAGCAACATTATGCTCAGTGATTGTAAATCTGTTTGTAAATGGCAAGCTGTATTCTAATGATCCAACCGCTTGTAGGCTATTAGACTTCAAACCCAATTGGGCTTTAACAAGAATGCATATCTGTAGCCTAGAAATGTCAAATAACAGCTAAAAATGAACCAGAACCATAAATCTTTACATAAATATTCAGTTTTATGGCACGCAAGGGATCAATATGACAGGTGTGCAAACCAGGTAGGGGTGGGATGGGGGAGGGGATTTGATACTGCCACTTGGGATGGTATTCATAGAAGATATACAGTGTAATTGGTACACTTTTCGCTTGCAGTATAAACGTCTATTAGGATATTGTGAATGCTGGACGGGTTTGCACGAGGGTGGAATATATATAAAAGAAATGCTGAAAAGGTAACCAGACACCACTTTAAAACAACACTCCTTTGAAGTAAGTTAGATTTTCTTAAATTACCCTCAGACCTCCTAAGATGGAGTTGTATTCACTGAAAGCTCATCACACACAGATGTCATAAAATACAAAACCATCAAGGCTTCACAGGCCTGCGATGCCCTTAGCCCTTGTACTTTGAACATGAGAGAAAACAGTCTTGCAGAACAAACTTGTCAATTCGCAGAAACACAGTTTCACTAAACAAATGCTTTGACCTGCTGTTTGCATTTGACGGAGGAAGTTAAGGCTCTGGCCTAAATTAGCACACAAGAAAAAGTAGGGTTATCATTCAAAGATGGGCTTGTAACTGAAGCTGGAATTTCTCAGAGGAAATGGACTCTCTTCCCCAAGATGGCGATCAGTCATGCTTTGCCCACCCCCCCCCCCAAAAGGCCACCAATAAGCCCATTATTTATGCTCTAAATTGCCATCTGACCTTGACCCTTGCCAATTCGCCTATAGATCAAACAGAAGTATAGACGATGCAATATCTATTAAACATTCATGAAATTTTACAGCATCTTGAGCCCAAGAATTCTTATGCTGGAGTTTTATTTGTAGATTACAGCTCGCTTTTAATACTATTATCCCTTCTAAACTGCATTCTAAGCTCATCAATGACCTCAAGCTCCCGGTTCTATTTGTAATCGGATTTGAGATTTTCTTGTGAATCGTCCTCAGGTTGTAAGAATTGAGTCATTATGTTTCGTCCATTCTAACATTGAGTACTTGTACACCACAGGGTTGCCCTCTCTCACCAACACTTCATTCACTTTCTACGTATGATTGTAAGGTAGATAGCCCGAACTGTCTTGTGACCAAGTTTGCTGATGATACAACCCTCACTGGCTTCATATCGGACAATGATGAGTCGATTTATCGTGCACAGGTCGAATCTCTCATACACTGGTGTAATAAGAACAACCTTCTTCTTAATGTTTCCAAGACTAAATAAAGGATTTTTGACTTTCAGAAAAAGAAGCCAGATATGCAGCCATTACGTATTGGAGGAGACATCGTAGAGCAGGTGCCAAGTTTTAAATTCCTTGATACCCACATTACCAATAATATCATTGGTCTGTGAACTGTACAGAAATTTTGAGCTAGTTTTGAAAGCTAGGCAACGTCTCTATTTTTTGCTTATCAATTTCTATCGTGCAATAGTGGAGAGCATCCTGACGTCATCGATCAGTGTCTGGTTTGGCAGAGCCACGTAAAATGATATCCGCAGATTATCTGCAGTGGTCAGGTCAGCTGAAAAGACAATTGGCGCTGATCTCCCTTCCCTGGAGTCGCTTTACATGAACAGGTCTCTCCGTAGAACTCAGCTCATTTTGCGTGATCCTGGTCATCCTGTCAATGCATATTTCAATTTCTTGCCATCACACCACAGACTCCGTACATTCAGAGTGAACGGGCGGTTTACCGCCAGTTTCTTTCCAGCTGCTGTCAAATTTTATAACACCTGTAATATTTTTTTTCCAACTTGCCTGTTTTTGATCTTTCTTACCTTTCTTACCGTTTATAATTGATCTCTATCTTTTCATCATATTTGTACATATTCCATCTTTACTATTTCTATGCTAAGGAACTTGAGGAACGTTTCAATTTTCGATGTGTAATTTTATTGCTCATTGATTGAATAAATTATCTATCTATCTATCTATCTATCTATTATCTATCTATCATCTATCTATCTATCTATCTATCTATCATCTATCTATCTATCTATCTATTATCTATCTATCTATCTATTATCTATCTATCTATTATCTATCTATCAGTTCAGTTAAACAAGGTTATAATTCTAGATTGTGTCAAAGGTATAGGGGTAATGACACTGGTCGTTGCATGCCCGATAGTGGCAGGGACAGAAAGAGAAGCAGAGAGATGAAGCGAGGAAGAGAAGGACCTTTCGAAACCCCTCTGATGAAAACTAAACATCCTACCAGCACAAAACTTCACGGATCCCCCCCCCCCCCCCAGACTGATCAACAATAACAACCGGAAAGTTGGGGTGAATTGATTGTGTTTTCAAAGAGTGGTGACAGATTTAAAATAGCCAAATGATATTTTTATTAGAGCTATGAGGAAAAACTTGCCTATGTACCCCCGAGCTGTTTAGTGGGCGCATATGCACTTACTACTGCCATTCAAAACTTTCAACAGGCTATGGGATAGAGAAGCAGATACACTTTCTCTATTCCAGAGGTTCTGGCCAGGCCAGGCTTGCAGGCGGCAGTCAACCTCATCCGGATGGTGAACTGAAATTTGTGATAAAATTATGATTGTTCATCTTTATATTGATTTTCCGAATGATCCAGGGAATGCCTTATCCTGCAATATGTATATGGTGAGTGCCCTGAGAAGACAAGTGCGCCAAACATGGTGGCACTGCACTAGGACAGCAAATCATCATGGTCCAGTCTGTGGTGGTCACTTACAAACTCAACAATTCAAGTCTGCTGAAGAAACCCTACTTTGCTCACTAGACCATTCTGTTGCGCTCACTGGTTTTGCTATAATGATGATGACCCATTGTTTCTGCATCATAAATTATCACAAAGGTATCAATACACTGCGCTCGTACTCTCAATTCCCTCTGTAATTTACCACCACAAGCTTCTCGGCCGTCCCTTGTGGGTAATCACAAATATTGATCATTTGCTCTATTATTTTTCTTGTTATCACGCTGGGGGGGAACAGTAGCCGACAGAGTTAACTTGATTAGGGCCGCTCCCCCTGACATTCGGGGCGATCGTAATCAAATTTTTACCTGTATCTAAATATCATCGGGGATCGTCTCCGGTCCCTGGCATTGTGATACTGAGGACAGGCGTATCCCTGACGGCACAGACGTGGCGGCCGCTTGCACGGCTCCGTCTTGTAATTGGCTAAGACAAATATCGTATTGCGAAAGATGGGGACGGAGAGGTAAGAATGATCTGCGAGTGGCCAGTAAAGATAAATGATGATGCAAACAGAAGTTCAGGCTGTTAAGATATAGATAATGATGATGAGACAGGACATGGGGCCATGAGATGAACTAGGGGCAGGGGAGGGGGTGGTAGATTGTTGAGCAAAAAAAAGGAACAGGGGGAGGACAGTCCATCAAACTCTCAATAGCTTGATAGTTCAAATTAACTGTTACCCAAGCACTCAAGAAGCTGGTGTAGCGTTGCAAAATGCTCATCAAATGAGCAAAATTGCTACACACTTTGGAAGTGTGAAGCAGTCAGTCTGTACGTACACAAAACTATAGACAGCATACAGGTTTTCTACAATTCCTCCCCAAGTAGTGTCAGGCACTATTCCAAATGCTGACTGTTACCCTTTTTCCTTCCCAAGGTATGTGAATGCAATTTTTGAATGACCGGGGTATTTAGGAAACATTAACAGCCAGGGTGTTTCAAATGCAAACTTAAATGCAACGTTGGATGCCATTGCATGAATCCTTACAATACAGAGCTCTGCTATATGAGCTGGTTTTGTACTCCTGCGCTTGTGTCATTGTCCCCCAAAATGGCAAGTGTGATGAATTCCGAACTGTGGGTTCAATGTTCCATAGTAATTAGACGGTCTCATTACTCTTCCGTTTGACAACAAATTATCCTGAAATTGGGCTTGCAGAGAACTATTTTATATTCATTTCTGTATTTGAACTGTATACCAATCCAGAGAGAAGGAATTCACAGGATTAGTCACTGGCAGTGAATGCGGCTCATGCACAGTATAGAAACCTGGAAAGTCCTCCAATAGTGTTATAGCTGTGTGTGACTTTTTCATTTATTTAATTAGCCATTGTGTTCACAAGCTGAAAATTGGCCGAAATAGCTGAAATTGGCCGAAATATCTTTTTTTCACATCATTCCAATTTCCCATAGAAAAATTATCCCTGATTTACACCATAAACAATAGGTTCTTGCACTGCCCATAAAAAAGGTACACAACAAATATCAGCTTTATCAGAGCAAGAGTTATGGACTTTACTGAAGTTTGCATGATTCATGCGATTCCCTCAACATTGTTGAATTTGAACGTAATTTGGTGGATGTAGACTACATTTTATCCCGACAAAAGTAGAGGTCATTTTGAGGTTATCAATCATTAGTCAAATTTGCATAATAGATTCCTCTGTGGATATCCTTTCAAAATTGAATTAGATTGACATGGCACTCATTGATTGGTCAATAGTGAGTGGGGATATAATAGCAAAGCCAGAGTCACTAGCTACAACTTGAACAAAATTAGACAGATCCGTAAGTGTCTCATGGTCGAAAGTTGTAAGTCTGTTTTATTAGGTCTGGTAATTTCACATCTCGATTATTGTATGCTTTGCTTCTTGGCTTACCCTGTTCTTCTCTGCTTCCTCTCCAATCAATACAAAATCAAGCTGCCAAGCTAATTCTCCTAAGAGAAAATATGACAGTGCCTGCAGGGATTGCTTGCGCAGTCTACACTGGCCTCCTATTGAGCAACGCATTGAATTCAAAGTTCTCTGTCTTGTTTACAAATCCCTCAATCAGCAAAGCCCCTGGACTATCTCAGTAACTTGTCTCTAGGCGTACATCAACCTATAATATTAGGAGCTTTTCCTCCTATACTCTCTTTGTTTCCCCCACTCGCACCAAACGGTTTGGTGATCATGCTTTTTCCGTTGCTGGTGCTAGTCTGTGGAACGCGCTCCCTCGTGAGATACAAGCTCGCCCTACTTTCTCCTCTTTCAAATCGTCTTTGGAGACATTCTTTTCAGAGAAGCATTTAGTTAATTCTTCCTGCCACTCTCGCTCGTCTCGCCATTCTTCTTGCCATTTTACCGTTTACAGTACACGTGTTGTATTTTCCTATATTAATTTTTGTATCTTGCTCTGTAGCTGTGTGTTCTTACATTGTAAAGCGTCGTAGAATATCGTTTTAGTTATGGGACTAGTTAAATGTTCATAAAATAAATAAATAAATAAATATAACCGTTGGTGGGTCACCGTTTGCCTGATGTTGTCTAGGTCCAGCGTACCGGGTCTTTTAGAGTTTATATAAAAATAGAGAGATCATAGTGCCATATTGATATTGGGTGTGTTTTAGAGTTGACAGTAACCCACAGTAGCATTCATAGGAAAGCAACTGTTCGTCCCCCCAGTTCATAGTTTGGGGTGCATCGCACGTGGGCCGACGATCATGTTACTGATATGATAATAGGAATTCCTGTCGAAAAAAGGTTGGTTGTCCAAATAGTGTTTTTTTTTTTTTTAAGGCTTCATCTTCCAGTGAGTTTGAATATCATATGATTATCAAGCAATGATCATTATCAGCATTATCATTACCATTATTTATGTATTCGAATTAATGTAAGTTGATATTTCATGCTATAATATTATTGCCGGCCTCGGCCTCAGGAAGGTGGGCCTACGGCCTCGAAGTTGTCAATCAAAAAGCAGGAGGGGTACTTAGCCACATTTCTATGATTTATAACAATTGGTGGTGTTGCAAACGGCGAATACTTCCTTCTCGATCAGGATGGTTGAATTGAAAGAAACCTGACAACCAGTGGTAAGCAGTTACCACTGTAGCACTAATGGCTTGGATAATCAGGAGGAGTTGTGGGAGAGGTGGAAACAGTGAAACACAGTAAAACCGTGAAAGGTTCTGTTACTTGGGGGTCAAGGTGAAGGGAATGGTGGATGTGAAGGGCTGATGACAAGTGACAACAAGAGCCAGGATTGGTTGAATGAAGTTTAGGGAGTGTGGTGAGTGATGCTGAATGGGAGAAGGTTCCCCTGGAAGGTGGAAAGGAAAAGTGTACCGGAGATTCGTGAGGCCTGCAAGTGGTATGGGGGTGAGACTGGTGGTTGAGAGAAAGTGAGATGGCTATTTTGAGAAGGACAGAGGGAGCAATGGTTGGAGCAATGCGGCGTAAAGATCACGGACAGAAGGAGGACTGAGGCTCTGAGAAAGATGTGGTTGGAGGAGGCAGAGGACCAATGGGCAAAGGCAAATGGAGGAGATGGTATGGGAATGTGTAAGGAAGATGAAGACATGTCCTGAGGAAGGAAGGCACGTGAATTTTCAAAGCCCTGGCTGGGAGCAGAAAGCGTGGGACGACCAAGGATGACATGGAAGAGACAGGTGGAGGAGGAGACACAGAAGGAAGACGCAGCAATCGAGCGGATGGAGAGAGGGTGTGGGGCGGGTGTGTAAGATGTAGGTGAATCCGGCACCTCGCATTCGTGGACAAACACACAGATAAAAACTGGATGAAGAAGAATCAGGGTATTCTGACCTTTCGATTGAAAATCCCACCCACAAAATGGTATTAAAGAGGGAAGTTACCTCCCAAGTTTCATTTTTCCAACCTTCCTCCTTCTTTGGAAATCTCTTTCGAGAATAAGTCGTGGAAGGACATTCCATCCTGATTCAATTTCCAAGCAAATTTTACATGCTGACAACCACGATTCAAAAACAGGGGAGACTAGCGATCTGCAAACATGTTAAATTTGCTGCTAAAGTGCATATAGTAACAGTCTGTGAATAGTGGCAAGTGCCCTTTGATCAGAGAATGAGGAGTCAGGTACTGTTTCGTAAACCAGCAAAAATTTTGTTGGAAACGAAATGCTGAAAAATGTGCTTTCCGTGCATTTTTTGCATACAGGTGTCTGCACTTTTTTAAAACTACACACCATTCCATGAGGGTCTTCTACAATTATTTTCTCTTTTTCACTGACATTATATAGATGTCGAAACTGGGGGACAGGGCTCGCTGCATTTCTCCGTGTTTTGAGGTGTTGGGTCAGGGACGGAGTGGGGGGCTTGTGATGGGAGGACATCTCAGGCTGTAGTATACGGGCTGACGCTCAGGTCATGGGGGAGTGCGCGAAGGCGCAGTGCGGACCATTTTTAAACAGTGTCCCCTTTGCGTCCTGTTTAGTGGACGCATGTCCTGTCCTGTAGTATCGTAAAGGACCTGCCTCTCCGTGTCGCCTGTATTTCTATGAAGGTATTGGCAGCTGTCAAGAGTAAAAATATCATATATCTAGGTGAATTCTTTGAAGACAACTGCAGGCTATACAACAGAGGTGATATCATGGAGAATGGAAAACCTGTATCTATAGATCCAAACCCCATTTCAATACGATGTTCCTATGTGTGAGGTTATTGACTCTCAAAAAGTTTGGGCCATTAGGCAGAGAAATTGGGAGACTCGCCAATTCGCAATAACGCATGACATCACACATGGACAACACAGGAAATTATGTTATGTATTTGATTGTTTCATTTGTTTGAATGAGTCAACATTTAGCAGAAGTACTGTGTCTTTCTCTCATCAAAGTAACCATCAACACCTACCAACCACTACAGCAATCCTCTCCCATAGACTAAATGCTTTTTGAAGTGAAATTAATGTTTGGATTTCAATAGAAAACAAAAATGTTTGCAAGGTTGTGCAAGTATGACCTCATTTATTATTGAATGATGGAATGCATTTCGATCTTGTGCAATACACATGCTTCACAATGAACAAATTTCAAATGACTATAACTCCGTAACGGAAAGTCCTATGAGCGTCTGGTTTGGACTGACACATTCAGTTTTTATCCAGCTATGAAACTAAGCCCGGTATAAATAATCCTGCAGTTGTCCTTTGAAAACTTCAATGACATCACACATACAGTATTTCACAGGAAAACAATTTGTTATCAGGGACTATGATTTTTAGGGGTTGACTCACAACTAGAAATAATACTACTACCCGATTGCAGTGACTTTTGGTACTTTCTATTTGACACAGTACGGCAGTGGAAACCCAGACCCAATTTCAGTCAGTTTGAGCGTATCGATAAGGCGCAATCAGCTATTGGGAAATTTGCCTTGTGACATCACGGGGGGAACCGCAAGATCCCATATCATACAAAGTCAATGTAAAACAAGAGCAATAATGGTGCTGTAGCTCAAACCGCACAAAGAACCAAGACTAATGTAAAATTCTGTGTTAAATGTTCAAGATCATGAGGCTAAGACAGCAGTTTCAAACAATGGTCTATTGTGCCCCATAACAACCTTTGACCCTGACCTTCATATGGCCAACATGTCTTAGCAGTCAATGAACAAAGCTACTCAGTTTAGTCAACATCCATCGAAAAATAACCAATTGAGAGAGACAAAGGCAATTCACACAGTGGCCTATTGTGCCCTCTAATGACCTTTGACCTTGACATAGTCAAGGATACTTCAAAAGTCAATGAACATTGGGGCAAAATTTGGTCAACATAATAAATCCATCAAAAAAATGACTGTTTTGCTTCTTTCATCAGATGTTACGATTTCAATTCTAACGGCACTATATGATGTTGCATCCAGAGTCTGCAAACAAGCTGAAAAGAGCACCTCCAAACTAGGCGGGTATTGTGCAGGGTTAAAACCGGCGATGTGTATATCCCCCCGCAGAAACAGCCTTTGTGGACCTCGTCCAGTTGACCTCCAGTGACTTTGAAATGCTCTCCTACCCATTCTTCAGGTCCCACTGTAGTCCACAATCCCCGAGTTTCGTTTGAATATGTCAAACTCAGAAAAATCGCATGATTTAGGCAAAATTTTACCTCCTGTGACCTTGAAAATTACCTACATGGTTGTTACGACTAACAACATTCCACATCCACAGTTTTGTTCAAATCCGACAAAGTTAGGAAGCTTAGCCAAATCACCCTGCCATTTCCCGGAGTGTGGATTTTACCTCTTTTCAGAGTGTGCAGAGACCGTGAAATGAGCTGTGCAGGAAGCTCTGACCCAGGCAGGTCAATATGCAGAGGTTAACGAAAGGAGAATTATATAACTTCTTCCCTGGAGTGGTTGCTACAAGCCATTGTCAAATGTGACAAAGGCAAGAAAGAACTCTTGGGGAGGAGTGAGCTGATCACTTAATTGACAGTTTATTTGGTCAGAGATAAACTTTTGTGATGCAGTGCTATGATTAAGTAGTGAGTACACAAACTAAGAAGCACAAATTTTGTAATGTATCCTGCATGCGAAATACATTTTATTTGGGAAAAATGAGGAACCTTTTTTTTTATTTGTAGCTGAGAGAAGAGAAAAATCTCTTCCATGAGAAAGCGACAAAACATGGAGTTCTCGTCCTTTTTATAGAAATAATCCATTATGAAATTTATATAATTAGGTCTCACAATTTTCTCTTTATTATTAAATTGAGTGGGCCCCAGGCCCAAAATTTCTGAACAACCCCAATGGCCCTCTAACAAGGACCATTACATGTACTTTGAAGAAATCAATTGAAGCTTGTGGGAGGGGATGCATTTCAAGTGAAATTTCATAAAATAGGCCACTGGGCCCAATTGGGACATTGGATCAAAAATTCCTGAACACCCTGGAGGAACGGCTATTACTCCTGTTAGACCATCAATATGACCGAACATCAGCCTTATGCACCAAAATTTGTAGAAGAAGTAGCGATTTGCAGTTTTCCACTTATTGGCCCATTGTGCCCCTTCAATGCCATTTGACCTGACCACTTGGTGGTCAACGGTGACCCATCAGTCAATAAACATTGCGACCAAGTCTGATGGAGATTCATCAAAGCATGAACATTCTGTAGCCAAAAAGATCTAGATGGATAGAATGACATGGGCATCACAATAGCTCAACCAGCATAGCTGGTTTGAGCTAAAAATGTACTTCGAAAATCTTGTACCGAACAAATGATGGGATCGGGATGAAAACCTACTAAATTGTTCACAAAACATTGAAGAACATTCCCATTCTTTTTGCGACTTTCTGTTATCTTGGTGCAAAAATGCAGCATTTACTGTGTAGGATCTATGAGGGACCTTCGCATACTATCCCCCCCCCACCCCCACCAAATCTCTCAAAAGTGAATTGAAAATTATCCAGCAAGGCAACAAGCGAGAAACCTCCAAATTTGGGGTGTGGGGTTTCGATATGCCCTCTTTCCACCCATACTAGTTTGAAGCCAATCTGTATATGACTATTGACCTCTAGAGGTCGATCCGTCGATGGTCATGTAAGAGATTTCTTTCAAGCTAGCACAGGTGAATAAAAGACATCCAAACTTGACACTTCAATTTTGGCGGATTTTGCTTGTTGCTTTGTTTATTTCAATTTACTGTACTTTTGAGAAATCTGAGCAATCTATGACATCAAGGGGAACGGTTGAAAGAGGCACCCGTAGACTCCACACAGTAAATGCAGTATGATCGCACCATAATAACAGAAGACGAAAAAGGGGGTATTCATTTGGAAATTAATGAGATTTTTGTATATCTTGTGAATGGTTTTGTATTTATCCGGGTCCCATCTATAGTTTATTGTTACAGAGTTTTCGAAGTAGATTATTTACATTGAATTACAAGAGATACCACACACCCCCCTTTCCCTTTCATGGCGTCACAGGGGAACATTCATAATAGCCGAATGTGCCTCATCAGCGCACTTGGATCAGCCGAAATTTGGTTCGCGAGTCTGTCTGCCATAATGTAATGAATAGAAAGTATGGCTCACTTAGAATTCAAGTAATAGGTACATGAACACTAGCCTTTATTCATCAATCCTACTGGACATACAGTCACTACGAGTACTGGATCTGGTACCCATACTGTATCATTGTTGTTGTTCTGTAGTGTACACAAAACCATGTAGTCACTCAAACAAGGAATTATATTTAATCAAGCTGATGTCAGCCTGTTTTATACCTTTACAGTGTACAAGTACTGTAGGAAACTGTTAATTCAGCAAAATTAGCCAATTCATTGAACCAATTCCAATCTGAAGGTCGCAGGAAACAACGGGCATTATACAATAGTTTATACTAGAACTACAACGTAAGAAAACACCCACTATCAACCAACTATGGTACCTGGAAGATGAGTTTACATGCTGAGTGTACATTATGAGAAATCTCAGAAATCATACAGTTTTGTAGCCTATGATCAGGATTTGTACAGCATTTCAAACAGAAAAATATGTTGAGATATATCTACAGTATAAAGTGTTCTGTAATGTTCGTCTGAGACAATTTGGATCATTCCAAGGTTGAAATTGCACTGTAGGAACTGAATAACCAACTTGAGGACTAAATGACACTAATAACAATAACTATAAGCCAGTTCGTTGTTTGTAAGTGCGCATGCTCACCACTGAACAGTTTGGGGGAATAGACAAGGTTCCTCCCATAGCAATATTGGTACGGCTTATTTTCTAACTGCAGGATGAATTATAAATAGGCTAATATTTTAGCTGGAGGAAAAACTGAATGCGTCAGTCCAAATGTGAAGTTTATACAACTTTTTTTTTGGAGTTACAGTCCTTTGAAGTCTGTGCATGTGTATTGCACAAGATCGAAAAGCATCCCATCATGCATGTCATACTTGCACAACCCTGCAAACATCTTTGTTTTCTATTCCCAGATTATTTTCACTTCGAATAACATTTAGTCTATGGGAGAGGATTGCTGTAGTGGGTTGGTAGGTGTTGATGGTTACTTGGTGAGAGAAAGACTAACGGAACTTCTGCTAACTGTTGACTCATTCAACAAAATGAAACAATGGAATACATGATATAACTTCCTGGGTTGTCGTGTGACGTCAATTCGTCATGCATTATTGCGCAATTGGAATTCTTCTCACTTTCTCTGCATAACGGACCAAACTTTGAAGGCCAATAACTCCACACAGGAACATGGTATTGAAATGCGGTTTGTGCCTATTGGCAGGTTGTTCGGATATTCATACTGAGGTACGGAATATATTCAGTTTAAGCTCAACATTTTGTGAGTCGTAACACCCAGGTTCCTCTTCCTTGTGACTCGCATGACTTTGCATTTTGATGGATTGAATTTTATCCCCCAAGATTTTGACAAGCTTACCAGCGAACCAAGATCCTTTTGGAGTATTTGCCTATCCTCGGTGGAATTAATGCGATCTATACAGTAAACAGTCATTAGTAAATAGCCTTGTTGTACTGGGTACCTTTTCATGAATGTTGTTGATACATGTAAGTAGGAAGAGATGAGAACCCAGGACTGTTCCCCATGGAGTTCCACTGATCACAGGCATCCACTTAGAGCACTGGCCATCTACGCAGACTCTTTGTTATCTTTTATCCATTTATTTAAGTTTGATCGTATCCCATAACAAGAAAGCCGAAAGGCTTGGTGATTCCTTGACTCTCTGACAACCTTTACCCAGACACAAGGACAAATGGGACTCATATGGGAGATTGTACCAGCTCATTATGGGCAACAGAACATCTGACATTCTCCCAATATTCCCAGATAACCAATAAAGTTCTTGTATTCTTGATAAGAAGCTACACACTAAATTTCAAGGTTTTCAGACTTTGACCCTTGGTGAGCTCAGATGACCTCCCACCTGAACCAAAATCGATAGGGTCCATGTACTCATCATGGGAAACACATATCAAGTATGGGCTTAATCAATCCAAGTGGAATTGAGTTATCATGTTTACAATAAGGTTCATGTACTCATCATGAGTTATCGTGTTTACAAGCCAAAATTGGCCCAAATATCGACTTTTCACAAATTTTTCCATTTTGACCAAAATTCATAATTATTCATAATAGTGAAAGAGGTCCGTTATTCATAATAGCAAATGAGGTCTGTTATTCATAATCGCGAAAAAGGTCCGTTATTCATAATGTGTTTCCTTTCAACGATATACTTGCCAAACAGATGATTCTACCTATGCGAGGTCCGGCAAGGATGCAAACCCTAAAACTGCACCTTTTTGTCAGCTGCGATCCCTGCCAGATCCACGACGGTGTTTGTTTTCCCATTATGAATAACGGACCCTTCTTCCTATTATGAATACCGGACCCTTCTTCCTATTATGAATAACGGACCCTTCTTCCTATTATGAATACCGGACCCTTCTTCCTATTATGAATACCGGACCCTTCTTCCTATTATGAATAACGGACCCTTCTTCCTATTATGAATAACGGACCTCTTTTCCTATCATGAATAACGGACCTTTTTCATTTTTATGAATCACGGGACCGTTTTTACTATTATGAATATCAGACTTTCTGTTGTGATTATGAATATCAGACCTTATGAATAAAGAACCTTTTCGGCCATTATGAATTACGGGCCTTATGAACAAAAGGCCTTATGAATAAAAGCCTTATGACAAACGAACCTTATGAATAAAAACCCTTATGAACATCGGACTGTCACCCTTTATACATGTAGGCTAGGTAGGGTTACCATTTTTATCCGAGCAAAAAAGTGGGATGGTATAAGGTTGGACCAAACTTGGTGTTACCCCACACCACTATTACAAGATATTTCAGTCTTTAATTTTTATGCTTTACAAAGTCTAAATGCTACATAAAATGGTAGCACATCATGTCAATTCAAAATAAGTTTTAGTTTAAAACCTGGCCTGATTGCATAACGTATAGTCGTATACCCATGTGTGTGTATCTGGATACATGAGATTAGGTTCTTCTACTAGGATAATGGATGGGTTAGGGTTAGTGAAGATTAGGGGTTACTGTAGGTTAGGTAATGGTAATGATAAGATTTGGGATGACACTGTAATTGGAATCTGACCCTAACCCCACTTCAAGGCCTATTCCCAGAACATTTAATAATCCCATCAGACATGCAGACATGATGGGTTATACATTATGCAAATCCTGACTGGTTCGGTGTCAATTTTGGCACCGAAAAGAGGGACAGACCCCCGGACAGTCTATCAGGACAGATGATACCCTATTTATCGGCCCAACTATTACCCACTAACAATTGACGCACTATCCATACTTAAAGACTTTGAAAAATGACTTTATAATGTAAACAAACGTGCATACATGGAAGATACACAAGGCACACAAACAGGGCTCGCTGTTGTATGTAGTTGTGCCTGGGCTACGTGACTACGTTGATGAACGCGGTCAATACGAATTTAACACAATCTGAAAACCAATTCAGTTCGTGGAAAATCTAAAAATATTGCATAGCAAGAAACCACGCAGGGAAATCTCATTTAACAGTGAGAAATATTCGCAGAACTATTGACCTAACATTGCAATTAGGTCAGAAAAGAGTGACAGAGTGGAATCGCGAAGTATTTCGCAATAATCATTATGGCTTTTCCCAATCTCTTTCGCAACAAACATGGCGTCACAACTCGCAATCGGGTGTAAACAAAAAACATGCTCTAGGCCGACTACGTAGAAGTGGTAAACTCACTCCTCTCCGTCGGGACACAAGCCTGTTGTATCGTCAAATTTGGTGCAATAGACATCTGGATTGTAATTAAAAGTTCCATCACGTTTCCGTATAGGTCTTCTCCGTCTTTGGTTCAGAAAATGCAATGAAAACAGGTAAAGGGTCTGTGGTTTGGACATTTATGTTGTAGAAAGTCCTGGCACTGCTGTGTACGAAACTCTTTCAGGTACCTGAGAAAGAGGCATGATAAACAGTTAGATAATTCGGAAAAATCGACAATATTGTGACAGAAATCCATCGCAAAACTTCTAAGGAATACTTACGTATAGTGAAAAGGCTTCTCCACCGGTGTAACAACGGCATTATTGCCTGAATTTCGCACCTGCTCCGACGGCATTTTGGATTTGGCCTGAGCCCGCGAAACGTCATTTGCATATAGCCAATCACACAGTATGACGTCATTGTTCTGGAGGCCCCACAAATCACGTGAGTAATTTGGGGGGTTTCCCCAGCTGGTAAAGTCATCACTCGTGCACAGAAACACTCATTTCGAGAAGCCATTTCAAAACATCAGGCATATGTCGAGGGTAGTAATTGGTCAAAATGGAAACGCGGTAATTTCGAGGAATTGTGAATCGCACGAACCACACAATGAAGTTGAGATGGGAAGTCCTATGATAAAAACAACATTCAAACAGGTATCAGCGTGGACACCGAGGATCCATAACTACACGAAGCAGGTCGACCACCTAGTTACCAGCCGACGGAAGTATAGTGTGGGCACACATGATTGAGGCTTAAGGAATTGGCCTTCTGGTTACTAATACCCGACAGGGTTTGTTGATATAGTTGACTTCATTGTGAACACAGTGCAGTCAGTCAAGGTGTGCCACGATGGACCGTACTAGACCATCATTGTTTCCATCTAGCCTACATCAACAGTACTGGGTATACATATTACCTGTATCATATAGTTAGGTCTAGTTTGTTGTGACTGTCTCTGCCCATACTCAAAGTTGAAAAATGTTCCGACAGCATGATACAATGCGATGAATTTTAAAACTGATTTTGAAGTTAGGGCAGTGTTTGACCCAATGACGTGTGGATGTGAAGTTATTTCAGCGGCGGGGTGTAGAGTGAGGACTTTCCTGGCAAGACCAAGTGAGAATTATTTCCATCCAACCGCCACCGAGGAAGCACAAATTACCCACAAACATTACATCTGAGGCCACCAGTACAAAACATTTCCCTTAGGACCGTGGTCCCCTCCCTCCTAAAAAAATTCATTCAGGTCGCTCTAGATGTAAGTGGTGCAATAGAACACCCACTCCATTTTTGGAAAATATTTCACCTCTCAGATATTCTTGGAGAGAAAAATAAAAGTGCCGGTAACTATTCAGACGCAATGTGAAAATCTGTCACTTGGCCTGGTAATATTTACAGGTTAGTTAGGGCCGAGTCCACGCCTTCTATCCAAATAAGGATCTGTGTACAAGTAGCCTACGGAAACCTTATTTGAAGAAAGACATTACCCTTACAGAAGGACTAAAATGATACCAGCTCGTCGATCATATGATGATCCCACAAGGGGCTAAGAAACTGCGTCAACAACCCTAAAGGAGGAGGTATAACCGGACAGGATATCCTAAACTGGGTATAATATGTTAAAGGAGTAGGCCTATAAACTAAACTTAGCTCCGGATAGATTTTCCACACTGGACCGAAGTGTCGTACAAGAGGGATTTCAAGAAAATTAAAGCCACGGTATACAGGTGGAGGTCAGGACCCGGCTAGCCTTCAAGAAACACATCGAACAGAAGGGACAATCGATGGCGGAATCCTCTGTCCCCAAAACAGCCATACCATGTATGGCTGCCTCAGGTGAACCGGTATAAGTACTCAGGCAGCTAGATGGCACAATGAGGGAGACTGTTCAAACCCGCCCACCAAGCGGCCCAACCAGCGACCACCCAGCGCCCTATAAACCCCGGATTTGTGATCTGTTCATGACATGTTCACTCTCAATGTTTCAACTACGGTTTTACGGAAATTTGCTTCAGGGGCAAGGACGCAGCCACTGTCTGAAAGTTGGGGGTGGCGGTCAAGAGCAATTTGGGAGGGGGGTCCGAAGCTAGTGATGGGAAACATTGTGTGTGTGAAAAAATCATTTTGTATGGAGGCTTCCCAAAGGTTCGGGGGGTCATGGACCCGGACCCCCCCCCCCCCATAGTGCTGGCCTTTGTTCAGGGGAGGAAACATGCACGTGGCGATACAAAATATACGATCCGATGCAGGCTCTAGGATGCACCAATATTGATTGGCTTCTAGAACGTCGCCTTTGGACCCCATTCAAGAGGGGACTACGCGTTCCCCTGTACCCTGATCAGAAATGTTAGACACCCGCAAAGCTCCAGTATGCTGCCCCTGACGAAGCTGAGTCTCCAATGAGACAGATCAACAACACTTCCCCATCTGTAGGTCGCTTATTTCTTCTTTCTTTTTCGCACGTACATGTATGCCTTGTGTCGTATACTACAGTTTATTAATAAGCTTCAAGAAGCAGTGTCATGTTAAATATGACTGGAACTACCGAAACTTTTTTCAATGACATTATGACAGATGAATTTCAGCTGATTTCAGTGATCGAGTGTACTGGTAAGGAATTGGTGTCAATTCAAGATTGGCAAAATTCGCTTGTAAGAATAACTGACCTACAATCCCCGCCAAAATGTTGCCACAAATCTTCCCGAAGTACCGTATTCGGAGCTGGGACAGTCAATTGGCGGAGACATGTAGCAGACCCCTCCCCCCAGTTTCAATGTTGGGGAAATGTATTTAGGATAGAATGACACTAACGACATTCAACATTGGATCCGGGGCGCGGGGTTTGGATGTAGTGCGGTTTTGTTCCAAATACTTTTTGGGCGGGGATTGAGATGGAGAAGCTCATCTTTTAGCCTGCTAAGCAGAAGATATGGAGAAGCCGTTCCGAAAGAGAAGGGGCAATAACTCTTTAGTATACACCACGGGGGATTTAGGCAAATCACAGATTTGTTAAAGGATCGCTCCTGCAATAAGACATATGAGTGAATGAGGCTGATACGAGGTGAACGGAAGTCAAACGCCTGTTTCAAACAGGCCAATAATGTATGATCCCCATAATGAGAACATGAACCTATTGTTTGGGGTTAGGTCCGAGACCCCCTGAGGTCACTGCGGCCATGCAGAAAATCCTTAATTGTAAACTAAAGTATGCTTGGTCTGATTTGGTTGGAATGGAGTGTGTGACTTCATTGTCAAGAGCAAAGGTTTACCTGTGGTAATAACAGCTGAGAAGAGTTGTATTTTTTTTAATTCAGTCGTGAGCTTTCGTATCAATGAATACAGGACCAGTTGGTTGGGGAAAATGGGAAACTTGTCGGACGTTATGTTGGCCACAATTGCTGGGACAATCTCCCATTTTCTATTGTGCATGGTTATGGTTGTCCGCAGAGTCGAATGAATCACGGAGCCTTTTGGCTCTTTCGGTTGTACGTCGGGATTAGAATTAGGTTCTTTGAATTGTGGGCCATATGAATTTCTCGACTTGAATTTGAACTTATTGGATCTCTGACAATATTTTAACGCTACATCGTTTCATTCATCTGGTTTACACCAGTGGCGCCGGCCTCTCGCAACTTTGAACTAAAGCACATCCGCCAGATTCCTATAACATGTACGGTCCCAGTCAATAACTGAACGACAGCGGATGATGAAGTGGTTGTAACAAAGTCCCTCGCTGGTCAGTGGTACAATAATTATACTTGTGTAGAAAGGAATGGTCTTTCGTCATTTGCGTGATTCTTTTTCAATATGGAAAAAGATCGAGAGTCCATCAAATCATCTCCATAAATTAGGCTGAATTGCTTGGAAAACACTCCGTTACAGGAATTTTTTCTTTTGCAACAAACAAAATGTCCCGTGTTCAACTGTGGCTATACTGAGGGCAGGATTCAAGAACTCAGAGTCCCAGGTGACTCACTAAACTCTTCCGGCAGAAAAATAGAGGGCGATGGGCAATTATTGGAAATTTCGGCAAGACGGACTGCAGATGTTCACACATGAGTGAACACGCTTGGAACGATAACTAGACATGTGCAGGCGTGTACACCGCCGACGTGTATATTTGGCCGCAGCGAAAGGGCCTTGTTGACCCTCGGTTTGAAGAAAGAAAGAAAGCACATTGAAGGTAGTTTATGTCCATTCGACCTCTGGTGACTTTGAAATGCCCTACCTGTTGTTCAAGACCAACTGTAGTTCACATTCTCCAAATTTCGTTCGAATCTGACAAAGTAAGAAGAATCTCGAATAAATGTAAAATTTGACCTCTGGTGACCTTGAAATCACTGTCATGTTTTCGGGACCATTTTTTGTCCCCACCCACAGTTTTATGTAAATCAGACCAACTCTGTTTTTCGTTAAAAACCGGCAAAACTAGAGGGCAGCAAACATGCAGTGACGCCCACTTCGAACTCCTCGATTTTGTAGGCCAGAAATGTGTACCAAGTTTCAGATCGATCGGATAAGCGTTGAAGATTTATTGCGCTAACGCCAAAGTTTCGGAGGTGAACACTACAGTGTTGCGGGGATATAATTATATCCCCGCAACACTGGAAGTGTCCGGGTATATTGTGTTTGGGGATGTTGAACCCGGACAACACAACTGTGTGGGAAACTCCGGGCCGCTTAGACTGTTGGTGAATAAACTCTTTACAGTTTCTATTCCATGTTGTGAAACCCCGTCCGTAAACTTGGTCCAGGACAGCGAACTGTGTAAGCCGCCACCAACAGCCCGGTCGAATCTCGGAGGAGGTCGAAAGGGGCAGCACTGCATGTTGACTGCCTCATTTTGTAGGTTTTACACGAAAATATTGAGTTAGTCGGATTCACACGGAACCTGGTGGGTGGGACAAGGTCCATTTGTGTTTTTTTCACAGTTTAATTCTTCAATCTTCACCGGATTTGAACAAAACTCGGTGGATGTGGACTGGTTGTTAGTTCCTAAACACAACGGACGGTCATTTCAAGGTCACAGGAGGTAAAATGTGCCTAAATCATGGTTTTTTTTTGACATATTTGAAAGGGGGTTTTTGGTGAGAAAAATCAGGGGTTTTGATCAATGTATTAGGCAGTGACGTATCCAGGGCAGACATTGGCCTCTGATTGAGTTGCTTGGCCCTATTTGCGGTCAGACAGAACCATGCATGAGTTCGAATCCATGATGCCCTCCTCGTATACAACAGTAGCGTGACCAGTGGGGCATGGGAGGGGCGTGTTGCGTCGGCGTCCACCAAATATCATGAAGCATGACAAAGGCAGGAGATTAATGAGGGTGACAGGAGTGGCCGGGTGGAAGGGGGGGTGTAGTCGGTGAGATGGGCTCTGAGGAGCGGTAGAATGTATTAGAATGGGAGTGGACGGAAATTCCCGGAGTATGGGGGGGGGGTAACAGTCGATCTAACGCTTAGTGAATAGTGCAACAGGTGGAGCCGTAGGCATAACTTACATGCTGTTCCTTCTGAGCACAGTAAATCAATCAAGTCCGTGTATTCAGCTCAGGTGTGTTTCCAGTCTTCCTATACTCCAGTGAGGCGTGAATGCTCCCACTGGTGGGCTGAGGGTGCGGAGGAAACTGAGTTTTCTTAGCTACCTCACTCCGCCGTATCTTGGGATAGGGCTCTGCCAGGAGGATGGGCGTCCAACGACAGGGGTTCTCGGGGGAGCGGGGATGGTGGGGAGGTGAGTCAGATGCCTGATTCGTGGATGTCAAGGAGCTTCTTTTGGGCATATGGCGCGCCTCCCGGTCGGCGATCCCGTCCACGTCCGAATGTTATGTCTCCAGGGATGATCCCTTGGGTTAGGGCCCTGTCCGCCAGGGCGGCCCGTTAGCTCATTGGTTTGACGCAGATGCGCGAAAATCCCGGAGGGTTAGGGACCGGAAGGTTGCTCAGAGTAGGAGGAGTTTGGAAGAGGAGGTGCATGGATGCGGCTTGTTCCAGACTGCCAAAGTGTTGTCGAGGCATGCGCTCCATGAATGATTTTGTTTTTCTCTGACCCTAGTTGCGCATGATGCATCCATAACTAGAGAATAGACATGGTTGTTAACTGTTGTTGCTGCTTTAAAATGGGAACGATAAACCACTATTCACGCCTCCTACAAGTACTGAAGAAGACACAGGCTTCGACTCAACTCCCACTACTGTCTCCGTTATGTTAGGCGCCGACGAGTTTCGAGGAATATCGTACGACTTTTTTTTTTATCGCACTGTGTGACCACGTCATCGATCCGATAAGATTATAGTATCGCAACTAGTGTAACAGCGCTAGTGGACTGTACGCAAAGCATCATGATGCCATTTACAGATTTAAATAAATATAACGATTCTATATACGCCTCTACTCAATAGTAAAATCACCCTCCATTTTATGTAGCGCACTCTCACGAAGTGCCAAACTCGTCAGAGCTCTTACCCTAAGTATTAGGAACCAGGCGCGTACTTCGCCCAATCTAGAAGGTTGGGTTGCTGGTATTTTCGCGCCGAATGTTATCAAGTTCTCCGAAGTCTCCATTGTGTCTGAATAGGGCGGCGGAACACGGAGGATGGAGTGCCTTGATGAACGGCGGAGGAATACCCAATGGGGTTCTCGTCAACGGATTAAAACTCACGATCCGTCAAAAATCTATAGTCTTGGTCCGGCACTAAGCTAATCCAGGCGCGAACCGAGAGAGAGATTTGTCTGGGGGGGGGGGGGTGAGGTCGGAACCCAAAGGAGAGTGCGCCCTCATAAAAGCCTCACCCTCCCTATTGGGCGAATAGGTACAAATTATGGGCACCTAGACACAGATGCTACTGAATGTTTGTTAAATAACGGATGCAAAACCTCTGCTGAACCTGCAAAAAAAAAATCATTTTTGGTTGACATTTTTTTATTGTCCACTGAGGCATGGGGGGGGGGGGTTCTGACCCCCACCCCCGTGGGTACGCCACTGAGCTAGTCTAATAACCAATTAGGTCGAGAGTGGGTGAAATGTATTTAATAGTTTAGGCTGTTCAGGATCGAGGTCTCCGTCGGAGCGCCGTCTATCCGGGTTTTCAAGTTGTTGTAGTACTAGAGCAACACACCTATTGCGCATGGGCGGGGTTCCGTTATTTTTGGATAATTCAATTTCGTACTATCAAGTCAGGTTAACGCCTTCAGCGTTCGGAAAATCCAAGTGTCTAAACATTGAAAATAAACATTCCAAATACGTAAATTATTAAGTTATACTCACCAAAACATGCATATGATTATAAAAGGACGGTGAAAAAGTAATGTAATGGTAGATATTATAAAGTCAATAGTGATGTTTCATTGTCCTCGCACGGGGGGATATGCGGAAATAGAAAAAATGCGGCCTCATATTGGGGAGAAAGGGCCATGGGCTACTTCGATGATGTTTGAAAAGGTGGTGGGCATTTCACGGTCCCAGACATCTACATCTACTGGGTGACCTACAACAAAGTCGGAACGTGTTGCTTATATTCCCAAATTCCATCTTTGGATACCAAATTAGGGCTAAGACGATTAAGTTACAACCATTTGTCGCAACAAACTTTCCTAACTGAGAATCATTGGACGAGTCTCCAGTCGAAATCTGTCTTGATTAGGATATTGCTAGGAAGTACAAATTTATGATCTCTTTTAGTACAATTTAGACTGCGTTTTTAGCTCCGCAACTTGCCTTCACGACATTCCAAGCTGATTTCCGCTGTGATGTATCACACTTCTCGATTAAACAGAGCAAGTACGAGTTCCCGCAGTTATAGGTAGATGGCAGTAGACAAAATCCGAAGTCCCGTAGGCGGTATAGGCCCACTGTACGTCGACGAAGTATCCACGTCAGCACCTGTATACAGGCACCCTCTTCATTCAAGTATCTAGCTACCCATGGCCTCCATTTAGTAGTATAGACTTTCGGTAGCAAGGCATTCTGCTAATGTTCAACGACCGTATCAACAAACATGCGTGTTGTCAGTTATGTTCTTCCCTCCTCGCCCAGAGAATGCGCAGAAATACTGTGGGCCGTATCCTACAACCCCCAGAATACAAACAGTATCAGTGGCTTCCCAACTAGGTATAACTCGTAGAATAATAATAATAATAATATAAAATATAATAATAATAATAATATAATAAACAAAGAAAAGGGGGGTAAAAAAAATAATAATAATAATCATAATAATAATAATAATAAATAGAGGGCAGAGAGGAATAGAGCAAACACCGATAAAGAAATGGTTAGGAATATTTCATTCAGGATATTTTATTTGGTTAGAGTCGCATCATAATAATGGATTTCGTATTTAGGTAATTCCAGTCTACAAATTACAACCGGGTTGCTCGAACTGAATTGAATATTGGGAATGGGGAAAGTATTCTATTTTATTTCACAAGTAGTAGCATGAAATTGCGTCACAATTTTACATACCTATGGGTGATTTGGTTATCACATTTTAATGAATATCTAAAGTCAAGCAATACACCGATAACGTGAACTTTAGGTGACCCCTGTACGCCAGCAGTCCACGGGTCATATAGGGGTCTGTTTTTACTTGATATACCACGAATTAGGTATTCTTTCTCTGCCAAATACGAACTTTAAAATATTGCCGCAGTCGAACGTTATTTTTTTCTGGGATTAAGGCAAATGCTCACGCCTACCAGGAAATCTTTTTACTGATATGTTCTAAAGCTAAATTCGTGAACTTCGACTCAAATTTAGCTGAATTGAAATAATTCCTGCACATTTTTGTGCCAATTTTAGCCATCGTATTTTTCCGAACTTGAATGTGGTGCCTTTGTTACTCAAGCCTGGTCGCTGGGGGGGCTGCTAATTCTGTGCAGTTTCGCTCACCATTCTTGAAAGAATTAAACCTGTCGGTATTTTATGATTTGTTAGGGAGGTCCTGAAGATTTTATAAAACATTATCGAAAAGGTTAAGGATCTTTCCATATTTAATTAAGAATCATCAAAATAATCCACTGAATTCATTCTTGAGTCGCTGATCGTCTTTTTCGTAAGGGATGTGAAATGGGCGATTGCTGGCTTACACCCCTTCCTCGATCTCATCTCATCACTAGTTAGAAGAAAGAGCGAGTTCTCGCGCTCTAGGAATAAATGGGGCGCCATATCAATTATTAAATTTACTCGGACAGTCTTTCTGCACCCTGAGAATTCACTGATTTCAGGCAGCATGCCTGAAATCTACAAATTAGGGGTTGGGGTTTTGTCATATTCCTCCTCCGTGCGTCAGTTCAGGCCATTGTACTTAACGTCAATATCATCGTCTGGAAGCCAACCGGCGAAAGCCGACCGTCATAACTAAAATCTTTCTCAGTGAATGTGATAACAATCACGGTATATGCCCACTATTATATTTCAATGCGATAGTGATTTCGATAAGGGGGGTTTTCGTCGTGCGTCATACTAACAACGCTGTTTATTTCACCAGTTTTTTGCAAGACGATATCTCAATATAGAGTATCCTGGGCAAGATGTTTAGGCATAGAGTCCATGGAAGTAAACCTCGATACGATATTACGGTATATCGCGTCACATATCGTGATATGTCGATGTATTTTTACACGAATTAATGTAATGTCAAACATCTTCACGTACCACGTCAAAAGATCACTAGGATACCCACAGGGTTACAAGGTGCCGTGGGTAGGGAGGGGAGGGTAGGGAGGTGGTGCGGACCCCCCCGATATTTTCCGTGCAGGAATTCAGCACTAAGAAATTGCTGAGAATTGGCTAAAAGAATGAGCCACTTAGGCAGGGAGGCGGGAAAAATGGACTGAATTCCTCTGCTAGGTGCCTGAATTTGATTCTATCATTCTTAAACTACTACAATGGCGAAATTGGACCCTATCTGGCGATTTCTTATTCCCCCGAAAAATGTTTCGAACGCCCGTACGCCTATGACGATACCAGTTCCTGAACCTTGGACCGCCACAGGCTTATTTTTCCCTCCTAGGATTCAGAGTTCTATTGAGGATTATCTATCAGTCTTCTGATGAACCGTTGTATTGAGCAAACAATGTGCCCAAGATGTAGAAATGACGTAACAAGATCTTTTCTTTTTCGGATCTTTCGCCGAATACCGTTGGTTACGGCATGCAGTGGTTTGCTTGGATCACACACATTGTCCATTAGGTCAAGATTATCCTTCAGTCTCAGTGCCTTGGTGGGCGTCGCGTGTCCACTGACAACAACTGAATCCGTACTGAATCCGTGTTTCTGAAACAGTACTACAACAGACAACATAAAATAAGTGCATCATGCCGCCCTTCACGAAAGGTTCGCCAGCTCGGTAGAGAGATCGACGAGAGTTCCACGTCTCGTCCCCTCCCCCCTGGAGACGAGAAGTACGGGTTTGAGGCCATCTTCGACCCAGTCCTAGACAAGAAGTACATCTGTCCCGTCTGTCTGGCCGGGCTCCGGGAACCTGTCAGCCGAAGTGTGGGCACAGATTCTGTCGAGCGAGGGGTATGCAAGGAAGGCGTGTGGTAAGGTGGTATACTGTTTGGCAAGCCTGGGGTATATAAACCAAAACAGACGAATATCGAGTAATAGTCGTACCACAATAGTCTTTGAATTTCGCTACGGGGGGTGGGGGGAGGAGGCGCAATTAGCCTGTTTGGTTGTGAATTTTGCGAAGTGGAAGTAATTGGCGTTTGAGAATCTCGATACGTGAACTATCGTTCCTCATGGCCTATATCACCCCTTCCCTCAAAGGGCTAAGTTTATAGATCTATGAAGGATGAAATTTTGATGTATCTTGATGTTGTAAAAGCCCGGGTCAGGTAGCAGTTTTGTCGGGCATATAGATCATGGTCGGTTCTGATTACTGACAGTCGGCCATCGGCCCGGGTATGGGTACAAAGGAGAATAACGGGTTCGGGTCCGTCCTACTCCTAACCAATGGGTCTGCGGTTCACCATAAACTTGACCATGGTACAAGTATACGGAGGAGTGGGTCGGGTCCAGAACTATTGTTACGGTACAAGTGTATTGTTTACTTACTAAAATGTGCTAACAAATTGAATTTTTCCTTACATAAAAAATGTGCTAACAAACTGTTCCGCGCCGTCTGCATGGTATTCCGGATTTTTTTTTTAAAGTTTGGGGCCGGCGGTTTGCTTACTGTATGTATTGATGATCATGATGGGGTCCTCGGCTTTCGTAACCATTATGAACACGGTAAGTCTGGAATGATTTGTCTGATAAAGTCGGATTTTTTTAAAAAGTTTCAATTAAAGTTTTCTCATGAAAATGCCTCGCTTTTAATAGGTATAGGTGGTCCTGTGGTTTTGTAATTTTGTGGAAAATAGAGAAATTTGTGAAAAGTCAATATTTTGGCTTGAAATAACTCTACCCCCATCTGAATGATGAACTCATCAGTACTTGAATGTGTGGTCCCCATTAGTACATGGAACCGCTATTGTTTTGGGGTCAGGTCAGAGGTTACCAAGGTCCAGTCTGAAAACCTTGTAACACGACAATCCAAAATGTTTGGTGTAAAAGTTGAAATTTGGTTATAGCTCTATAGTGAGTACAGAAACCTATTGGTTTTCGTTCAGGTCTGAGTGAATTTTGGTCAAAGATCGAAAATTATGAAGTTTCAAACTAGAATTGTGGAAAGTCAATATTTTGGCCGATTTTTTTGCTGGATGAATGAAAAGCCAAGTACTTGGCATTCGAGTTCCCCCATGAGTTTAATGACCCTCTTGCTTCTGGTGCAGGTCAAAGGTCCATCGTAGGGTCCGAGAATGCTTGTGAACGCGATTAGTCCAGAATTGTTTGTCTGATCAGGTTCGAATAGGGATCAAGGGTGTGTAGTAAGCTTTCTTATGTAGTGTACAGGAACCCGCTTCGGTTGTGGTTTAGGTCGGGGTTAAATTTTTGTAAAAAGATAGGGAAATTCCTGAAAATTTATTTTGGCAAATTTTGCGGCTTGTAAGCACGATAAACCGACCCCACTTGGATGGATAAGCTCATACGTCATGAGAGTTCCCTCATGAACCCTATTGGTTTTGGTCAGTTCAAAGGTCACCGCGTTCGTCTTGTAAACGGTAATACAGCTGGATGGTCAGATGAAATTGGTGTACAGCTTTCTCATGGGAGAACAGGAACCTGTGTTTTTCTATTTAGGTCAGGAATGACGTTTGGTCAAAAATTAAAAAAAAAATCTGAAAAGTCAATCATTAATTTGGCCATTTTTGGCTTAAAAACACGAAAACTCGACCCACTTGTGGATGGAGCTCACACTTGGTATG
The DNA here is from genome assembly GCA_026419785.1 of Sclerodactyla briareus. Lineage (NCBI taxonomy): Eukaryota > Metazoa > Echinodermata > Holothuroidea > Dendrochirotida > Sclerodactylidae > Sclerodactyla > Sclerodactyla briareus. Next base: position 196,676 of record JAODTK010005605.1, on the reverse strand, counting down.
CGAGTTCTCCACAATAAGATCATGAACTCTAATTGTTCGAGGGTCTGTCAAAGGTCCCATCGAGTCAACATGGCAGTCTAAAATCCTTGTAAACATGAATCCAGAATGTATGTCTGACTAAGGCTGCAGTTGGTGTGTACATCTTTATGGGGGACTACAGGAACCCTATTGTTCTTGGTTGTAGACCGCGGCCATTTCACAAAAAAAAAAATTGGTGCACATTCATCATTTCGGCAAATTCAGCACTTAACTCGACCTAGATGAATGGAGCCATACTTGGTAGTTGTTTTCCCCATGATGATCGCACATTGAACCCTATTGGTTTGGTCGATGCCAACCGTAGTCACCGGCAGCCAGGCCGAAAATCATTGTGAACCTGAAGTACGCTTCAGTGGTCCGGATCCGGTTGGAATTAGGTGATGTGGCCCCTTTTCATCAAGAGCAAAGTTATCCTGTGTAAGATGGCTGGGAAAGAGGATATTCTGAACCAATTCGTTGTTAACGTGATAACTTGACCCCACCTAGAGAGATGAAGCCTCCTACTCGTACTGTGTTCACTACATTTGATCCCAGTATTTTAGGTCAGGTTAAGATCAACAAGGTCACTTGGAAAGTCTTTGTTGGAAAAACAGACCAGTAAGTGAAATGAAACAAACCCCATGGGCTGAGTGTTTGCAATCTGACAATCCGCCGCCAGTAGTACCTACAAGAATGGTAGGTAGTGTCTGTGGAGCCAAAAAAGAAAAAAATCCGCTGCGCAAGGTCTACTCCGACCAGTTCACATTCCATATATATATGGGGGCTGGTAAGGGTTTTTGGCACGTCCATCGAATGGACATCAATTGGCCAACTGTGGACACCTACAAAAGGCTAATTGTCTTGTGTTTCAGTGACTCGCGAAATTCTCTATTGATGTCCAAGTGAGAACTGGTTCCCCCTGCTCCGGTGTCGTAACTAGTGTCTGATTCCATGTTTACATGACTATTGCGAAGTGGTCCAATCGACAAGATAATATTCAACCTAAAAACAGAGGTAAGTAATGGTCTTAGACACCTTACGTCCCGACCTCCTATGGTCTGGTGTGATCAGGAGGTACATGTATTGCTGTTCATGGGGTGTGAACACTCGGGACCTACTTTGTCTTTCGGGGTTAAATAGTTTTGTGTTGAGACGATTATTAATTTCATTCCCTACTCGTTTGAGTGAACGTTACCTTATTAGCGCAATAGGAATTATTACGCCGCACTTTGATCGACAAACAAAGCTATGTGAAATTACTAGTCTTGTCCAATTTTTTCTGGGTTGGGTGTACTCTATCTGCTCCGTGATTGGCTCCAAGATTGGAAGCACTTGTGTTATAGGGGCCCGCTGGGGGCTTCCCGTCAATCGGGACAAAGACTTTGTTTACGGGGTGGTGAAACACTGTGAGAGTTACGCGGGCGCACCTCCGAAATGTGAAAAGCACTTACACAGCAAGGGAAAAAACCATATCGACGGCAGGACAGGCATTGCACACAATGGCTTGACACCAAGACTAGGGTTTTTAATAAGAGGGAGGTTAACTGAAATCATGTGCCTAGCTCAGTCTTAATCTTAGGACATTCCGGTGCAAAGATTACCACAGAAGATTGTCCCTGTGGGCGGCGGAAGCCTAAAAATTTAGGGGGGGAACGCAGACCCAACTTCGTGAATTGATGCGTGTTAATATCTAAAGCGGAACGCCACCATCGTTGGCGCGGAGGTAAAAGAAATTTTGGGTTTCACGACCTCCCAGATGGCCGGAAACGACATCCTGAGCGTTTGTGAGCTGAATGTACCCAGTCATAAAAACTGGGGTCATGTCTGCAAATGGAAAGTTATTAATAAAATGTATGTATGATGTTGGTTTCCTCACCTTTTACAGTGTGGTTGCCCCCAACTACGTGAAAATATTACGTATAGTTTAGAAGATAACCAACAGTGGGTGTCTTTGAAAGTACGTAACACCCTTTTTCTCTTAGACTGGTGATGAAGTGTTGTTACGAACAAGGGATCAAGGTTTCAAAAATATGTTATTGTTGTATCGCAAACATATCTGTAAGCAAATTTATAGCCAATTTTACAGTATCCAGTTTTTAAAAACAAAATATGATGTTTTGGTGTCTTTTTGATTTGAAACGTACGTAAACACCTAAAGCCATCCCTGCACGCTACTAAATGATAAAGTCATTCACACACATGTCATTGGGGTATGTATTCTCTGTTCATCATAAAGCTGAACAAAAATGCAAAGATAACTGTTCCTATTTTATAAACCTTCTTTTTAAGGCACTAAACTTTTTCAAATGTCCCACTTTTTTTGATTGCACTATATTGTGGCTGTCCATACAGCGGTGATAATGGTCATCTTGAATTAATTTAGTAGGCCTAGTAAGAAGACTAGCAGTAGGTCAGTAACTTGTATTGCCAAAAAAATGCTGACTCTGTTTCCTTGTTTTTTTACATTTTCTCTACGCGGAGGTAGGCCTAAATATTTCCCATTCGATTACAAGATTTCGCTAAAACGCTGCGAATATCGCAGACCAGGCGGCAACGGTTCGATACGGCAAACATTGGTGAACTTGAGAAAGGATACACGTATCACCATTTATTTAGGAGAAAGGATACTAGTTCAATTATTTAGGCCTGTTGTAATCTATGGTCCAGTATAATATTGATCATGCCGCAGATCGATAATGATAGTTTAATTGTCGAGTTGCGTGTTACTTTTCAAATTTCATTTGGTCAAATTTTAGGGGGGGGGGCCACCCCCCTCTAATTTTTTTCTTTTTTTTGGGGGGGGAGAACGCGTCCCCCCGCACCCCCTCCCCCCCCCCCGCTGCGCCGCTATGTGTGTAATGTCTCATATGATATGCCAAACACACTCAATCCATATTTATTGCTTTCGAGGTCGTTTTTTGATGGTAGATGTTGCCCGCAATAATACTAAAGTCCATTCTTATAGGCAAAAAAAAGTCCAGTCAAATTTTAAAACTCTTTTTGGTGTTATAATGTTAAAGAGAATGAAAACTAATTCAAATATTCATTTGTTCCAGGTTGTCTATAGCATGTTCGGTTTGAGAAGATATTTTTTTCTCAAATTCATATAATTTGGTGATTTTGGCAAACTAGCAACATTTTCATGATGGCCAAAATCTACCAATTATAGGGAAAAGTGACATAATTTTTAACCTTTTCTTTCAAATTGGTAGATATGAAGTCATCAAATGTTGCCAATTTGCAAAGTTAGGCATTTGCAAAAATGAGGGAAAATTTGTAATTTAGCATCTTAAAAATCCGTAACTTTATAACTGAACATTTACTATGAACATGAAAAGTTTTATTGGCATGATTTTTCAAATGCCACAATCATATGACATTAAACTATTTTTGGCTAGTGGACTTATATATAAAACGAATGTTTTGGGATAATACGAGGGCGTTGGAACTGATCGTTCAAATTCCTTCCTTTGTAATATGAATCGAGTCATGGCATCTTTTAAATACCCCGGAGATCGCTGCAAATGGCGCTTGCCAGGCGATTATGTTTGAGATGTTTGTATTTCATTCTTGTATGCCTGTAGTGGGCCGACTTTTTTTTTTTTTAGAATATAGGCGGGGGATAGGCTGGATTGTTGGTCGTCAGATTGTGAGGTCTGAATCCTTTGCTAACCCTAGCAATGGTTCCAGCCCATGGGGGGGGTTCTCTACTTCGTCTAGCGGGGCAGGGTCAATGTGATTACCCTGGTGATACAGTATCAGTTTGTAACTGGGTGCTTTAGGGGCATTATGGCTTCAGCCAAATTGTGGTGTGTGAAGTATATTCCACCGCCGGGTTGGCTCCCAAGACCGGGGTGGTGACAGCCGTGCTTGAATTGTGTTGTTTGGCTGCTTTATGCTCAGGCGCGCAACCTACTGTAGGTTGCGGATTAATGCCAGACACTGAAGGATGGCTCTGATCCTCGTCCCTGTGGCGCACTTTATCGGCTATCCCAGAGGTAATAATTGACATAATATAATTCAAATCACTTACCGGGGGCAATAGCATGTCGAATGCGCTATACATGGTAACGTAGACAAGTCTCTATGCCGCGATAGGACATAAAATTGTCTTATATTGATGGGGGGGGGGGGGGAGAGAAAAGGAGTACAAAGTGTTAGATGTTTAATCGAGGAGGAAGAGGAACATTGGAGCGGAGGGCTATTCAGTTAGCGGCACGTTATACGTAGTGAAACTCTCAATTCAGATGAAATTAACATCACATTACTTATAATGTAATTCACCTGCCAGTATTTGGGCGGTTATTTCTGCGATTCTAGCTTCTTTTTGAGTAGTTATACAAGAGGCTCAAGAGCACTATTGCTTTTAGTGTATTTTCAAACTGGAAAGTCTGAAAATTGAAGATTGAATCTGGAATGCTTTAGTCTATTAGGAACCTGGGAATTAGGTGTATAGCGTACGTGAACCCTTCAGTTTTTGGAGTGGTGAGGAGTGTCCAACTTTCAGAGTCGAAATGAGAAAACTGAGAAATGTATTTGCTGACAAGGCCTTTGTTTCATACGAGTGCTAGTATTCACGAGAACATAAGCTCGTCAGAATTAGAGGACTAAGAAAAAGTTAGTCCAGCAGTTAGTCGGCTAGCTTGACTAATGTCAGGAAATAATTCTCTCCTGAATTTCAATTGTGGGCGCTGGACTAACCCAGCTCGAAGATAGACTAACTTTTGCGCAAGACAATGTCTAGACTAACGACTATTACGCGCTAGACTAACTTTCTCTGCTTAACGTTTTCGACTGTCGGCGGCCTCCATATTACTGGGCTGATTTTGACTACTTATGACTCACCTTTTGAACCTTTTGGCGCCCAATTTCACAGCCATTTGGAATCTCTTTGTTCATCGTGTGAGTGCAACACACAGTGTAATATCGCGAGTCGCGAGGAATGTCAAAATATTGGTGTTTTTGACGGATTTGAGACCGGCTATTGTTTGGGTGATTGCCTCTATGTGTCGATTTTTTGGAATATTTAGTGTGTTGCTAGAAGTGACAACTCAATATCCCGAGTAATCAACCCTAATCTGACTATAGTCAGTAACTGTCACCGGGACACCCCGCACAATTCCCGTGGGCTCTTGCATTTCCGCGAGTTAGAACATTTTTGGAAGTTAAATGTGAGCTACCGAATCTACCAGTCTACAAAGATCAGATTATCGTGTTCCCGAGCAGGACTTCATACTGGAGGATTTGGGTTCATTCTAAAGGCTAGGAAGAAATCTTGTGAAATGAGATAGGGCCTACCGCTGTTATAGTTTACTTCTCGAATAGCATTATCCTGCCCCTGCCAGTATATAAGTGGTGAACCTGATTCATTTCAGCGTTGGACTCGATCATAGCAAAGCATTAAATTTTTGTTTTGAGCAATTTATAGAGCTTCATATAGCTTAGTATAATTTTATTTTATCGGTATTTCCATATATTGCTCAAATATTTACAACATACCGTCAATTTGCTGCCTGGAATAGATTTCTTGTTAACCACTTGAACAACTTTGTGTTCCACGAGTTTGTTTTATCAAGGACTAGCGCACTACCTATTGAAAGTATCATCGCCAGCAGTAATGGAGAGGTTTGGAGACCAGACTGTTATGTTTAGCCAACCGAAGAGGGACATTTTAGCAATTGCATTGCCCATCACTTAGTCATACGTTAGTCAAGCAGATTAGGCAAGTTACCTGGCACCAACTCTTCGTCAGTTAGTCGAAGATGGACACCAGATAGACTAACCTAAAACTTAGTCGTAAATTGTCCAGCGCTGGTATAGGTTTGTCCAGCTTGCTTGACTAACTTGCTGACCTACATTATTATCAGCGAGAAGCTGGACTAACTCGCTTAACGAAGTGAAGATTAGTCTAGCCAGCTTGACTAACCAAAGTGTTAGTCAAACGAGGCACCAGATAGACACCCAAAGTTAGTCCAGCGACCAATTTATTTTTTCAGTGTTGGAGTCGGATTAGCTCGTCGGTAGAGCTCCGGACGTAAGATAATAGATTGGGAGTTCGATCCCAGTAAAGCCCGAAGCTTTTCCGCAGTGCTTTAGATAGGATGTCTCCCCTGCGGAAAATGTTTCGCGCTACCCACGTGTAAATGTGGGTTTTCCGGCGAGGTAACTGAGTAGGTCGCGCCGCCTAACGGACGCTGGCCTGCCATAGGTGGAGTAGGTCGTGAGCAAACGTGCACCGCTGGGTGGTGCGGGCAAGTTCCTCCATCAGGTTGCCAATGACCAAGGGATTAAGTCGTGTGAAGAGGGGCTGCCTTGATAGAGCTATAAACCCGAATCTTAATCTTAGTATATGGGCTTACCAGAAGTGACCTATTTTGTTTTTAAATGAGATTTCTGTCGGTCTCGTGTATTGACCCATTCTTCCGCTACATTGAGCACCCTAACCGCTTGTCGTAAGGGCTGGCTGTAAGTTCATGAAGATGCTTTGGATGATCGTCAGTATTCGTAGTTCAGCCAGTAGCTTGCCGCCATGCTTTCTAGCCATATAAACGAAACCGCCTGGTGGAAATATTGAATTTAAGGAACTACAACATATTGTCGGCCTGGTCGGTTCGGTATTTCGCCCATTGTCTGGCTCTTCTATCTGCAGTTGTTCCCAATTTAGCGTTGAACGGAGGTGCTGTCTCACAATGTCCTCTGCTTCAAACAAGAACAGAGGATGCACGTGACAGCAAGCTGCGGTACCTGGAGGTGAGTCCGTTTATAAGGGATTAGTAGTAGTGGCGTACGGAGAGACTCCGGGTTGGGGGGGGGGTGCGCCTCAAAAAAATATTCTCAACTGCTCTATTGGCGAAATGCAATTTGTCGGACCCCGAGACAAGACTGATACCAAAAAATAATCAACAGCTGTGAAACGTCTACTGAACCGCAGTAAAAGAAAGTATTAGTGTTATCTATATATATATATGTTTGTGTCGACATGATCACGTTTCGGTGTGCGAATTCGCCCTTGGGATCCCCTGCCCAAATAATTGCGGGGAGGAAGTATACACCAACAGGACAGCGCCATCCATGAAGCGATAATGTGCCAGTCCGAATAGTCACGTGTTCATATTGCAATGAATGCATTGTTCATCGAGATCTGACGGTGAGCTGCCGACAATTGATCAGTGTGTTTTGTGTGTGTGTGTGTCCACAGATTGCCTGGAAAAGCTGTGATTAATCTTTCAAATCAGGTGTCACCTGAGGTCATCATGAGTGTCTCAAAGAAAATGTTCATCGGGGGCTGAGCCTAGGCCTCAATATTTAAACGGGTTCCTCTTTGTCTAACCTATAACTGAAATCAAATCAGACCTCCTTTTGTTCCTCGTTATGTAACGAGTATACTCCGTATAACCAGAGCCGAACATGTACGCACATGTGCTCTTTGTTAGTCCCCAAATAAGAACCAAGGGACAACAATGGGTAGCGTGATCTGGTTATACACCCAGTGGGCCTATACATATTCCTTAATACTGTTGAACAAGTCTGTAACGATCTAATGAATGACTGTGTAGCGAGCGTTAAGATATCATCAACCTTTAACGTGACAATGACCTGAAAAAAGTAGATGGTTATAAATAATCGGTCTCTTTTCTTTCTTAGTCACATTTCCAGTCGTGTCCTCGGTGCCAGTGAGCTGTTCCAGTGTGGGAAGGCTGATTCGGCTGAGAACAGATTAATAGGTATTTTATAATAATAATTCAATGCGTTGGTACCACTCACGTGATCAAATGATATATAATCCCGCTCGCTTGTACAACAAAAACTCTGATTCCAATCAAACCTGCGACTTAAGTATTCCTCGTTAATTTTTGAATATTTAGCGCACATTTCCGCAAAATACGACGTCTCTTTATAGGGTAACTGCAGCAATGACCGACCCTCGTAAACTATGGAGTGACTCAACTGCCAACTTTATGCTGTAATCATGACTGGGTGAAGCCGAGCGAAATAAAAACATCGGTGGCGTGGAATCGACCTGCAGTTCACAAAGCTTGTATCAAGTCGTGAAGGGTAAACAGATGCCTGCCTGTCAGCGAGAACTACAATCTTTTTCTGACAGTTCCTAAGTCGTCGTGAGGCGTCCAACGATACCGTCCAAGGTTTCGAATATCGTACCGGTACCTACGCAGGATCTAATCAAACATGCGACCGGCTACTTGTAGCGATGCAGTTTTGGTATCAATCAATTTGATTCTGGGGCTGGGTGGGCATTGCGTCGATGTGCGTCGCGACTGCATTTTGGCCCAGGGTCCCCCTATGTCTTCCAGTCGGGTGGAAACTCCCCAGTGTTACTAATTCGATTCGAAAATGAGGTCTCGGAGCCGATATCTTGGAGGTTAAGGATCACTGCACTGTCGCCAACAACAAACCCGAGAGGCTTCAAGCAGGAATCTCCTCGTAATTCTGTTCAACTGACACTCGAAATCCAGAATGTGAACTGAAATCAGAACTGCAATCTTCTCCTGGTGATCTGCTCAAATGAAGAAGATTCACTTTTTATTTCGCCTGAACGTTTCGGTCTATCCTAAATGTTGTACGAAATGGTTGTCCCCCCGTTTTCCCGCGGATGTATAGGTCCCTGGTTCCGAAAGTTTTTATGTTTAACCCTCATTCCAATTCCACGTTCTCATTGACCAAACACCACGATGGAGATTGTCCAAGGTCGTAGTACCGTGTTCCTTCCAAGAGATGGGCTTGCAAGAGAAGGCAGTATCATTTTATTATTGCAGACTGGAGCATATGGGCACTGTTCGAAATGTTTGCCTTCCGATGTAAGTGGGTGGATCTCCCATTCAACAAATTACTTACAGATTGGCATCCAGATTGGCACATGCAGGGACCTCATGGAGAGCTACGAACTGTTGATCAAAAGTACCATAAGGAAAAATGCCAAACAATTTGATATCAGGACACTTTCCAGTCTGGGCTCGCGCTACCGCATCTGCACCTATCCTAGAGAAGGATAAATTTTATTTGTGCCAGGTGAGCGGAAGCTACTCACCGAGCATGTAAATGAATCTACCACGGACCACTTCCAGATGATGGTCGCCTACACTCGTGACCTGAAGAGCCAAATTCAACATCACGTGACCCTGCAGCGGGAGACCCACGATATATGCAACCAGCTCATCTGGGAGACAGGCGACTTGCAAGGTGAGCAGCTTTTGCGAGGTTGGTTCTGCCGTGGAAGTCGGTTCAGTTAGATAAACCAACGGGACTGGCCGCAATTCGAGCCAAGGCCTAGTCCAACAACACTACACCACTGGACTTTTTCGGATCGACATTGATAATCATTAATGCAATGTCTTAATGCAATGTCTTGGCAAAGTAGCTAGCTGTCGGCGCTTGAAATGGCTTTTCAGCAGGCGGCATCCTTATAGGACTATACCATGCACACCTGTCTGCAACGACGGAACAAGTGATGATGTCCTTGGAATGCAATAACTAGGAAACTACGTTTTCTAGGGCATTATTTTATTAGTTTTTGCGCTGCTGCAATTCAATCATAACTACCCGTCCCGATTATGTCTCTAATTGTGAAACGTGGAAATTTTTTCATTCGGATGAATATGCAACATTCACAATGTACTCTGTGGGGGATAATGCAATTTTAACTTAATAACTTGCTCCTGAGGATTCGGTTTTGCGACTGGACTAAACTGCTGGGTTATAGCGACGGCTAATGCAACGCTAAATTTCGTAATGGAGATGCCTTCCGAAAGGCACAAAGGGGCGGCGATCTGTGATAATATTGGCGGGGGGGGGGGGGGCGTGGTGTGCACCATCTGAAGGGGACAACCGTGGTGGGCTCCATCTGAGCGGAGCGCCACCAGCGGACAATAAAAATTTTCGTTTTCAGACCTGGGCGCCACCAGTGGTTGGAGCGTAGCGTACAAGGAAAATGTTAGTTTTCCAGGCCCTTCAGATCGCAGGAACGGCACTTCCTGGTGTAGCAACACCCCGGAATCGGCAATAAATTTCTGAAATGTTTATTTCAAGGAATGTTCTTGGAGGAACTGTCTTTGTTATTCCTAGCGGAGCGTACAAGAACATTTCTTGTTTCGCGGACCCCCAGATTGGCAGGAAATGGCATTTCCTGGCGTTTGGCAGTTGAGCGCACCCCTCAGTAAAATTGACAATAACATCCGGAGTTTTAATGTCAAGAAACGCTCTTGAAGAAACGGAATGTTCATTATTACAATTCGCGCCATCAGTTGACGTGTAGCATATTGGAGTTCTTTCAATTGGTTAGGGGTTGCCCGCAAATTTGCTAGGACATCACTGTAGTGGAAAATGCGTGTATTTCTCGGACGAAAATGTTGTCATTGTTTTGATTCTTTGACTGAAGTCAGGGAATCTATGCAGTCATGACAGTGTATGTGTGAGGGTTTCCCCATCATGAGTACTTGAGGTGATTAGAGTCTGAAAATCGTGTAAAGAGGGGAAGTCCAGAACACTTGGTCAATCCCGTTGAAAATTTGTTTCTTATGGGGAGTACAAGCTTTATCTGGTGCAGACCAGGGTCATTTTGGGCAATTTCAGCTTGTGAAGAGCATAACTCGACCAACCTGGAGATGAAGCTCACACTTGGTATGTGGGTTCCCCATAATGAGAAACATATTCCCAATTATTGTGGGGAGCAGGTCAAAGGTCAGTCTTTGGGGGTGGATATATTGGGCATGAACAGTGGTGTAGGTTATGTGTGAGGGTTTCCCCATCATGAGTACTTGAGGTGATTGGAGGTCACAGTCTGAAAATCGTGTAAAGAGGGGAAGTCCAGAACACTTGGTCCAATCCGTTGAAAATTTGTTTCTTATGGGGAGTAGCTTTATCTGGTTGCAGACCAGGGTCATTTTGGGCAATTTCAGCTTGTGAAGAGCATAACTCGACCCACCTGGATGGAGTAAGCTCGTACTTGGTATGCGGGTGCTCCATAGACCCGAGGTCATCTGAGGTCATTTTTAAAGTCGGAACATCTTATGAGAAGATAAGTCCAGAACACTTGGTCCGATCAAGTTGACATTTGGCGTGTGTTGTAGCGTTCTTATGGGGAAAGGTAACAGCGCCCTATTGTTTTTGGTGCAGACCAGGGTCATTTTTGGGGAAAAATGAAGAATTGTGACAAATTTATATTTTGGGCGATTTCAGTTAGTGAAGGGCATAACTGGTGATGAAGCTACTCATGTATGCTACGGTATGTGAGTTCCCCATCATGAGTACATGATTTCTATTGTTTAAGGGTCGGTCCAAAGCGTCATCTGACGGTAGGTATGTAGCTTTCGAGTAGTACAAGTTACGTGTTGGTGGGACCAGGGGTCATTATGGGAAGAAATGAGATATTGTGGAAAATTAGCTTGTGAAGAGCGTAACCCGACCCCAACTGAATGGTCGAAGCTCATGCTCGGTATGTGGATTCCTCTCAATGAAAACATGATCCCTATTGTTTTGGGGTCAGGTCAAAGGTAAGCCAAGGTTAACAAATAGGTGACGGTTATGGAAGCAGTCATGGAATCCGTAAGTCCCTCTTGGCTTTCTCGTTTGTCCGAAGGGTCTCCGAATTGCTTTGCTCCGCATCTGCGCCATACGTCAATCTGTAAATCCCATACTGATGTGCACGATCCACTGCCCAGTTGTTTGTATAGCTTACATCTTTTATCAAGAAGCAGAAACATCGGGCTGGCAATGCCGGTCTGTTATAAATGAGAATTAGAAGTTAGCTATTGGTTTGTTTAATGTTTGGAAAATGCACTTGGGGTTCACGCATTGATCGGAGAGGACATAATAAATTCTCCTCGTGGCCTTCCCATGTTCATCGCATTTGTAGTGGTCTTGTTCAAGACTCGATGAATCATCTTGCGATCCAGCAAACGTCGAACGTTTACAGCCCGCGACAACTACTCCACCCACAGACTAGACCCCGACATCGTGAGAGCTACACCAAGATGCATATATAAAAACAACTGGAGGGTCTAATACGCGTAGCCAGGCGATTTAGAGACAGTCTTCTATACATTTAGACTACATTTGTAGGACACTTAGGAGGAAAAAAGCATAATTGCCAGAATCTGACGAATAAGCGTGTCCCACTGTGCGGTTACGATACGATAAATTGGATGGAGTTTTCACACTTGTGCGATAAAAATGTCGTAAGATATTTATCGGAGCCGTTGACGCCTAACATAACGGGGAAAGTGATGGGATTTTATTCGAGAAAAAAAGCAAAGTTACCTTTTTTTGTCGCTCCAGGCATTAGGAAAGCATGGACGGCAGCAATTCTGAATACCAAGAATTTCAAAGCAATTCGAAGCTTGTGCCTTTCTCGGTACTTGTAGGAGGAGTGAAATAGTTTTATCGACCCCATTTTTTAAAGCAAACAACACAGCTGCAGCTTTGGGCGTTGGAGACACACGCGCACTGATTAAAACTGTTTCTGGACATAACTGAATTTCATTCCATACATTAATTTTCTTAGATACGATGACCAAAACACAACTCAAGGGAGTGCATGCCTGGAAGGCACTGGCACTTAGTGCATCCACCCGCGCTTTACAGCGAAGTGATGTAGTCAAAGCATTCAGTCTCCGCCTTAAGTTTAACAGTGAGCATTCAAGCCTCACAGAATATAGGAAGAGTGGAAGCACAATTGGCTGAAAATTGGGGCTCGGTTACTCTGCTCAGAACAAGCATGTTAAACCCTAATACTACGGCTCCAACCGGTGACCCTTCTACTTTCCTCACTGACCTACAAGAAATTAATTTACTCTTGGCGTGCGATCGACCATTATTCCCCCCCCCTCTAGAGCTGATTCCGTTGCTATTCATTTCTTTCCCGCCTCTTTCTTTAATGGGGGTTAGGGTGAAGTTCCCGTCAACTTCAAGACGTCAGGCTGTTGATCGACCCTCTCTGGAAAAACTCCCTCCTATCCTGCCCTCTCGAATGGACACACCCCCAGCCACTCACTGCCAACCGCAATAGCTCTGCATTGCATGCCACATGATACTTAGCAGTCGGGGGTGGGGGCCGACGCAACATTGAACCCTCCCCCACACTCTAAATGAAACACTATGGTCACAAAAAATTGACCAATCCCATTGGTTAACTATGCACCGAACCATAAATGGTCAAAATTGGACTGAACTATGGTCAACTAAGGTCAAAGGTGACAGTTATTTGGTCCTTTTCCACTTTTCCTATGGTCAAAATGACCATTATTCTGTCACTTTTCACTTCTACTATTCACGCTACTATTGTCCATGGGAGGGCCATAATTGATTCGAACTACAATATGGGTATTCGTAGGTCCCATGCATGGCGGAAGCCTAGCTGAGGGCCAATGTATCCCCAAATACGTCAACTACACAATACATTCATCAAAAACCCCTCATTTTATCACTTAAACCCACTTTCCACGCCAAAATAGTGCATTCTCTTTGCAGAATCGGCAAGTTATCACGCATGCGCAATTGTCGCATCCGATAAATTTATCGTACGATAAAAGTTAAAATATTTTCAACTCGACGTCCGACAAATTTATCGTATCGCACAGGTGTGAACACTCCCATTGAAAATATACTTTTTAAACTCGACGTCCGATAAATTTATCGTATCGTATCGCACAAGTGTGAAAAGCCCTTTACATGGTGGTACGGAACGGACAGCGGACAGCGGCGCGCAGGGCCATTTTTTTTGTATTTTGGCCATTTTAAATCCAGGCAATCGATTTGAAATATGGTTAGGCCTTCGTGGCCGTACTGCACCTTTGATTGTAGGATTATTTTCACCGTCCCTCCAAACATTGCGAGGGATATTAGCATTCCCCCCACAAAAAACATATTAGGGGACATGTACCCCCGTGATCGCCGGCCCATGGATCCTGGGGCACAGGATTCGAACCTTAAAATCAGTACTAAATGATTGTCTATTGTCATAACAATAGCCCTGAAGTGACCGTACCACATTTCCTCGCTACAGACAATTAGCGGGCAGAAGAAGAAGAGAAGAAGAAACTGATCAGCATGAAGGCTACGAAACTTAGCGAGGCCAAAACCGGAACGAGTATACCGGTGGTGTTGTACATGGAAGTCGCGTACCATCGCACAAACTACAACCAACCCCCTACCTCAGCCCACACTTCTGCCACCAGCAGGCACGGGTTACAAGTTTCGACTCTGTTGAGTGAGGGGGTCACGTGGCCCGCTCCGAGACGCACGCATCCCCTTTTCGTGATTCTCGGTGAGGCGGAGCACGACGATCAGCTGTATTCCCCTTCAAGCGGCGTCGTCACAGTGAACCGTGTGCAACCAATCACAAACCCCGGGGATCGGCGAGCGGCCCCGAGCACGCACCTGTCGACGACGATCGAGTGTTACAAATCTCGCTCGCGCTTGAAAACACGACGGACGTCAGAGCAAGAAGAGAGGGAGCCTTCGCCTTCATGAAGCCGAGAGCCTCCAACGAAGGGTCAGTACTGCCAAACAGGGAGCTCTGTATCAGGGCAGCTATGGTCACCTGCAATGCTTGCCTCGTAAACACTGTACACATAGGTGCAAGATTAGACGGTTCCGTTTGACGCGTGAGCACTTCTCCAAAACGATAATTCATGCATGGGCTCACTATTTTAGATGTTCGTTCATGTTCATAAGAAAATTCCTCCTGTCAAGTTAACAAAACTGAAATACAATTTCATTACAGCTGATACGTTCCGTATAATTATACGGCAGACATCGGTTGAACTCTTTTAAATTTTATTCATATTTGTTTGTAATTTGTTTGTATGTTTTTTTCCACCCCTTTTAAAAAATAATTCTGATGGTTTTTACATAGATGCAGCATTGCAGTTGGGCATTTGGTTTCTTTTCTTCCCCAATCTGGTCTGCAAAACTGACAAATGTGCTGTCACGGGTTCTTCGCATGGCAAGTCGAAATGATATTAAATACCGGCCCAGTCCGTACTTATCGCCCACCAGATTCGCTGACCCCATGAATAATGGCAATGTGTGGGCCTGGGGTTTGATATCGTTTCATTGTTTCGCGAGTTTGCAGGAAGCTTGTGATTCGTTCCATACCAAAGACTGGAAATGCCGATTCGTTACAGTAGCGTATTTGTAGCCAGTTTCAGGAAAGCAATTGAGAAAAAATGGATGGGTATTTTAGAAATGACCGACGTGTATACCTATTCGTTCACTGCCTTAATCCCTTTGTGGACTACATCCGATGAAGTTGCCAACAGTAGTGTTATTCGGAAAGGCGGACGCGATTATCGGTCGGCACCAATAACTGAATAACGAATGTTTTGAGAGTGGCGCCACCATCACGGCCTTGTCATCGACGCGATCACTAACTAGGGTCATCCCTTGACTTTCCAGGTCAACGTCGGAAACCCTTGTGAACAGAATAGAATGCCTCAGCTGATTGAACGAAATTTGGTATGTACTCGACCCCACCTTGCATGAATAAAACAAATTCACTTTTAGTTCAGTACGAGTGCTCCGCGTGACTGATTAATGAACTCTAATGTTGTGAACAACTTGAATCAACGGTAGGTTCCCGAAGCCTTGGGCAGATTAAGCAAAAATTTGGTCAAGGCAGCTGAGGGAATACGAAAGACCTAATGTTCTTTGGTGTGGCTACCCGGATTGGGTCAGATCAAGCTGAAATTTTGGTATACACTACTTATGGGAGTACAAGAATCCAATGGTTTTGGTGTGGATTGGAGTTCTTTTTTTCCTATATTTATTGTGGCTCCTTGGGGCTTGGTGATCACGATAACTTCACCTCCCTGGAATGGATGACCTCGTACTGGCTTGTGGTTTGCCACAGGAGCATGGACCCCATTAGGGTCGCGGTGGTCGTTCTGAAACCGTCAAGCCCCTAGTTGCCTGTGGGTTTGAGGACTTTGGGCTAATGTGACTTACCCCACCTGAACGGCTCAAGCTGATACTTGGTACCTGGATGTCCCCATGATGACCCTGTTGTTGGTGGCGGAGGTCCGTGTAATGGAAATCTTGTGGCCTTGGTCCGGATCCACTGTGATCAACTTTGTGTATGCAATGCAAACTTAAAAACCTTAGTATCGATTGGGGCTATTTTTTTGAAAGTGGATAGTTGCCAATTTTTGGGCTTGTGATCATGACTCCACCTGGATGGATGAAACTTGTTTCCTTGAACGTTAACTATCAGATTAACCGTGGTACGAGTGAAGTTACAGTACACTTGTCTCGTGTTTCTACAGAACCGAGTTTGCTGCAACCATGTCCATGGGGTTTCCTACATAAACACTCATAATTTTGCAGGAAAAGCCACTAACGCGAATATGTTAACCTAGATTCTGCGGAAACCATCTTCGAAAGGTTCTACCTTCGAACCCCGTGGTTTTTCTTTGGGTGCACCTGTTATGAAATGATAACGACCAAGATCACATTGAAACACAATTTCTTTGCAGCAACAACTTCCAACCAGTTTTTTTTTCTGTAGCGCAATTTTTTGACAAATTACAAAATCATTTTTTTTTTTGGGGAGGGGGTGAGGGGATGCCCCATGTGATCCAGACTAGAACAGTGGCGCATGGGGGGCCCGGGGGTTGGGACAGGTGCCCGCCCCCATTTTGTTGTCCAAGTTTTTTGGGAGGCTGGGGGACGAAAAATTGGGATCCCGATGTGATTCCGCCTAGAGTGGTGGCACTACTGTGGACTGTGGTCCATGGGCATTAACCCGCCACTCTTCCAGTTGAAAGGCGCTATTGTGGGACAAATTCCCCTCCCCCCGTATCGCCCCACCAACCATGCACTGTCCATTCGGAATCACCGTGGGCAATTCAAAGGACGCTGAGCGGCAAAGGTGGGTTTTGGACTGAGTAGGTCCTAGTACCACAATAATGATATAGGCCTAGGCTACCGAACACTCTTATGCCAAACTTCCAACACATCCTGACCTATGGGCCTAACCCATCGCAGTAAGCAATGCATGGTCAACGATCTGCACTTCGTGACAGTTCGACTCGTCGATTTTCACTACAAAGTTAATTCCAGTTTCATCCAGTGGTTCCCATACGTCTTGCAATTTTTTCAGTAGTGAATGGAACGGCTGCAATATTGTAAAATACAACTCGCCCATTTACCAGGTTTTTGGTTGAAGCGACCGAAACTGCCGTAAGCACGTGCGTATAAATGCCAGGTATAACCCTAATTTACGGATTTTGTTACTCACATTTTCGGAGTGGAGTTCCCGTGTCGATGGATGAACGGTATTTGCTCTTTAATTGCCGCGGTGAACGTTACCCGATTGGGCTAATAAATGAGAGGAACCCGACATATTGGTAATTTCAATTGCTCGAGCTTGAGTTCATCAACGCATCCGGATTATCAGCACCTTATCGAATAAATGTTAATACATGTCAGGGGCGGCGCCAGGGTTTTACGATGGGGGGGGGGGGCAGATTTGGCATTGAGTTTTCTGACTGGGTGAGGGGTTCTAAAAGGGTAGGGGTGTCCCCTCCATTTGCGGAGTTTTGAGTCCTTAAAATGCATTAGATGCAAAATGGTGCCACATTGATACACTTGTTAAAAAAAAAAAAAAAAAAAAATGGTTGACAGGCATGGACGAATTGTTTCCAGGCCGGTTATATTCATTCGACAACCTGACAAAAAATAAACCCGATGAACAAAACAACTGCACTAGTCTGTACAGGTAGGAAGGCTAACTTTAGCAAAAAACTGTGGTTTATGATGCCATTAAATTCGAAGTACATAATGGCGGAGTGATCACACATGCCATTGGGTCAACATAATATTAACGGTGTCTCATAATGACCACAGTAGTTCTCCACACGTACACCACCAGTGGGGGCGCGCAGGAAGGGTTGGGTATTCGGCGGTTGTAGAGATTTTTGCCGACGGATTCGGAAATGGTGACTGATATGGATGAGGGGTCTCTCCCTGGGTCTAAGGGGAGGGAGGGTCCCCTCCTTTGGAGCATTTGAATCGAAAAGTCCTCAAATGCCAATCTGGTACAGTATTTTTAGTAAAATGGGGCGTCAGTAATTAGCGTGACCCCGCTCACACGTACGCGGGACCCTTTCAAATTGGAACGCCGAAAAATCCTGGCTGAATCCTAAAGAATGCCCAATTGCTTATTGCGGTCGGGGTATGAGTAGACCAAGCGATACACACTGCGCGCAGAAGCGCGCGAAAATTTGACACTCCAATGGGGCAATGATCAAATTTTCAAGCCATTTAGTACAATAACAGACAATCCTTCAACTTTTGCCACTCGCATGATTTCCCGCCTAAAAACCGACTGTTTCATTGGTAAGTTCTGGGAAATTCTTCCTTAATTGTTTCGCAAAAATGGCTCCGAAATGTGAAAATGCGAATTTAGGACCAAAAGGAAAAAAAAAAATGGTTCAAAGAACGACAAAACTCATGAAAATAGAATGCCAAACGCTAACGTACGCCTTCATTACCCCTTGCCGAATGCCGACAGACTCGTTCACTCGTCAAATTACACGACGGCCGACGGGGCCGTCACATTAATTTGTGACAGACGTGCCATTCTCTTGCCATGTGCGAATCAATAGATGAAGACTTTAAAGTCGAAATAGCCGATAAATAGTTGGCTCCGTTGTTTTCTTTCCATTCACTTTCCATTCCATGCCTTCCCCTTCACCCTTACCCTTCCCTTTTACCTTTCCCTGCCCCGTTCTTCTTTTCCTCCTTTGTAAAGCGGAGACGCATTTTCGTAATTCAAATGAGTGCCGCGGGGCCCAGGCCCTGGGTCTTAAATTCATGACACCTTGAAGTTTACGCATAGGCCAGCTTAGGAAAGCAGCAGGCAACATTTTTTTTTGTTTTGGAGATACAAATTTTGTTGGTATTTTCATCATGATGGGCCCATAGCCCGAGGTGGGTCCTCGGCCCAAAATTCCCAAACCCCCATGGCCCTCTTACCCAAGGACCATTACATTGGAAATTGAAGAAAAGAAAATCAATTGAAGCTTGTGTGAGAGATGATTTCAAATACATGTGTGAAATTTCAAGGAAATGGGCCTCGGGCCCAAGTGAGAAGCTTGGATAAAAAAACAAATCCTGCAACAACCCTGAGTTACGGCTCTTGGACCATCATTATGACCGATGTAAGCCCACTAGCACCAACATTGTAGGGATACAAGAATTTGTGTGTTATTTCATATATGGGCCCTGCCCAAGTGGGAGCTAGACCTAATCTCCAAAACACCCCCATGGCCCTCTACCCAAGGACATTACATGTAACTTGAAGATATATCGATTAAGCTTGTGGGAGGGAGAGGTTCAAGTACCATTGTGTGAAATTTAATGGAATGCGTTACTAGGGGCCAAGGTGGGACATGATGAGAAAAAAAATCCTGAACAACACAAGGAATGGCCGTTAGACCATCAATATGACCAAACATCAGCACTGAGAATAAAAATTGTGAAGTAGCGGTTGGCAGTTTCACTAATTTTCCTATTGCCCAATCAATGTCATATGACCTTGACCTTGAGGTGGTCAACGAATGGCCCCCATTGTCAATGAACATGTGACTACGTCTGGTCAAGATTCATCATCAAAATACGAACATTTTTGTGGCCCCAAAAACAAAAGTTTAAAACTGATTAGATAGATCACAAGGAATGAACATGGCATCACAATAGCTCAATGCATAGCTGGTTTGAGCTAAAAACTTGTTACTTGATAAGTCAGCATCCTGATCTGATCAAGCAGTTAATAGAGAGCCGAAAACAACTTAGGTTGAGTGATTAGGCGAAGACTAGGTGTCCACAATGGGAAAATCGTTATTGGCAAACCTTTCAGGTCGAAAGTCCTTGAACGGCATAGCCTATGTCCAGCAAAAACTGCGAAGATATGAAGAAATTTACTCCTTTACACTAAGGTTCAATAACCTATTAATTGGACAGGGAATGGGTATGACAACTCCTATGGAGTGCTGGGGATTGATGTTAATGAGTTAATGTTGATGTCATTTATGTGAAAATATGCAAATTCTCCGACAAAATAATTCGATTTCTATGATACTAACATGTTCTATTATGTTCCAGCAATTGCTAATAAACACTACTTATATATTGGTCAATGAAAACAAAAATGTATCGCCCGCAACAACTTCACACCCTTTTTCAATTGTAACTAGTCCCTTAATGATCATTTTCTGTGTTCTAGAATTCTCCATTCACTACTTACAATAAAACACCCTCCTGAGGCAGGTTCTCTGTTTACCTTCGTTAAGCCTGAGTTGTTGAATAATTAAACTGCTAATTAGACCCTGTCAGTCATTTTTGCTATTGATTTGGACAAGGGGACCTCCAGGAAACTACATTGTCCTGTCCGCAACGTTGGGGAATGTCCCGTCCGCATCATTTTTTTCTTGAAAGTTAATTTTTCCTGTCTAAAGAGTAACTGCTTTGAACTTGCATTCTATTTTGATAGTAGACAGGAGACTAAGTGTAACCGTATAGTTAAAGAGATTGTACCTCCAGAGCATTTCCAGCTTTACTATAACCCTAAAATATTTACGTCCATTTCTCTAGTTAGGTTAATTAAGTTTTCAATTGTGAAATGTTATCCACCGGTCCGCAACGGAAAATTATTGTGGAATGCCCGTTCTGTCGTAATGAGGTTGTTAACACCGTACCGTCGAGTGTTCAGATGTTTTTTTTTTTATCCGAGGTACCATGCCCGGGGGCTCATTTTATGAAATTTCACACGATGGTACCTGAAATGCATCTCCTCCCAAGAGCTTCAGTTAATTTCTTCAGAGCTACATGTGATGGTCCTTGGGTTTAGAGGGCCACTGGGGGGGGGGGGGGGGGGGGGGGGGGGGTTCGAAGGGGGTTCATTTTATGAAATTTCACACGATGGTACCTGAAATGCATCTCCTCCCACAAGTTTTATTTGATTTTCTTATTTCATTTTTGTGACAAAGTTAATACATGTAATGGTCCTTATGTAGAGAGGCCATTGGGGCGTTTGCGAACTTCAGGCCCAAGTCCCAATGAGGGCCCTAGGGCCCATCATGTGAAATCACGCAGAATGCTTCTACAAATTTCGATGCACAGGTCAGTGCTGATGTTTAGAGAATGACGGTCTATTAGCCGTACCTCCAGGTTCTCAGAAATGTTACACTTGAGGCTCAGTGTGGGCCTGAGGGCCCATCATGTGCAATCACGCAAAATGCTTCTCCCCTACAAAATTTAATGCTAGTGCT
The DNA here is from genome assembly GCA_026419785.1 of Sclerodactyla briareus. Taxonomy (NCBI): domain Eukaryota; kingdom Metazoa; phylum Echinodermata; class Holothuroidea; order Dendrochirotida; family Sclerodactylidae; genus Sclerodactyla; species Sclerodactyla briareus. Next base: position 175,374 of record JAODTK010005605.1, on the reverse strand, counting down.
GATATTTGAACGTAATGATGGTGTAATAGCCGTGCTTACAGGCTTTTCTGGTGCAATGGTGCATGCAATGCATCTCCTCTTAACACATTTGATTTTTCTGTATGTTACTATCAAAGCTCCTGGTGTTTTTTGCGAATTCTTGGCCCAAGGGCCTATATGTGAAATCTTACGAAATGTTTCTACAAATGTTGGTGCACAATGATGATCTTCGGTCATAATGACGCTGGGATAACCATACTACTGAGGTCTTTAGGATATTCTGGTCCACTGTCCCACTTATACCATATAGCCCATTTAATGAAACTACACATAATGATGCATGGGAATGCATCTCCATGGTGCAACGCTGTCCCCCCAAGAGATAACCACGAGGTAAGCTTAGCATGGCTTAGTCAGCGCAACTCCCCACCTACTATGCGGATGGGGAGGCCCAACAATTGAGGCGTGGAATGGCAAACAACACTAGTGCAAAAACCCACGGGAGTGTAGGTGTTGCCCTGATTATTCACTGAACGCTGCCAAAATACAACAACTTGCAGGAAGCCCAGAATCAAACATAACACTACAGGCAATGCAAGCGGGAGAATCTAGCGCTCAACAGTGGTTGCAAACACCACTTGTCAACATCGAAGCATCAAACCGTAAAGTCTATCCGGTCCAGACTGCTTTGGCGCCTCTAGCCCTTTTAGCTTTTAAAAGAAAAAGCGTGCGGAGAACATCCTAGATGACCAAAATAAATATGACCTGCTTAGCATTAAAGAAATGGGGTCGTCAAATTACTATATGACAATAGCTCAAAACAAACGATCATATGTTATGAGAAGTAGGGAGCATGCACGGATGGCAAATATCTCTACTATTAATGACCAGACTCTCACAGCATGCAATAAAACTGTTCCAAGACAAAGTTATTTTGAAGGAAAAAAAAAAATAGGACAGGCATGGACAGCAAGTTTTTCTATAAGTGGATGACCAGGTTCTCACACATTCAACAAAACTACTTCCAGTTTGAAGCAAATTATTCGAATTAATGAAATATAATAGGAAACATTAACATAGTGGGCACATCTTCTATTTATAAATTGATCAGATCTCACAACATGCCAAAAAAATGGATCCATACAACCTAAAGTGAATAATTCAACAAAACTGAGCTGGTTTGTGAATTTGTGAACCACTTAAGCGAAATGATTGGAATGTATTGAGTAATCTAGTAATCAACTATTAATGTCAGCTCTTTATTGACTGGGTTAACCATCCTGGCATAGCTGGTGGACATGTGATCAAGAAACAAAACCTATTAACCAGGAAGATTGACATCTCTGTTTGATGAAGCCATGCCCACTTGAATGTGGGCGGGTGATTAGTGTTCAAGTGGTGATGGCCAATAATGAGTGCAAGAAAATATCACATGAATCAACACTGTCAGTCACCAAAATTCGCCCCACGTCAGGTATACTTAGTTCAATTCCATAATTCAATAATATAAAAAAAAAAAATTGCACTATAGATGTTCGCAATCCACTGAATGGTCAGATCGAGGTAATGCACTTTTCTCTTGAACAATGTAAAATGTACTAAAAAATATATTTCCTTCGTTCAAATTTGTCCAAAACTTTGACTGGATAGAATCTTGTTATTTTCTTCAGAAATATTTAAATATATGAGAGAGAATGAATTAGGTGGTCTCCATGATGAGCCTAAATAGTCCTGCAGTGTAGCGACCAACAAACCTGTGAAAGCCCTTCAATCAGGTCCCGGTTGCAAATGAGCTGCTATCAAGTCGAAAGAATAGACAGTGCGAATCAGATGATATGTTAATGAGAAGATTGCTCTTCAACATAGTCACCTATCGAATAACGCCTCATCAACTAGAGCACCAATGGTGCTGTGGCTCAAACCGCACAAATGTACCAAGACGAATGTACAATTAATGTGTTAAATGTTCACGATCATGAGGCCAAGAAGGCAGTTCAGACAATGGCCTATTGTGCTACTGTTATGACCCTTGATCTTCTTTGAGGTGAGGCATAGAATATCTTACAACAATAAACATTGTTATTCGGTTTAGTCAACATCCACGAAAGAATGACCAATTGAGAAAAAAGGGCAATTTCACACAGTGGTCTATTGTGCCCACCCCTTTGATGGCCCGTGACCTCACATGGACAAAGATGTCCAGAGGTTAATGACCATTGGGTCCAAGTTTGGTCAACATCGATCATGAATGACTGTTTTGGGGGTCTGTAATGCTTCATTTCATAGGATGTACTGTGTTACCAAACTCCTAATGGCACTTTATGACGTTGTATCCAAAACTTGAAACAAGCGAAAAGAGCACCTTCAAAGAAACATATGACAGTTTCAAGAAAATATAATGTATTTGTAAAAGATGCATTTTGTAATTTTACACATAATGACCTCTAGTGCCCCCTTTGATGACTATTTGGGGCCAAAAGGCAATTCAACGCAGTTGGCCTAGTGATGCTCTTATGACCTTTGACCTTGACCTTTCACAAGACCAAAGATGTCCCAAAAGTCAACGAAAATTGGGTCCAAGTTTGGTTAACATCCATTCAAGGATGACTGTTAGGAAGTCCGTAATGTTCTTTCTGCGACATATGTTACTGCACTAATTACTTGCAAATCATAACTCTTTTGAACAAGCTGAAAGGAGCACCACCCAAGGAACATCATGTTCAAGTTGCAAGATACTCCAATGTACTTTGTAGAAGGAAATACAATTTGAAATTCTACACATAATGGACTAATGCTGCCCCTTTGATGACCTACGACCTTCTGAGTTTGGTCGACATCAATCAAAGAATGATGTTTGGAGTAACAAAGGGCAATTGTTGTACACACGGATAGATAAAGGAGATGAATTGACATGCAGATTCAAATAGCTCAACCAGCATAGCTGGTTCAAGCTTGAAAATTTGTTGCCTTCAGTTATATTGCCTCTGAAAAAACACGATCCTTAATGCAGAGGACAATTGGTAATGCCTATTTCATTTCCTTTACTTCACTTATTTTATTTTGTCCCCTGATACTTGTCAATCTGCTTAGTCTTAGTTCAAACACTGAATCACCAGGAACATTTGTCACTGCCACCATATCCAAAAATATTGAGAAGGACCAAACTTTGGTATATACTGAGAAAAAGTGCAAAAGCTGGAAGTAAAAAGCACTAGATTGCAATGCATAGAAAGAAGAAAAACTCTGCCTTAAGCCACTTGAAAACCATTTTCCCAATGAAAACACCGTTCAATGCCTACTATGCTTAGCATGTAATTCCCACTTAGTCGGCTGGAAAGCAATTCATCAACAACATCAATATTCCAGCCAGGGAAAGTTATATACTCAAACTGAGCCTTCATGAGAAAATAGAACATCATCTCCAAATGCAATTACGATTTATGGCTGTTATGTGCCACCTAAAGTAAAATGGGGAACACATGGCAGGGAGAAAAGAAAATTCCTATGTAAATAGTGGTTTCCCATTCATTTAAAGTAAATGCTAATATTCTTAGTGATGTGAGGGCATGCGAATGTTAAATGCTATGGAATGGAAATCTGTATTGGTATTTTGTTCACTTACTATCATAATGTACAACGAATATTTGAAGCAAATCTAATTGTTCTTCAAGAAACCTCACAAGAAACTACCTGTTTATGATACCATATGAATGAAATAACAAAAGACTAAGTACTTAGGTCTTGCATAATAACGCTGCTCTTATTTGAGTTGATTGGCATTGATTAATGTTCAATGACACTTTGGCTAATCTGTAGCATATATGGTATCATAGACAAAAGAAAAAAAGTTCACATGTAGTTTAGTAGAGTGCTCGATGATGCAAAAAATGGAAAAAATGCCAAATTCACTCACACCTGGAGGATAAAATTAATTTAAAAGGCTAATCATACGTCTTCTAAAGTAGAGATTCAACAGCATCTGATCATTCTATGATTTGGGACATGGACGTGTTTGGAACCTATTAACATTTACAGATGTTGGAGAACGACTTGGTCCATTCACTCAGCTTCGGCATATATACCAAAGTTACAGTATATCACAGAAATCCTTGATTACTTCATTGTATTGTAGTTAGATGTGGAACCTGCGTTTTGGAATCCCCAGCACATCATTCAGACTACTTCATAAGACAGCCTTCATTTCAGGAATGTTTTTGCATTGACCACTGAACCAGTTTCATTGTAGCTCTCGATGAGTTTTCTCCAAGTTTTGCACGTCTCCAGAAGATTCCTGTGCCCCTGTGAACAATTAATAAAACATTGCAAACTATTACATATCTAGTTCTCAAATAATCATGCCATCGATTTTTATCCCTAAAAACAACTTTCATTTCAAATATTTAGACAGCATACCATCCCATTTAACTGTTATATCATAATGTTCAATCGTATGTTTTGCATGTTATCGTATTATTGTGGCTGTAGCCAGAGAACTGATTGGTTTTGAAAGTTGGTAGGACGTCGGCCTTCCTCCCTGTAGATCAGGGTACAAACCCAGGTGGGCCATGCCAAAGATTTAACAAAACCCATAGGTTGTCATATGATTCGTCACCATATCTGTAACGATATCAAGCTTTTGTAGCACCTTGTCCTTGAACAGCCTTGTCGCAGAATTCTAACAAGGTCTCTCACATTCACAGCTGGTGGGCTTGGCCCAGTGCTGTGGGGAACAATAGCCCCCATGGCCTAAATTGATCATTAGGACCATCGTTTGCCGCCAACTTTAGCACCAAGACTGTGAGCAGCTCACATAGTCACAATGTCTCTTGTTCATTGTCGTGGTCATCACAATTGCTCATGACCATGAAACTGGCAGAGGAGAGGGGGGGGGCGGGGGGGGTGGGCGATATATATGTTACGATTATCAAATTTAGTGTGTAGGAGGTGCACAATAGGCTCTGCAGATGACTAATTTCAGCAAAATTAATATCCATGACTTTGTGAATGACATAACTTCAAATAGTGAGCAACGGTACTAAGGCACACCCCGAGAACTCTTGCTACAATCTCAACAAATTCTCAGAAACTTTGTTGAGTTTTTCGCAATCGTTAAAGGGGCATGGGTTTCTGTAGCAAAGAGTGGCAACGAGGGTTGTCTTTCGCATGTCACAAAAAAAAAAAGCATCAGTACATTCAATATGTCAATTGCAAAACAGTTGTATATACCATCGAACAATATCCGCTGTCATCATTGCAAATGGAAGCGTCCCGTTTGTTGGGTGTGTTGCAACAGGATATTGCCTATTCGAATGAAAACCACAAGGACAAGGATGAATTTGAAACCTCCAATTAGAGGAATTTGCTGTGTTCATTCATGGTGGTTCAAAGCAATTTGCTGCCATCTCAGTGATAGTTTAAAATTCTCAGGCAAAACAGCACCGCTCATTAGATATGAGGTGTGCCAGATGGTTACGCATGTTTAAGTTGACGATGGCGGTTTGTAAATGGAAATAAGAAAATCTGGTATTCAACTGCCAATCAATCAATCGAGCAAATACCCAAATAGTGTTTTCTCGACAAGCAAAATCTGCATCTAACTCCCGATAAAGAAAAAAAAAATTCTGAGACATTAAGAAAATCTCCACAAAGTACTCGGGAGGGGGGGGGGGGGGGGGGGGGTGGGCGATCGATAATATGTTACGATTATCAAATTTAGTGTGTAGGAGGTGCACAATAGGCTCTGCAGATGACTATTTCAGGCAAAATTAATATCCAATGACTTTGTGAATGACATACTAAAATAGTGAGCAACGTACCCCGTACTACGGACAACACTGAAGAACATATTGAGACAATCTCAACAAACATTCTCCAGAAAATTTGTGGAGTTTGTAGCAATAGTTAAAAGGGGCATGGGCTTCTGGTAGCAAATAGTTGAGCCAACGAGGGTGGCTTTGCATGTCACAAAAACAAAAAAGGGCCTCAGTACATTCACTATGTCAAGCAACAGTGTGTGTGTGATATCCAATCGAACAATATGTTCGCTGTTCTTATCATGCAAAAGGAAGCGGCCATTTGTTTGTTGGGCTGTGTTTTGGACCCACAGGATTATGCCGATTCGAATGAAAATAACACAAGACCAAGGATTGAATTGAACTCCCAAATTTAGAGGACGTGGCTTGTTTCATGTCATGTGAGTATTTCAAAGCACTTGTGCTGCCATCTCAAGTGATAGTTACTTTATAAAATCCTCAGGCAAAACAGCACCGCTCATTATATATGAGGTGCTGCCAGATCGGTACTGCCTGTTAAGTTGACGATGTCGAGTTGTAAATGGAAATAATAAAATGGGTATGTCAACTGCCAATCATCACTCGACAACTTTACCCAATTCGTTGTTTCTTACAGCAAAAATTCTGCATCCTAACTCCTGATAAAGAAAAAAAAAATTCTGAGGACATAAAGAAATCTCCACCAAATGTACTTCGGGAGGGGGGGGGGAGGGGGGGTAGGCACCATTTTTATAAGGTTTCCGAGTCATAGCACGATGAATTCATACACTCACCACACCCACATTGCATGCATCAACAAACATACATACTCAGCACCACAGTGTTTACCACCTACTGCACCTAAACATAGTTTGGACCCCCCCTACAGAAAAAAATAACAGAATATTGCACAGTTTGGGCTCCCTGTCAGGCTAGTGTTAAATCCCCCCCCCCCCCCCCCCCCATGGAGCATAATGAGTGCATTGAATCAATGGAGTGGCTTTGGACAAATGTGCTATGAATGGGTTAACCATACTCCAGACGGATAGAGATCGGATCGGATTGGAGAACGGATTAGCTCAGTCAGTAGAGCTTCAGACTGTTGATCGTAAGATTGTGAGTGCGAACCCCACATACTAATCGCTTTTCCGTGGTGTCATTGGAAAGGCACTCCATCTCATGCCTCTCTCCAACCAGGTGCTAAATGGGGAGCTGTGAGGAAACTTGGTACAACCGCACCGGGTTAGCTGCTGCCACGACTATACGGTTGTCGGAGTGAGTACCAGTTCCTATGAAACAAAGAATAGCTGTAAAGCTCTTTGAGCACTTCGGGGGAAAGGCGCTATATAAGTAAGGAGAGTAGTATTATTATACTCCATGATTGCGTCCCTGTTAAACCCACTACAGTGAGGGAAGCGAATTGCAGTAGCCATCTTCAGAGTACTCACCAACAATGATAGCCCTGCTTGGCTCTGAGTCCAACCCGACGTTCATCTGGTTCTCATCTTCGATGAATCCGAGATGCATCCGTCTTCAGCTCGCCGGACTCTGGTATATCTGCTAAGGCATGACGTACCGTGGGAGGATGCACATAGTCCAATACTCCCTGTTGAGTTCAAGGAAACATGATAAGATTTCATATTCATGGCAAAACTTTGTGGCTTGGTTAAAGTCCGACATTTGAGCTAACTCAGCAGTAGAATCACCTTCCTTTGCAGAGTGGTGAACTGAGTAGCTTTCAAGAACTAAAGGTGCTTGACTCCACTATAATAGTAATTCTTGCTATCCCCTCATCCCACGAATTTGTATTTTCAAAAGGTGGTGCTGTGCTTAGATGTTCACGTAATAATTTCCCCCTTCCTTCAAAAATATGACCTGCCATATGCCCCTTAGCGCTAACAAGTACCTGCTGGTATTCTTAGGCCAGGCATCGTGGTATTGGATGTATGTATGTATGTATGTAGTATGTATGTATGTATGTATGTATGTATGTATGTATGTACTGATGTATGTATGTATGTATGTATGTAGTATGTACGCACGGACGACTACCTCATCGCGTACGCAAGAGGAGTGCCCAACCCTTTCCTCTCGGTTGCACATGAAATCGAAACTCACAGTTGAGCTTCCGCGAACCAATATTATAAAGGCGTGCCGCCTGCCTGCTCCCAAGGGGTGCAACCCCCACAGGGAGAACATGCTGCAGGCGTGCGGCTGGGGCGCTAGGGGCTGCCAGTTCCCGTTAGCAAATCGATGTTGAACGCCTTATGACTGTGTAAGCTGTTGCTTTGGGAGGTGGGGGGGGCGGCCGGTAACACACGACGCTACCTTATCGGTATGCAAGGGAGTGCCCCAACCTCTTCTTGGTTGCACGCGAACATTGGACCTTATAGCAGTAGGCTTTCAGCGAAATTCTATGAAGAGCTGTGCTGTCACTCCCCGGTGCCCAACTGGGGGCGGCCAAACCCATTGGCACTTGGGCTGCCAGTTCCCTGTAGCGCTAACAGTACTTTGCCAATAACCCTCAGCGCAACGATGGTGAGTATGTATGTATGTATGTATGTATGTATGTCTGTATGTAGTCTGTAGGTATGTCTGTATTATGTTGTATTACGCACAACGACTACCTTATCGCCTACATGAGATGCCTGCCCCAAACAGTCCTCTCAGTCGCAAGTGAACATCGAAACTTAGGAGTATGCTTCCATAACGTCTCTTAGAAGAGCTAGCCGTCAGGCTCTGCTGTCCACTGGGTGGCTAAAACCTCTTCGGGGCGCACGTGCTGCTGGCACGCTCCTCTCGGTCGCACGTGAACATTGAACCTTAGCACTAGGCTTCCGCGAATGTCTCCTATAAAGAGCTAGCCGTCAGCTGACGCCCGGCTCTTCACTGGGTGCCAACCCCCGTGGGCCACGTGCCGCTGGCACGCTGCGGCGCGCTTGGGGCTGCCGGTTCCCCTCTAACAAAAACAAGTACTTTGCCGGTACCCGTTAGCGCATCGATGGTGCGGATTGCCTTTCTGACCTGTGTAAGCTGGCCGCTTTGGGAAGGCCTGTTACGCACAGACGACTACCTTATCGCATACAGGGATGCCTGCCACAAACCTTCTCTCAGTCTCACTGACCCTCAAAACTTAGCAGTAGGCTTCCCGAACGTTTTTGTCTAAAGGCTATTCCGTCACACTTTGCTGCCGCAACCGGCGCGCTTGGGCCTGCGGGTTCCCATTACCTAAAACAAGTACTCTTCTGGTATCCCTTAGCGCATTGTATGTCTGTGTTCCCTATATTAAGTACATGGGTGGCAGGTCAGAGGGCATCTCAGGTCGATAGAGGTCTGTGGAAACCCTGTAATCACGATAAGTCAAGAACGCATGGTCCGATCAGTTAGATTTGTGGGTGGCCCTTTTCTAATCAAGATGCAGGCATTTTATTATTTTTATGTAAATCAGGATTTTTTTTCGTCAAATGATGATTTCTGGGAAATGATATTTTGGCAGTGCGTTAACAACATGATGATAACGCATCTCACCGAGATGGATGAAGTTCATATACATATCTCTGTTCCTATGAATGAGTACACAAGCCCAATTGATTTGGGGTTTTGTGAGAGGCAAAAGTGGTAAACCCTTGTGAACAATATGAGTTTATAGAATGGTTGGTCTGGTCTAGTTGGAACTCATTGTGTAGTTTTCTCATCGCGTGCGGAGACAGATGTTTTGTCCAGATGGAGTCTTTTTTTTGGAGAAAAAATGTTTCAAATGTTTATATGTTGCCCATCCTGAAGCAGAAAGGCAATCCAGGAATTACGAGCCTCTTGGCCTCCTGGTCTTCAAACTTTCAGAACTCTACAGCCCAAATTTGAAAATGTAGCATATGGTTGTATTTTTTAGTTCAGTTCAGTTTGAACACATCAACCCCAAAAGGCCACTCCGGACCTCTGAGGAAGATGCCCACATGAAAACACATCTTTTGGAAGCTATAATTCTACTCATTCCTACTTTCTGTGGGAAGAAATATCTCAGTATGTTCAACAATTCATTTCATCAATTCACTCGAGGGAATGAATGGCACCCAGAAACTGGCTATTTAGAGGAATTGATGGATGCTCGTTCCATACCGTATTAACATTTTTTTCGTTCCCTACCACAGTTCATTTGTGACAGCTGATAACCTTTATGGTCTAAAAATACCTTTTGCATTGTTTTTCCTGTACTACAGAGGTTTTCAAGGAAATCGGTAGTCTGTGGTCTCGTATAGTCTGAATTAGAAGGCCTTTCAGTATTATGACCAATTGGAAGCTTCAAGACCTTCCACTATTTATATAACCCAGTAGGTTACGTAAATACGCCCTCAATTTATGCATAAATAGGTAGCCATATCACACTCTTAACACAGAAGCAAAGCTCTTACCCTGCTCTTCGTATCGTTAACAGCGATGCCTGGAATGTTGAGTCCTTCATGATATTTGGCACTGGAGCCTGTACTGCGAGAGGAATTACCCAGGTTTCTCCCAGCTGACACGTAGCTCCTTAGTGAGGTACTGGTTTCTTCGCAATCTAACCTGAAAAATTATAACAAGGCGATCGTTCCAAAAAGTGTCTCCGCCTGGTTTTGCGGCGATCGGTATTCCCCTTATATTCACTAGTTCATGCAGACCACTGTTATGTCACACGAACATCACATAATTTCACATATCACACATAAAATTCCTAAATAAAATAATGACCAAAAGGTTTGACTCTTATTACAAAATTGCTAATTGCTTTTTTCTTATTCATATTCCCCCCCCCCCCCCACTTTCTCTCCCTAAATAACCAATTTGAATTATCAGTATATTAGTTTCATCGCTCAGTCAACTCACTTCTTTGCTCCAAAATCCAACTTGAATGTTCTACATCCCACACAGCCTGGCCTTCTTTGCCTTTTAAAATCATGGTCCTTCATTAATCCATTGCCTTTAATTTTTCCATCAGACAGGACATTATGTCCCCCCCTGCTCAGGCATAACTCCCGTCCCTCTCTCTCTCACACACCAACAAACTCTCCCCACGCAGCAGGCAAGGATTTCCCAAAATATATCTTTACCCCACTTTGTCCCCAGTCCCCAGGCGAGAAGAGAGAAAAATGTTACAGTATTTTTGAATGTCTAATCAACCTAATCAAAATTGGTTGGGTAAGAGAGGGTTTGCTTGGTGGGCAGCTTATAACAGCACAATCTGTAAGGAGCTATGGTTTACTCTCCTCGTGCGAGATTCTCAACAGAAGCATTATACTGATGGATTCAATCAAATCAGGGACCCTGTCAAGCATACAGATTAAGAAAATGTTAACGGACCTACCTACTGAGTTGGTGAAATTTTTACCAAGTTGGAAATTGAATAAATTATGCAAATTAGGCACATACAATGAGCTTATAACAGCAGTAAAAATTGTCACGGAAGCTATGATTTACTCGTTCCTCAGTGCTTCATTCTAACAAAGGCTATGATATTGGAATTCAATCAAAAGTTCCTGAACATCCAACACATCAGATCCAGAAAATGTTAACGGACCATACTACAGTATGAGGGTGGCGAAATTCTTACCAAGTTGGAAATGCGAAAATATTATCGGCAAAATTAGGCAATACAATGACTCGACTGGCCCAGCTTGTACCTCCAAAATTATCAGGCTCCAGGTGGATCACATCTACCAATTTTGTGGGAAATCAATATACTTTCAAAAAAATTGCTAAACAGGCAAATCGGACACAATTAAAGACCTCCAGTGACCCCGACTTCACTATTATTGATTTTGATTTTTGAAGCGCTTAAATGTGGGAACCACATCTCAAAGCGCTTCACAATCATTACCCCTCCTCATTGGTAACTTTTCACATCCACACTAGATAGTGCAAACTCTGGCTGTTTCGTACCCAGGCACACTTGAAAACAGTTATGCCCTTTCATCGTGTCCCCTGGGTTGCAGCCACATACAGCGCAACGCTGTATAAGTTACCTAACAGGGTACCCATTTACAACTCAAGGGCACAACGCGGACTCGAAACACAACCACTGGGTTACGAGCTCGGACGCGTCTTTGTGAATAACCCATTGGGCCCACCCACCTTTAAAATTTCTCGGGAACCATGGTAGACCACATCACCAAGTTCCGTGAAAATCCAACACAAACTATAACACCAATGGTGCTGTAGCTCAAACTGCACAAATGTAGCCTACAAGACAAATGTACAATTAAGTGTTAAATGTTCAAGAAGCCAAGAAGGCAGTTTCAAACAATGGTTCGACTTGCCCAGTACACTTTGGACCTCAATCTTCATATGGCAAGGGTCTAGAAGTCAATAAACATTCCACATGATGGGCACCAGGGGACACACGTGCGGGCTTGGGTCCCAAATCTCAGGGCCCTGAAGGTATGGCTATTAGACCTCATTATGGTGAACATAAGCACTCTTTGTAAGATTTCTTTCTTTTTATTTTTGATCAAGATTTTGCAGTATTCACATAATGGGCCCTAGCCCAAATGGGGCTTGGCCCAAAATTGTGAACACCCCCGATTGGCCTGTCTACCCAAGGACCATTGCATGTAACTTTGAAGAAAATCAATTGAAGCTTGTGGGAGGAGATGCATTTCAAGTACCATTGTGTGAAATTTCATAGAATGGACCCTCGGATCAAAAATTCCTGAACACCCCAAAGGTTCGGCTGTTGACCATCATTCGGACCAACATCAGCCTGTGCAAGGAGATACAAGATTTTGCAGTATTTCCATAATGGGCCCTATGGCCCAAACAGGGCCTTATGGCCCAAACGGGCCCTATGGCCCAAATGGGGCTCTGGGCCCAAAATTGTGGACACCCCCAATGGTTTTTTCTACCCAAGGACCATTGTATGTAACTTTGGAGAAAATCATTGAAGCTTGTGGGAGCAGGGCTGCGTTATAAGAGCGACCAGCGCATCGCAATCCTCCGCGCTCCTCAATTTTGATTTACCCGCGCGATTCACAGCGCTCCTAAAAAATACCTACATGCATTGCCATCACCTCATATTCCACGGGAGAGCAAACGGACCGTGCTCTCCGCGAAACCCGCGAGCGCTGCGTCAGTACTGCTGCGTACTGTACAAACATGCCAAAACATTGTATAGTCTTTCATGCCTCTGAAACACGTGCAGCGCAGGCCCGCTAGAGCGGTATGGTATGCCTCACGTCAGAGCCACGTGTGCAAGCCACTACTGCATCACTCCACATACACGTACACCATGCCTTCCATTGGCTCGATTTATAAATACGTTCGTCTGATCCGATCGTCCGAGAGACCGAGACGACCATAGTTTCTTTCGGACAACTGAACTTGAAGTTGGTGGCTGACGGACAACCATTTTTCTCCTTCAAAAATATTCTTACTATGATCATGCTCCTCCTAAATGTTAATCTCCCACCTGATTGTCTTTTGATTTGACATTATTCCCAATCAAAATTCATTCTAAATTTGTCAACTTTCCACATCGTCACATGTCCTTACGTTATGAAGCTAGGGCTAGCGCGAAGCTGGCCGGCTCGCTGTACGCCCATTATCACATAACCGTATGCGGGGAATTTGACTTTGCTGTGGATTGAATACACCGTACCGGTGGTTTTTTGTTATTGTTGACATCAATCATGGCATGCACATGATGTACTTTACAATACATTGTACAGCAGGGCATGGGAAAACCACTGTCACTACACGGTCATGCACAACATATGGTCATTACGATTTAACCAAAAAGTTCCTAACGTTGATATTTCGTCAGAATGGTACATGTATTTAGTTTTTCACTATATACCATGTTCTGTTAGCAAATCACTGAAAAATACCGTGTAAAAAATCAATCTGATGCCTTCCAAAAAATAATAAATGTCAACAAGACATGTAAATGGGTTCATGTCAATGCCTTTCCCTAACTTTGAAGCCATCCTCTTTCGTGTTCTGTCCTTCAGAAGGTGGATTTAATTTTCAGGCCTAACTGGGGTCCCTGTATAAATGATAGCAATTCACGTTTATGCTTGGTTCTGTCGGTGGACAGAAAATGGGCCTAGAAGTTTGAGGCCTCCTATGCCCCATGATCTGATATTCTCCTACAAAATAAATCAGTCCCCAAGAGAAAAAAATCATAGATCATAAAAAAAATTGCACTCAAATGGTGCTTTTCGTACTGTAGGAGTGCCTGTCAATTGTAAGAGATCTAAATGAAGAACAGCAGTACCACCAGTTGTGAACACATGTATTTTTGTCAATCTATTTTATCATTACATTCAGGCAATGATTCGTACAACCAATGCTAGTTTCTCTTACAGTATCAATTTGTGATACATGTACATGTAACAATCAGCTTGGCAAATGCAATAACATCGATTATCACTCGGTTGATTTGACTCGAAAGGTTTTTGTGAAGGGGGACAGGGGGAGGATGGCTGACTACCTGGAGGTGGGAAGGAGGGGTGAGGAGGAAGGGGGTGGATGGGGTCGTGGGAAAGGGAGGGGAAGGCAAGGGGGACAGTGAGCAGGGGCTCTACAATAAAAAAAAATCCTCAATATCACCCTTAGCAGGAGAAGGCAAAACAGAAGAATTGTGGACAAGGGAACGAAGGAGAACAAGAGAGACAAGGAAAAAACATGGGGAAAGAAGGGGAGAGTAGAAGACCTGCAAAAAATAGAATAAACCTGACTGATATGGAATTTTCTATGCATGCATCATCCCTTTAGGTGAAAATTTCTAACATAACCAATGAACCTACTCTGCATACATTTGAGAGATACACAAATTTTGCTCTCCTGAGACCTCCAGGGAGCAAAATGGCCTAAGTGTCCTGACATAAATGCATCCAGGAGAGCAATATGAGCACCCCACAGTCCCCAGGAGAGCATTCCAGTGCTCTCCTGGATATTCTAAAAATCAAGGCCTGTGGAGGAAATGCATTCAAGTACCATTGTGTTAAATTCATAGAATGGACCCTCGGCCCAAGTGGGACCCTTGGATCAAAATCCTGAACAAAACAACCCGAAAGTACGGGCTGTTAATACCATCAGTAGACTGACATCAGCAACTGTGCATTATTTGTAGGAGGAGATATATTTTTAAATTTTACACATAATGGCCCATACTGCCCCTTTAATGACTTTTGACCTTGACCTTCACAAGGTCAAAACATGTCCCATGGGTCAGTGAATATTGTGTCTAAGTTGGATTGACATCCGTCACGGAATGACTGTTTGGGGCCAAAAAAGGCAATGTTAAACCACACGGGAATAGATAGATAGATAGATAGATAGATAGATAGATAGATAGATAGATAGATAGATAGATAGATAGATAGATAGAGTGACATGCATCTTCCAATAGCTCAACCAGCATAGTGGTCTGAGCTAAAAATTCGTATAAATTATGCTAATTAGACCACTGGATTAGCATATTTCAGGCTGAAAAATCTGATCAGCTCATCTACCGGTCATGCCAAACTACATCACTGTAGCACATACGTTCTCGCATAATCTTGCTAACAAGCTTTAACAAGAGCACCAATGGTGCTGTAGCTCAAACTCAAATAAATGCTCATAATATTTCACTTCAGAATGATCAACAAGGGCATTATGACTTACAGGAACTTTCATGTGAATGCTGTTTGATTCTTTAGTTCCTTTGACCTATCCTCGATGTGGCCAACGATGGTTATTTCAGCACCTCAGGCTAATACACACCTGAGTTTATAAAAAAACAAAAATTAATAAACAAGTCTTTAAAAGCCTGTGACAATCCTTGGGCTCAAATACCTGCTTGGGCCTTCTAATTAGAGGCGTTGTGATCAAGAATCTTCGAGAGTTCTATGGTTAGAAACAGGTCACCACAGTTATTGCATTACGCCAAGATATGGGAATGAAAAATTAGGAGTATGTTGGTCACATATGTAAGCAGGCGCCAAAAAAATTAGCCGTGGTTGGCCGAACGAATGTCCAGGATACAGGTTAGGCTTGAATGGTACTTGAATGAAATGGTTGTTGGCTAAAAACTTGTAGGACGAGTAGATTGAACTATTGGCATAAAACTCAAAGACAGTTTGTGCCTTATGCCCTTGGCCTGAGGCCTATTCACTAGCTCACAAAGAAAGGATAATACTCCCAAAGGTAAACAATGTATGTTATGTGGAAGTTTGTGGACCCACTAAACACACAGTCAGTCATTGAGGATTAACACGGTACTGACTACTGTTAGATTACATTTACCAGCTCCTCATTTTTTAGCCAATTAGCCTCCAAGGCCAGGCGTAACTAGGACTAAGTAAAAATGAATTAACATATTGATCCTCCCCCAGCTATTTTGGAAATTAAACATTCTGTATTATTTTGTAAGTTTGCACTTATTCAGAACGATGTTTCAAGAGGTACAAGGTGATCACCCCCAGTGACCGCCTGGTTGCCACGACGTGGTTTTGATTAGTCATAATGCACACAATTACAAGGCACTCCATGTCTTGTCCCAGATTTTTTGTATTAGCATTTAACAGGAACAGGTTAATAACAATTGAACATTTCAAATTCATAGGGAACTAGTTGATCATGTTACTGACGGGAGTATAGGTTTGTGGAAATATGACTGGCATTGTCTGACGTATGCCAAATTCGACACAATATTCAACTTTCAATGACCATTTTTCCTTTCAAATATATATATCAGACCAATAGTGGAACCACTCAAAAAATTCATGGGGAATCTAACGAACTTGAACATTGCATGAATGAAGCAAATTATACACACATGAGTAACCCCCAGTGACTCAAGTCAATGTAAAAAAAATGGGACTAAAGGGAGACCATACGCATTCAAGCTTCATAACAAATCAAAAACACACTTTGAAATTGGAATTGAAACTATGCAAAATGGATTGAATAACTTCCAGGTCTCATTAAGAGTTGGAGTAAGGATAAGTCATACATACGAAGTTCATGGGAATCGGGCAAACTTTAGGCATTACGCATGAATTAGCAAATTAGACCGTATGTTGAATGAACTCCAGTTGACTGGCAATCCATGATGAAAAATTTGGAACTGAAGATCAACCAGACCCACCAGGTTTCATTAAAAATCCAACCAACTCCAGATTGATAAATTACGCAAAATTGACACATTGAATGGATGCATTGACCCTGCATCTCTGTTAAGTAATTCAGGAATGGATTTATACCATATTCACGGTAAAGTTTCAGGAAATCTTACAAAACTTGAAATTTCACATAAATTATGCAATTAGACAACTTAATTAGCCTATTTAACGCTGTAATGTAAATTAATAGTTTCATCGACCTATATCCTTCACCTATGTGCCCAAACCAAGGTCACCAAAGCAGTTACGTTCATCTGTAATTTTGCTAACAGCTTAAAAATGAATATTAGAAAAAAGGCCAATCACCCTCCTTATAGCGAGTTTGGCATCCAAGAACTAGTTCAGATCGTGTTCACCCAAAACCGGATTACTACATAACAAAAATTTCGTCAAAATGGTCTCTAACCGTGGTCAGAGAAATTCCTGATAAAAAGAAAGTTTGTCAGTTCAGGCGAAACCAACACGGCATGATTTGATGCATATTGTAAGTATACCATGTGTACTTGAATGTATTAGATTAGTGTTACAGTTGTCAGGGATTGGCCTAGGAGTAGAGTCAGATTCCAATGACGAGTCATCACATCTGTTGTACAACCATTAAACCGACGAAATCATAATCCCTGACCCCACCCCTTAATACCAATCTCAACAGCTCACGATCAGCCAAGTTTGTTCTCCCTGACTCTCCAAGGAGTGCATTGCAAACTACTGCTACACAAGTTATACTGTAAACAGTGGGTACTGCCCAATGGAGATAATGCGATCCCTGACAACCATTCCTGCTTCCATCCGCATAGCTACAATACTGTCGCGAAAAGGCAAAATCCTTCACCGGACAAATTTTCATGATGCCATAGTGAATGGTTTTTCGGCAAAATTGTATTTTGGTGGAATGATAAGGACAACAAAAATGGTAAATTTCCAATGGCTCTAATAATTCCCACCAGGTAGCTAGCAGTAGCCTAAGCTACTTTGGTCTAACCTTGATTAAATGATTTGTACAGGGACCACACTTAGCCTAGATCAGAAAAGTAAATATCTTGAAGGACACTTGCAAATAAATGATACATCTTTTGTGAAGGTGTTTGTATCAACCCATCTACATGCCTGTTTCATTATCTGTGATTTTCAATGTTGCAGATTGCAGATTTCAACGTTATTTTACAGTGATTTGGTACCAATTCAAGGTTCACAGAAATGGTACATGCAACCAGTTTCTTGCAACGATCATGACTCAAGTCCATTGTAAACAAAAACTAGTGTTTTCTTCTGTCCTGCAGTGTTACAATTTTCTGACCCACAATTATATGAGTATGCCAAGAATGTGCTAAAATATTGAATCGTTTCCGATACTCACCCTTCCCAAACCATGGCGACCTCGACTCGTTCGTGGTGACCTAATAGTAATCGATAGACTCAGTATATGCTATACTAGCTCTCGGCCTAGGCGCTACATTATGGGTGATAGCGGTAAACGCTACGAGACCCTGTGCTTCAAGCCTTCATGGAGTATGACTCCAAAAACCTTGAGGTCAAGTGTCTAGCGATTCGCATCGAAGATCGAAGGTTTAATCTCTAAAATATATACTTCAAGGAATCAAGTCCCAGACCATCACTGCTTAATAGGGGAAAAGGCATTATTACTAATGGACATAGCCTTCTTAGCCCTTCTCGGGTTGCCTACGCGAATCGATCGTCCGTCCCTGGAATTGGCATTTCCAGTTGAGTTATGTCGACAATGATATCTACAGTAACAACTAGATCGCGAGGTCATATTTCCGAGGTGCCTTATGGGAGAAATGAAGAGGGGGGGATAATGGGAAATATCAAAGATGTCAACTTTTCCATAAATGAACCTTAACACCTCAGATAACATGACATGTAAAATTTGTGAACATGCCATGGAGAGTCACTTTCGAGAAGAAAAACATTCGAATGTAATTTGGGAACAATCCAATCTATTCATAGGAGGAGAAAAGGAATTTTGAGATTTGCAACAAATGAGTCCTTATTCATCTTTAAGACCTTTGAATTTACCTTCCAGTCCCAGGGGTCAAGGAACATTGTTCAAGTTCGGTCAACAAATCCATCAAGTCTGCCCGTTGAGGGGCCGATAATATTTTTTTCACCAGATGTTACTGTTTTAACTTAATGGCATTAGATGACGTTCCATCAAAAAAACTGTGTACAACTGAGGAGGAACATACCCAACGAAACATTCTCTGACTGAGTTCAAGACAATCTAATGCGTGTTGTAGGGAAGTACATTTGTAATTTTGAAACAAAAATGCCACTAGCTGATGCTTTAAGACCTTTGACCCTTGGACCATTACAAGGTCAGAAATGTCCTAGAGGGGCAATGAGCATTATGTCAAAGTTTAGTCAACATTTTGATAATTGGCAGCCAAAGGGGACAATAGTGGGATTAGCCACAGGGAAATAGTGGGATTCATTGTGAACCAGGAAGAATAGATAGATAGATTAGATAGATAGATAGATAGATAGATAGATAGATAGATGATAGAAGATAGATAGATAGTAGGTAGATGAGTGACATGCAGATTCAATAGCTCAACCAGCATAGCTGGTTGAGCTAATTAAAAACACAAGCCCACTTTCCTTAGATAGTACATGCCAGTATAAGCATACCAGACACAAACTGTGTCGCGATTCCTTGCAGCTGACAGGCTAGTGCTTCAAGGCCAAACCAGAGGAAAACCCCCTACCCCTATAAGATATTGTCAGTTTTAATAATCAAAATTCCTTTCAAAAGTTGCCCACTCGGAATCTCAAATAGTATCCATTCCCTTCATCTCTGCCCCTTCTGTGGTCTCACATACCCCTGCTGAGGGCTATATATCGGGGCACTGGCCACAATTAGGTTCTGAATATTTCTTTATCCTGACAACAAGCATCTCAAAATTTGCTGAGTGGCAGTTCAAACGACACATAGGCGCCCATGCATAACGAATACATGCAGTTCCAAAGCGAAAAGAAAACTTTTTTCCCCATTACAACATCCTCTAAAATGTTTTGTGCCAAGACGTCAATGTCAAACGTCAAGTTCCAGTGTTTGGGGCGTCTTACTTTCCGCCATTCTTCTTGAGATAGCTCGTGATAGGAGTTTTGTATTACATGTCAATTCAATAGGTTTGTCTAAACAAGACGAATCTGGTCATTACCAAAAAATTAGCACTCAATTCCACAAGGTCAAAAGGACAAAACCGAGGACAAAAGGTCAAATGCGGTCAAGAGGTCACAGATGTAGTTCGCCCGCGAAACAAACTTCCATTACGGATCCTCTAAAAGTTTCGTTGCCAAAGATATATAAGGATTGGCTATGTGACCTTAATGACTGACCTAACACAAAAATAGGGTCATCCTACCATATACGTGCAACGCACATACAAAATTTGAACTTAAACATGCTTGCATTCGTTAGATATCGTGCTGACAAGCTTTTTCATACTTTGCCCTCTCGTGACTTGAATAACCTTAAATGGTAACTAAAAATACTACCTTCTATGGGGTTTCGTCTTAGCTCTCTATAGTCCAACCCACATACTTAATTTGAACGTCATAAATACATGCTTGCGTTCTTTAGATATCTGCTGGACAAGGGTGTCCACACACACAACACAAACACACACAGACGCACACACACAAACCCAAACGCACGGTTGCGTGACAGCATAGATCCTTTTACCTGGCAAGGACTAAAAAATGATCGCTTACTCTTTGTTAGAGGGAGGTACGACATACTATAACTGTTATTGTCGATTACTATATTGACAATCTATTGAAATCGGCGCCCCCGTCGGGGATATTTTTCTCATTCGTCGGGGAGCCCGAGTGGCGTACGCTAAATGTACACACCCCCGACGCAGGGCTTTTGGCCCAGACAGTATATATTTCCAACTTCTTTATAGGAAAACTCCTATACTGAAGTGAAAATTTTCGGCGCGCTTCGCGCGCCCCATATCTTTTTCTATAGTAATGCCCGGGTTCTCGCTCGAGTTTAAGATTCGCGTAATCATCTTCCTACACACTATAAATCGTGGAAGATTAAGATAGGATACACAAGCCTCATGGAATCTGCGGAAATGTCCCTGCCAAGATTAAGTCAATATTTTGGGGAGGAGGGTCGTCCTGCCGTCTACACTGTTTTGCCTCTGTGTAAGAGTGGTGTGCTTTAACGGCCGCAGTGCCGGGTATTCCTGTGCAGTTATCGGGAAACCTGACCCTATTCTAATATAAGGGCGTGATTTGAGTGGGAAGCTATTGAAGTAAACTCGCTCTCCACAAATGGGTTTCATTATTCGTTTTTTTCTTCATTAAAAAAAAACATTAAAATGCATGTTTTTTACCTAGGGGTAGGGTGAGCCTTGTCCGGGAACTTGCCCCCCCACGTCGGGAGGAAGTCGGACCCCCGTCGGGGAAATCCTGGCGCCACCACGGGTGTCACAACCCCCCAATAATTTCGTGCCGTCGGCAAATTTTCGGTCTGCGGGGAAAAAAGGTGACAGGGAAAGAAAGAGAGGAAATACGAGAGGAGGAAAAGAAGGGAAAAGAGGAGCGCCGGGAAAGAAGAGAAAAGAGGGAGGGAAAGAAAAAAGGAAGTAAGGGAGTGACAGGGAAGTCGGGAAGAAATGGAAAGAGGAATAGAAACCAAAACGGAAGCCAGACTTATTATCGGCTATTTCGACTTTTGGCTCTTCATTATTGCGCCATTCATCTCGGCAAGAGAATGGCACGCCGCCAAACCATATCGATGACGGCCCGTCGCCGTCGGTTGTAATTGGCCGAGTGACCGACGATGGTCTGTCGGCAATTCGCAAAAGAGGGGGAGATGAAGGCCGTTAGCGTTCGACATCTTATGGGTCCATGAGACTGACAGTTCTTTGAAAGTTTTTGTTTCTGAGTCCATGATATTCCAGAGATAAATAACAAAATTCATCAAGCCATCTGCTGGTTAGAGATACCCTATAATGCATTTGTGAGAAAGAGAAGTACTAAATGGCCGCCGAAAGAAACTTATTGCACGATTCATCAATTGCACAATTGAAGTGTCAAAAATCTTGCGCGTGCGCGCAGTGTGTATTATTGTTCTGCTTCATATACTCACGAGTCGCATCAGTAAAATTTGGCATTGTTCAGGCATCGGGCAGGACACAAATTTTCGGGCGCTCCAATGTATAAGGTCCCGCGTACGTGGTGGGCGTGGGTCGGAGTATTTAATGACGCCCAATTTTACTGAAATATTGCCACAGATTGCATATGAGGACGTTTCAAATTCAAAATTTTGAAAAGGGGGAGGGCACCCCTCTCTCAGACCCCTCCCCATATCAGCACCATGCCGATCCGTCGGCAAACCCATCAGCTCTACAACCCCCCCCCCAATCATCAAACCCTCGCTACGCCTGGCGCAAGGATTTGTTAGAATAGCAAAAGCGTATATATGATATATAAATATATAATATAGATATATATATATATATATCGAGATATATATTATCTATATATATATATATATATATATATAATATATATATATACTGCTCAGTGGCGGCGGACCCGGGGGGGGGGGGCTTGGGGGGCTCAGCACCCCATGTGA
The DNA here is from genome assembly GCA_026419785.1 of Sclerodactyla briareus. Lineage (NCBI taxonomy): Eukaryota > Metazoa > Echinodermata > Holothuroidea > Dendrochirotida > Sclerodactylidae > Sclerodactyla > Sclerodactyla briareus. The sequence goes on along the minus strand of JAODTK010005605.1, from coordinate 152,872 downwards.
AAACAATGGGGGGCAAAACGCTTGTTTAGCCCCACCTCCCCAAATTGCAGAGTGTCAGAAAAACATGCAATGGATGTATTTAATGCTATCGCCTGATTGTTTAAATGTAATATTTCAACATTCTAGGAAGACTCGTTGAAATAGTGACAATCAATCATCTAGCATCTGGAGGCTTTATATAGATGCCGTAATGTGATACCTAGGAGCAGAAGGCCTGTGTATGCGCGGTCGCAATCGGTTTTGACCAAGGCATGTTTCTGCATCTCTCACCCAAGGCACCATCACTGTAGCCTATGTACACACTTAATAGTCTAAGATGCCACAGTATGTACCATAGCCCGTTGTGGGTTGGTACTCTGGCTCAGGCAACCCATCAAATCAAATAAATCGATTGCGATGCTGTTAGGACGTTAGAGGCTATCACTTACTACTAAATAGGACCGAAGTTCAGATGGCCATTTAAAATGAATGTCAAACAATTGTACACCGGTGTATATATAGGCTACGCATTATAAACACTAGTGGTGCAGTATTATTTCTCGTATTATTTCGCTGGTAATATGCCTTGGCACGTGATTAACGAAGGCGGAAAACTATGCGAATTAATCAAGACAAAACAGTTCCTATCAGCATGTGGTTCAGCTTCATTCTTCGATGAGTTAGAATGTAAAAATTAACGGAGTAATATTATGGAAAGTATCCCATTTGAAAAAATGGTATGTAGTTGAGTACATGCAGTAAGTTGGTGGTATATTTCAGCAAAGAGCATACCAATTGAGAAAAAATTCGGTGGGATCACCCTCATCACGACAGTGTAAGGATAGCTGGGTAGGTCATCTGCAAATTTGAATTTCAAATGTTGTTTAAACATATGCTTAAAATATGAACATGGGCTAGCTATACAATCACGGAAACGACAGCGCATCTCAACCTGTCAACATACCCATACTTAGAAAAGGTTGTTTCAATGTAAATAGGCGGATCAAATGAATACCTTGTAAGGAGTGACATTTTTCATTAACTTGGATTAAAGATGGATGTCGTCAATTAAAATAAAATCTTGTAAGCAAGTATACTGCACCTAGAAATTTAAGAAAATATATGAAACCCCTGGTATATTGCACGCATTTTTCCGTCCAATTAAAATTGATATGATAAGAAGGTAGAAAAGAAAAGTATCGCTTCAAGTCACATATAAGCCCCCATTAACGCTATTTTGGTCGTAACGTCATGAAATTCGCCGTTCGCTTGTTCGCTGGACAGCAGCAGACGACATCCATCTGTAAAAACTTATATTCAAATTTTTTTTTTTCTTGAATTCGTTCTTGATATTCATGCAATTGCACACATGAGACCTGTATGGTATGACCTAGATATTTGTAGCACAGGCCATCGGCAAATGGCCGTTTACGGCCATTCAGGGAGCTGGAACCCCCCAAAAAAGTTCTGCCCGCTTCGTGCCAACCAATGGTGCGCTACGCTTAGATAGTTTTGTTTTTTAGTAAACAGTCATATTAGCCCCTCCCCCCAATAAACAACGCGATCGCCACAGTGTCTCGCCTTGTTGCGGGATCAGTGTTCATATAATAGTCACAATGCAAAGGACAAGGTTTAATGTGTTGCTTAGATTGGATATAGCATTTAACAACCTACTAATCAGTGATCAATTTCAATTCGTAAGGACTGATTAAGGACAATGTCTACTGAAGAGTGTAGAAGTATGAGTTGTGTGAAAGAAATGTGACTAAGAATCGCCTAAATTATGCCAAATAGACAAAATATTCAACTCCTATTGACGCATTGCTCATTTACATATCTCGGACCACACTTTATACATGGGAATTCAACAAAACTGACCTTTGCATGAAGGGAAACAAATTTAACACAATGAATACCCCCCAGGAAATCGAGTCAATGTTAGTGAACATTTTGGGGAAATAAACAACTATGGTAGACCATACCAATCAAGCTCAGAAAATCAAACCAACTTGAAATTGAAATAAATGCAAAATTAGACACACTGAATGACCTCCAGTGTCTCCACCATATGTTGAATAATAATTTATATAATGAATAATCACAGAGCAGAGTGATCTATTCACAGAAAGGGGTGGTGATGGAATGAAAAATCGACGCATTGTGAATTTTTGCATAAATGTATTGCATTAGATGACTCAATTAGCCTATTTGACGCTGAAAATCAATCAGTACATCTACTTCATATCCCCCATCTGTGTGCAAAACCAAGTCACCATGCACCTACGGTTCATCTGTAATTTGCTAACGAGCCTGAACAATTGATTACCTAAAATAAGCTATTTACCTTACTTAACTAGCCACCGCCTGGCAGTAGACGCCAACTTATATATCCCACTTTGCTATTAAAATTAAACTTTGACCCTGTGTTGTAACTACCAAAGTATGCGTACGATCGAAGGCGGGAGTTGGTTCCTCCATAAAGCACACCAAAGCTCTATCAACATATCCAAAAAAACCCATTTCTATTTTTTTGGCCGTACTCCTTAATAAGCACATTTATTCAAGACTCCACCTTTAACAACATGAACCCCCGACAGAGGCCAAAAGTATGCGCCGATGAAAGCGGGAGTTGTTTCCTCCATAAGCACACAAAGTCCATCACAACATCCAAAAATAACCAGTTTCTATTTTTTGCCCATAACTCTTAAAATGAGCACATTTAGGTTTTCAGAATCAAACCTCTTTTAACCACATGACCACCCGACAAAGGTCAAATTGAGGTCAGAGGATTCACACCCATTGCAGTCAACAACTATATGACAATGGTGACAACTTCCAGGCCTTCACAGATATTCAATTCTCCGATATCGCCAGAAAACAGTTAGTTTTTGACCCATTAGTGGACTGAATGACCTTCAATGACATGAACAGTTTTTATAAAAATTGTAACTCTCCATGTGATACATCAAGCTAGGAGCATTTTGACATCTATGAACCGCCCATGCAGCCAAAAAAAGTATTAAAATAGTTTTTGACCCTTACGTGACATTCAATGACCTTCAATGACATGGCGGTTTTTTCTAAAAATGTTACTCGCCATGTGATGCATCAATCAATAGAAGCATATTTGCATCCAATGAACACGCCTAAGTTTATTGCGCAAAAGATTATAAATTAAAATTGACAACTTGTAACTACCAAAGTATGCGTTCGATTTCGAAGCGGGGATTTGGTTCTCCGAAAGCACACAAAGGTCTATCACACATCACAAACCGTTTTTTTTTTGCCCATAATCCTTAAATAAGCACATTTATTCAAGACTCAACCTTTAACCAAATGATCACCCGACAGAGAGGTCCTCAATGAGGTCGAGGTCACACATATGCCGGTCAACAATTATATGACAATGGTGAAACTTCCAGCCTTCACAATATTCATTCTCCGATTCTGGCCAGAAAACAGTTTTTGACCCTTCGTGACCGTGAATGACCTTCCATGACATGACAGTTTTTATGAAAATGCTTGGAAAATGCTCGATGTGCACATCCACTCATGGGAGCATTTTGCATTCGGATAACACGCCCAGTGCTATTGCAAAAAGATAAAATCAGTGGGGGACCCCTGCGTGACCTTTAATGACCTTCAATGAAAACGGAGTGTTTATAAAAATGGTTACTCTCCATGTGTACATCCACTCCTAGAAGCATATGGCATTCCAATGAACACGCCTAATGTTATTGCGAAAACAGCTATAAATAAACTTTGACTCCTTGTAACTACCAAGTATGCGTCCGATCGAAGCGGGAGGTGGTTTCCTCATAAAGACATCAAGGTCTATCACATATCAAAAATAACCGTTTCTATTTTTTTGGCCGTAACATAAGAAGCACATTATCAAGACTCAACCTTTAAACCACATGACCAACCCCGAAACCCCCCCAGAGGTCAAATTGAGGTCAGAGGTCACACACATGAGGTCAACAATTATATCACCATGGTGAACCTTCCAAGCCCTAACAGATATTCAATTCTCGGATATGGCCAGGAAAACAGTTTTTGACCTCTAGTGAACTTGAATTGACCTTTAAGACATGGCAGTTCGTTTGTATGGAAATTGTAAATAAAAACACTTAATGTGATACATCCATCCTAGGAGCATTTTGCTTATGACTGAACATGCCCAGTGCTATCGCCAAAAAGTACTGAAATCCGTTTTGACCCCTAGTGACCTTGATGACCTTCAATGACAGGCGGTTTTTATAAAAAACGTTACTCTACCATGTGATGCATACACTTCTAGAAGCATATTGCATTCCAATGAACACGCCTAAGTTATCGCGAAAGAGCTATTAAATTAAACTTTGACCCCTGTAACTACCAAAGTAAGTGTCCGATTGAAGCGGGGTTGGTCTCCTCCATTAAAGCACCCAAAGGTCTAACACATACTCAAAAATAAACCAGTTTCTACTTTTGTTGCCCGTAACTCTTAAATAAGCACATTTAGTCAACATTCAACTTAACAACATGACCACCCGACAGAGGGTCAATTGAGGTCCAGAGGTCAACAACATGCAGGTCAAAAATTTTTATATGACAATGGTGCACTTCAAGCCTACAGATATTCAATTTCCCCAATTATCGCCAGGAAAACAGTTTGGACCACTAGGGGACCTATGAATGACATTTCATGACAGACAGTTTTTTTATAAAAATGGTTAACTCTCCATGTGATACATTCCACTCCTAGAGCATATTTTGCATTCTCAATAACACGCCCGTGCTATTGCCAAAAAAGTATAAAATCAGTTTTTGACCCCCTGGCGTGACCTAATGACCTCAATGGACATGGCGGTTTTTTTATAAAAATTGTTTACTCTCCATGTGATGCATCCACTCCTAGAAGCATAATTGCATTCCAATGAAACACGCATAATGTTATTGCGAAAAAGTATTAAATTAAACTTTTGACCCCTTGTAACTTCGAAAGTATGCGTCCGATCGAAGCGGGAGTTGGTTTCTCCATAAAGCACACAAAGGTCTATCACACATCACAAAAAAGAAACAGTCGTTCTATTTTTTTGGCCCATGACTCCTTAAATAAGCAATTTATTTTACAAGACAACTTAACCACATGACCACCCGACGAGTCAAATTGAGGTCAGAGGTAACCACAACATGCAGGTCAACATTATCTGACAATGGTGAAACTTCAGCCTTCAACAGAGATTAATTATCGATTATAGGGCCAGGAAAAAACAGTTTGTGACCACTAGTGGGGACCTTGAAGACCTTTCAATGACTGACAGTTTTTATAAAATTGGTAAACTCTCCATGTGATAACATCCACTCCTTAAGAGGCATTTGCATTCTGATAACACGCCCAGTGCTATTGCCAAATGTATATTAAAATCAGTTTTGCCCCCTGCGCGGACCTTAATGACCTTCATGACACGGCGGGTTTTTATAAAAATGTTACTCTCCAGTGATGCACCAACTCGAGAAGCATATTGCATTCCCAATGAACACGCTCTACGTATCGCGAAAAAGCTATAAATTAACTTTGACTCCTTGTAACTACCAAAGTATGACTCCGATCGAAGGCGGTATACGTGGTTTCCTCAATAAAGCACACAAAGGTCTATCACAATACAAAAAAAACAGTTTCTATTTTTTTGGCCAGTAACGTCGTAACTCCTTAAATAAGACATTTATTCAACACTCAACCTTTAACCACATGAACCACCGACAGAGTCAAAATTTGAGGTCAGAGGTCAACACATGCAGGTCAACAATTATATGACCATGGTGAAACTTCACGCCTTCACAGTATCAATTCCCAGATGTATGGCAGAAACAGTTTTTGACCCCTAGTGACCTGAAGGACCTTCAATGACATGACAGTTTTATAAAAATGTAACTCTCCATTGATACATCCATCCTAAGAGCATTTTGCAGTCTGTATAAACGCCCAGTGGCTGATTGCCAAAAAGTATTTAAAATCAGTTTTTGACCCCGGCGTGACCTTAATGGACCTTCAATGACACGGCGGGGGTTTATTAAAAAAATTGTTACTACTCCATGTGAGCATCACTCCTAGTCGCATATTGCATTCCAATGAACACGCCTAATGTTATTGCGAAAAAGCATTAAAACAACCTTTGACTCCTTGTAACTACCAAAGTAGCGTACGATCGAAGCGGGCGTTGGTTTCCTCATAAAGACAACAAAGGTCTATCACATACCTTAAATAACAGTTCTATTTTTTTGTGCCCGTTAACTCCTTAAATAAGCAATTCATTCAGACTGAACCTTTAACCACTTGACAACCCGACAGAGGTCAATTGAGGTCAGGAGGTCACACACATGCAGGTCAACAATTATAACAATGGTGAACCTTCAAGCCTTCCAGATATTCAATTCTCGGATGATGGCGAAGAAACCGGTTTTTGACCTCAAGGACCTTGAAGGACCTTTAATGACATGGCAGTTTTCAATTGAAAAATTGTAAACTCTCCATGTGATACATCATTCCTAGGAGCCATTTTGCATTTCGGATGAACATCCCCCAGTGCTATCGCCAAAAAGTATGAATGACATCAGTTTTGACCCCTACGTGAACCTGTGATGACCTTCAATGGAAATGGCGGTTTTATGGTTTTTATAAAATATTGTTACTCTACATGTGATGCATCCACTCCTAGAAGCATATTGCAATTTCCCAATGAAACACGCTAATGTTATCGGAAAAAGTATTAAATTAAACTTTGACCCCCTTGTAACACCACAAAGAATGTCGATTGAAGCGGGAGGTGTGGTCTCCTCCATAAAGCACACAAAGGTCTATCACATATCCAAAAATAACAGTTTCTACTTTTTTTGCCCCGTAACTCCTTACATAAGCACATTAATTCAACAATCAACCTTTAACCACATGACCACCCGACGAGGTCAAACATTGAGGTAGAGGGTTCACACACATGCAGGTCAACAATTATAGGACAATGGTGAACCTTCCAGCCTTCACAGATATCAATCTCCGATTACGCCAGAAAAAACAGTTTTTGACCCATTAGTGACATTGAATGACATTCAATGCATGACAGTTTTTTTATAAAAATGGTAACTCTCCATGTGATAATTCCACTCATAGAGCATTTTGCATTCTGGATAAAAAAAAAAACACACGCCCAGTGGCGATTGCCAAAAAAGAAATAAAACAGTTTTGGACCCCTACGTACTTGAATGACATTCAATGACACGGAGGGGTTTTTATAAAATTGTTACTCTCCCATGTGATGCATCCACCCTAGAAGCTATTGCATTTCAAGAACACGCCTTTAATGTTATTGCGAAAAAGCTCAGTTAAATTGACTTGACCCCTGAAATCCAAGTATGCATCCGATCGACGCGGGAGTTGGTTCCCTCGCGTAAAGCACACAAAGGTCTATCACAATCCAAAAAATAACCGTTTCTATTTTTTTGGCAGTAACTCATTAAATAAGCAAGATTTATGCAACTCAACCTTAACCACATGACACCCGACAGAGGTCAAATGAGGTCAGGCGGTCACACACATGCAGGTCAACACTATTCCACAATGGTGAACCTTCACAGCCTCACAGATAGTCAATTCTACGATTATGGCCCGAGAAAACGTTTTTGACCCCTACGTGACCTTAAAGACCTTTAAGGCATGGCAGTTTTTATGAAATTTGTAATTCTCCATGTGATAATCCACTCTAGGAGCATTGCATTTTGGATGAAACACTGCCCAGTGCTATTGCCAAAAAACTACTAAATCAGTTTTTGACCCCTACGTGACCTGTGATGACCTTCAATGACATGGCGGTTTTTATAAAAAAATTGTTTATCTCAATGTGATGCATCACTACTAGAAGCATAGGGCTATTCCTAATTGATACACGGCCTAATGTATCGCGGAAAAGCTATTAAATTAACTTTGACCCCTGGTAACTACCAAAGAGAAAGGTTCCCGATTGAAGGCGTTGGTCTCCTCCATAAAGCCACACAAAGTTATCACATATCCACAAAAACCAGTTTCTATTTTTTTGGCCCCCGTAACTCCTGAATGAGACATTTATTCAAACCCCCACTCACCTTTAAACAATGACACCCGAAAGAGGTCAATTGAGGTCAGAGGGTCACACACATGCAGGTCAACATTATATGCAATGGTGAACCTTCCAGCCTTCACAGATATTCAATTCCCCTATTATAGACAGGGAAGAAAACAGGTTTTGGACACTTAGCTTAGTGACCTTGAATGACCTTCAATGACATGACAGGTTTTTATAACAATTGTAACACCTGTGATACACCACTCCTAAGAGCATTTTGATTTGATAACACGCCCGGTGCTATTGCCAAAAAGTATAAAATCAGTTTTTGACACCTGCGTGACCTTTAATGACCTCATGACATGGCGGTTTTTTTATATTTTTATAAAAATTGTTACTCTCCATGTGATTGCATCCACTCTAGAGCATCTTGCATCACATGAACACGCCAATGTATTGCGAAAAAAAGCTATTTAATTCAAACTTTGACCCCTTGTAACTACCAAAGTATTGCGGCCGATCGAAGCGGGAGTGGGATTCCTCCATAAAGCACACAAAGGTCTACACACATCAAAAAAACCGTTTCTATTTTTTTGCCCGTACTCCTTAAATAAGCAACATTTATTCAAGACTCAACCTTTAACCACATGACCACCCGCAAGAGGTCAAATTGAGTCAGAGGTCACACACATGCAGGTAACAATTATTGACAATGGTGAAAAATTCCAGCCTCACAGACATTCAATTTCCGATTATCGCCAGAGGCAAACAGTTTTTGACCCCTCTCCGTGACCTTGAAGACCTTCAATGACATGAACGTTTTTTATAAAATAATTGTAACTCTCCATGTGATTGAACAGCCATCTAAGAGATTTTGCATTCGATAACACGGGGCACCGTTATTGCTTAAAAAGTATTAAAATCAGTTTTTGACCCCTGCTGACCTATTAAGGACCTTCAATGACAGCGCGGTTTTTATAAAAATTGTTACTCTCCATGTTGATGCATCCACTCTAGAAGCATATTGCCATTCCAATGGAACACGCCTAAGTTATTGGAAAAAGCTATTAAGTAAACTTCGACTCCTGGTGAACTACCAAAGTATGCGTCCGATTCGACGCGGGAGTTGGTTTCCTGATCATTAACGCACACAAGGTCTATACATATCCAAAAATAAACAGTTTATTTTTTGCCGTTACTCCTTAAATAGCACATTCATTCAAGCCTCAACTTTACCACAGGACCACCCGACGAGGTCAAATTGAGGTCATGAGGTCCCACACATGCAGGTCAACATTAGATCACAATGGGAACCTTCAAGGCCTTAACAGATATTCAATTCTCGGATTATGGCCAGAAACAGTTTTGACTCTGGGACCTTGAATGACCTGTATGACAGGCAGTTTTTATGAAAATTTTACCTCTCCCATGTGATACATCCTTCCTAGGAGCATTTTGCATCTGAGAACATGCCCAGTGCTATCGCCAAAAAGTACTGAAATCGTTTTTGACCCTACGGGACCTTTGATGACTTCAATGACATGGCGTTGTTTTATAAAAAATGGTTATGCTCCATGTGATGCATCACTCCTAGGAGCATATTGCATTCCAAATGAACACGCCAATGTTATTGCGAAAAAATATTAAATTAAACTTTGACCCCTTGTAATACAAAGTAAGGGTTCCGATGAAGGGGAGTGGTCTCCTCAAAAGCCCACAAAGCTCAAGCACATAACCAAAAATAACAGTTTCTATTTTTGTGGCCCGTTCGTAAAGCCTTTTAAATGAAGCATTTATTCAAGGACCAACCTTTAACCACAGACCACCCGACAGAGGGTCAAATTGAGGTCAGCGGTCACAACATGCAGGTCACAATTATATGACAATAGTTAACCTTCCAGCCTTCATAGTTATTCAATTCTCCGAGTATCGCCACAGAAAACAGTTTTTGACCCCTTAGTGACCAGTGAATGACTTCAATGACCTGACAGTTTTTTATACAAAATTGTAATTCCATGTGATACATCATCCTAAGAGCATTTGCATTCCGATGAAAACGCCCAATGTTATTGCTTAAAAAGTATTAAAATCAGTTTTTGACCCTACGTGACATTTACTGACATTCAATTGACCACGGTGGTTTTATAAAAAATTGTTACTCTCCAGGTGATGCATCCACTCCTAGACGTATATTGCAAATCCAATGAAAACGCCTAATGTTATTGCGAAAAGCTATTAAATTAAACTGACTCCTTGTAAATACCCAAAGTATGCGTCCGATCGAGCGGGGGGAGTTGGTTTCCTCCATAAGCACACAAAGGTCTAAACTATCCAAAAAAAACCAGTTTTCATTTTTTTGGCCCGTAACTCCTTAAATAAGCAATTATTCAAGACTCAACCTGTAACCACATGACCCACCCGACAGAGGTCAAATGAGTCAGTAGGTCCACACATCATGCAGGTCAACAATTATATACAATGGTGAACCTTCTAGCCGTCAAAGATATTTCAAATTCTCCGATTATGCAAGAGGAAAACAGGTTTTGACCCTAAGTGACCTTGAATGACCTTTAATGACCTGGCAGTTTTTATGGAAAATTGTAACTCCCATGTGATACATACACTCCTGGAGCATTTTGAATTCTGATGCAACCTGACAGGGTATTGCCAAAAAAACGACTGAAATCAGTTTTTTTGACCCCTAATGACCTTGAATGACCTTCAAGGACATGGCTGGTTTTTATAAAAATTGGTTACTCTCCCTGTTGATGCATCCACTCCTAGAAGCAATTGCATTCCGATGAACCCGCCTAATGTTATCGCGAAAAAGCTATTAAAGTAAACTTGACTCCTGTAACTACCAAAGTATGCGTCCGATCGAAAGGGGAAGTGGGTCTCATCCAATTAAGCACACAAAGGTATATAAATCCAAAAAAAAACCAGTTTTCTATTTTTTTTTTTTGGCCCGTAACTCCTAAATAAGCAAATTTATTAAACACTCAACCTTTAAACTCATGACCACCCAGACAGAGGTCAAAATTGAGGTCAGAGTCACAGCTGCAGGTCAACAATTATATCACAAAGGGTGAACCTTCCAGCCTTCACAGATATGCAAGTCTCCGATTATCGCAAAAAACCGTTTCTGACCCCTTAGTGACCTTGAATATGAACTTCAATGACATGCCAGTTTGTATGAAAATTGTAACTCCATGTGATTAATCCCACTCCTAGGAGCATTTTGCATTCTGATGAACCGCCCCAGTGCTATTGCCGACAAAGTACCAAATCAGTTTTTGACCTCAAATTGACCTTAATGACCTCGGAGGCCATGGACCATTTTATAAAAAATGTAACCCTACATGGGTAACCCGGTCTGAAATATAAACACTCAGGAAGGTCACTGGAAGTTGTTGCGGAGGCACACATACTATGTGGCAGTTAGATGCCATAAGGACCTTGAATGACCTTTGATGACATGATGGTTTTTCAGGAAATGATGCTTCCACCAGACGTACACCCTGTCTGAAATTTAACATTGCCAGCAATGTCAGTGTAGTTGTCTCAAAAATATTAGTTTTTGTCCAGAAGTGACCTTTGAATGGCCTTTGAGGGATGACATGTCAGTTTTACTGAAAAAAACTGTTACTATCGATGAGATGCACGCAGTCCTAAAAGAATTATGTATCCCAAAGTAACTGCCGATGCTATTGCCAAAAAGGTATCAAAACCAACTTTGACCCCTCGTAACCTGAGAACCGAGAGTGCACGATTGAAGCGGGAGTTGTTTCGTCTAATTCAGCACACAGATCTCTGCCACATATCCATATTTGACAAAAAATTGACAGTTGTAATTTTCTTTGCCCTGTAACTCGAAAAAAAGCAAGCATTCAACATTTGGCCTTTTGACCTTTTTGACCTCATTTTCAGGGTAGTCTGACCTGCTGATTCTAAAGAACATGAAAATCACTACCATACATTCTAACTGCACTTTATTTCGAATGAAAAACTTGACTCTATCTCTTACCACACAAAGGCACATGGGGTCTAAAAATTTAATGGGGGGTTGGACTTCATTTTCGTCGGAAAGGTACCTTTGAGATCCAGAAAATGGCAACGAAACATTTGATTCAGCCAAAAACATTGTAAATGTCAAATTGAGGTCAAAAGGTAACACAGATGGCGGTCAACGGATTAGTGAATAACAATGATGCACCTCCCAACATCGGAGGAATTTGGTTCCAAGTTATGCCGAAAAGACAGTTTTGACCCCGAATTGACCTGTGGAGACCTATTTTAAGCTGAAATCTTTAATCAGTGCCTCTACTCATATCCCGCATCTATGTGACAAACCAAGTCACCATGCAACTAGGCTTTCATCGTAATTCTTGCTCCGAGCTAACATAAATTACATCAAATAGGCTAAATTACCTGACTTAATTAGTACTTCGTGCCACACAATCTAATCAGATCGGTTTCAACCATCCGATGTACCTGAAAAGTTCGTCTCGCAATTGCCACGTGCGTTCGAACAGATATCCTGCACTCACGAGGAAGTGTGAAACACACCACCCACCACACACACACACACACCACCACACACCCACATACACACAACACACACACACACACACACACCATACATACACACAACACACGCCTAGTGATCAATAAGTCTTCCTCCTGAAGTTAATTCAGGCGCGACAAAAATAATTCCGCCGCCGCCTGTATCTGTCATTTAGAATGAAGATCTGATATACAATGAGGAACACTATCTGGCAAATAATTAAAACAAATTTCATGACTACTTAGCAGGGGAGTGTGTTCACGGATTGAATATAAGGGGAATTTCCAATCGAATCAAAATGAAGCAGTCACAGACTGCAACTAAATCAACAGTAATACAATAATCCAACTAAAATCCGGGTCTGTAATTCTGACTAAGACATATGCACAAACCAAACGTGCGGCGGCGAGAGGTTACCAGATATGAACTAAAACTGTAACAGTATGGTGAACAAGGTTTCATTAGGTTAGTTGTTTTAGGTGTTTAGTAGGTTAGTGAGGTAAATAGTGGGCCTTTATAGGAATGCTCATAAGTGGGGAGAGGTTACCAGCACGTCCCCACATATGCCCAATGGCATTCAGTTTTAATAGTCCTACATCTCTTCAACGCGGCTTGCATTGGGAGGAGAGGTCTGCGGTTTGCTCGCAGATTATAGTGTCCCTGGTTAATTTCGGCACGGAGTTGCTTATGGACAATTGAATCCTAAGAGCTTACAGTTTAGTCCCTTAAACGACGGGGACTTAGTTATGAACCCGACCCAACTTCTCTGACAGCTCCAGCCTCCTTGGTGTTGGGCTCGGGAGCAAAAGATTACGGATAAACCGTAGGCAGGCGCGTATGCGGATTGTCAAACCGGGGGGCGCGGGTCACCATATAAGCGGAGGGCCACCAACGGGTGGCGCGAAGCGTAAAAAAATTTGGATGTTTTAACACCTCCCAGATCGCCGGAAATGCCCCTCGAGAGCATGAGCGCAGACCGTTTTGTATTCTTCACCTATCGATAACAAACAAGTGCCTTCTTGTCCTGGATGACATCGCGAACAAAAATGATCTTTGCACTCATACTGAAAGATATTGAATTAAATATACGGGTTGGGTTTTTCCTTATCCACAACATTTTAACACATATGTATATAAACCACCGGCCATACGAGTGATAGCATTGATTCCTTGCCCGAAGCCCATACCCAACAGGTTGTTTTTTTTTTTTTTTTTAAAAATAGGCCCGACACTACACAAATGACAAACAAACACAAATGAACGGGACAACGGGTTCATGTATGAATAACTGATGCGTAAGTTATTGAAATGAATCTTCTCCTTCATAAAGTACACATTCATATCAGGCTGAGATCACTGCATGCACATTCACATCGCCTGAGTCCTGTCGGGAAAGAGGCGGCAAACTGCCATCGGGCTTTGGCGGCTTGCAACTGAGTTGGAAACTGCGCTACCAATGCATTAAACGAACCATCGCCGGAAACAACATGCATGATTTCTATGCCAGGAGCAGTTGGCACTCTCGCAAACGCTCCCACCCCCATGCTTCGACATATGAGAGTTCATACTTAGGCCTACTTGCTTGGAGTTCCTTGTGCAGAAAAATTCGAATTACTGTGGTTAGCTCATTCTCTCTGTCGTTTATCCCACAGTCTCTGCGATGCAAAATCAGGGGCGTCGATCCGTTTCGAAGGTGGGGAGGGGGCGGGGGGACGATGGGGACTGCAATTTAATATCTTAGCGACCGCCACTACCGGTTGGAGCGTAGTCGCACCCAGAAAATCGGCTTTAAACACCTTCAAGATCGCAGGAAATGGCACTCGCGGGCAATCGCAAAAATCTGATGTGCATTTCCGTAAGAACAGAATGTTGAGCGTTTTCACTTGCAGCATCTAGTCCGATCAAATATAGCAAACCAGATCTACGGCTCTCTATGTTTTGATGAAAGAAAAGAATACGACAGCAACTGAGTTCGAACAAATACCCCAACATATGCAAGTTTACAAGTTACGTAAAAAGGTGGTGCTAGGATTGAAGCCAACCTCTTCAATTTAGCCATAAATATTTGATCCAGCAAAGTGACAATATTTGAATTCCGGTTAAGGTCCACACCCGACGGGTGAAATGTGGGAGATGACTTTGCTGGGTATCTAGACGGAGCCCAATCTTTGCTTGGCACGATTCGTTGAGAAAGTTCACGAGCAAGAGACACTCAGATGCAGGAAATAGAAGACCTACTCCCGTACTTGATCAGTAGCGCAGCAAGAATTTTTACAGTGGGAGGCGCTAGAGGAGGGCAGGAGGGCGAGCTAGAGCAGAGTGGCGGTCGCAGACTTTTCGCCTTGGGGGGGGCAAAGGGGGAAACGAGAATACATCTGCGCGGGGCGCCACCATGTGTTG
Source organism: Sclerodactyla briareus (assembly GCA_026419785.1). Classification (NCBI taxonomy): domain Eukaryota; kingdom Metazoa; phylum Echinodermata; class Holothuroidea; order Dendrochirotida; family Sclerodactylidae; genus Sclerodactyla; species Sclerodactyla briareus. The sequence goes on along the minus strand of JAODTK010005605.1, from coordinate 137,851 downwards.
GCGCAGGAGAGCACACGAATTTTTTAAGGCAAGCCCCCAAATGGCTGGAAATGGCCTTCCCAGGCGTTTTATGATAATTTTATGATAACAAATTGTGTAATCGGTGGAAAATGTGGACATAGACAGACCTCGGTCCTATCGTTGCCCGACTTAACCTTTTTCAGCCAGAATGTTCAACAATCGCTGCGCCATACCATTATCCACCAGTGCGCGCGCGAAGCCCGCAATTTTTCTCAAGATTTTCAGAGACATCTCAGAAAAATCATAATCCCAGCAGCAATTAAGACATTTAGCCAAACTTAGCTCTACTGCTCCAATCAATGATATAATGTTTTGCCATAGAGAGCAGGAAACTCCCGAGTAGTAGTTCCATTGTGAAAACTCGCGTCGAAAATCCAAGCAGTCTAATAGCTAGGTCCTGCAGTTCAAAATTGCACGTGGTTGAGAGAGGAAGAAAAGGAAAGAGGCTAAAGGGTTTCAGTAATCCAAAAGAGGTTGGGATTTTAGTTGTCAAGTCCAAATATGAGAATGCTGCTGTATCTATTTAACCTCAAGATATGTATAAGCTAGGGGAACAATAGGAAGAAATTTCCCATATAGACTTGCGAGATGTGGGAGAGCAAAGGCCGAATTCCACCCAATAGTCCACGCGGAGCACGAAAGTAGTGACTTTTAGTGAATTGGAGGCAAATCTGGAACTAGGCTACTGCCATCTAGCCTGTGGTGGCCTTGATAGCCTGTGGTGGATGGGGGAGGGCGGGGGGGGGGGGGCTTCAGGGCCATCGATATTTTATCATCGAGATACCAGACAGTTGGTGATGGAACACGGGTTAGAACAATCGCAGAGGGGGGAGGGGGATAGTGCTAAAATCGTCGAGACATTCTGCGACACCGTTTATATGACTCACAATAGCCAACGTCACTTTTCAGTTTTGGTTCCCTCGGCTTTATTGTTGTTCACCACACGGCTTCCTCTTATTCCGTCCTCTCCCCCTTTCTATGTTCTTCTCCCTTCTCCTTCCTATATTTTTTCTCTCTCCCTCTTCTTTTTCTTCTTCTTCCTCATCCATTTTTTATTATTTTCACCCCTTTTCTTTCTGCCCTCAATCATCTTACCCGGGGGCGCGAGACCCCAAAGCCCCCCCCCCCCCCTGGATACGCGCATGGGTAGGTGCTATGGTGACTTGGCTTGGCACATAGATGCGGGATATAAGGTGGAAGAACTGATAGATTCACGCGTAAATACGGTAATAAAGTCAATTCGGGGTCAAACACTCATTTTTTTGGCCATAACATGGGAACCAAATGTCTGCAGGTTGGGAGGTGCACCATGTGATCACTCGTGACCTCCAGTTGTGTGACCTTTGACCTCAATTGACCTTTACCATGCTTTGGGCCGGATCAAATTTCCGTGGCCATTCCGGATATCACAAAGGTACCTTTGATCGAAATGGGACAATTATTGTGCCCACATGTGACCTTTGTGTGTGAGATATCAGAGGTCGAGTTTTCCATTTGGAAATAATAAAGTGCGGTTGGATGTTCAGAGTGATTGGGCTGGTGACTTACAGATTCAGCGGGTTCAAACTTCCCTGAAACTGAGGTCAAAGGTCAACAAATGTCCGATGGAGTGCCTATTTTCAGAGTTACAGGGCAAACAAATAAAAACCGTCAATTTTGGATATGTGACAGAAGCATGACGTTGCTGAATAGGCGAACAACACCCGCTTCCATTGTGTGCTCTTTTTTTGCTCTTGGTTTAGAGCGTAAATTCTATGCAAAATTTCATTGATCGGCGGATTCGCGGTATTACATACAAACTGGAGCCTCTACAATTCCGGACTAAGGAGGTCCTTTGTCAGGCGGAGCACCTTAGGGGTGGATGGAAGCATCAACACGAGGAGTTAAGTAAGAATTACATATACGGTTTCATTCGGCTGGGGCATGAAAGCATCCGGATTTTATGCATAATATCATATACAAACAATATCGATCTGGTACTACTTTGATCAAGTAATAATTTATTCCAACGTCTGGACAACTTCTCATTCTGATTGGAAGTTATATGTTCGGAAAAGTGTTCCCAGTACCTGGCTCTACACGTAGTCAGTATCAAACTTACGTGGTCGTAGAGCCATCGATGGGTGGAGGTGGAAACGCCGTATCAATTTATGACTGTCAATGACTGTCCACAACTCAATGTCCGTACTCTAATGGTGAAATCAAGGTCGCTTCTCGTATTGTTAGCGGTAGCCATGAAGATGAATACTTGACAAGAATGATGAATTTCTGGTTATTGTCTGTCCGCAGTTGATCCATTGTGTCTTTATTGCTGTCATGTTGGTGATATTCAACCGTGGTATATATATACCAGCACTGCGCTACAAGGACGTCTCAGTGCAAGCGCGACCTTGAACTACGGGCCTCGACACGTCCAAATAGGAGCAACTTGCAGATGATCGTCGACGGATGGGGCCATGCTGTCAGGGCTGGCATCAAGAGGGGAGGGAGAAAAGCGACCCTACAGCTAGACGAACGGAGGGCACGAAGGAAAGAGAGACAAATGCCAGAGGTCACTACCACCCCACAGCGTCCAGTTTGTGCGCAAACACTGCGGCAGGGGAATGTCACGCCAGGATTGGCCTGTTGACCATACAGACGCATGACTCTCAACAAGAATGATTGACTTTCCAGGGTGCACACCATTGTCTCTCGAGACCGAAGATGCCTACTACTACTATACTGTAATATATACTAAGAGCGAACTAATATATATATATATACTAAAGAGCGATAGCCCCCCTCTATTTTAGGAACGGCTTCTCCAAGCGCCTGCTTTAGCATGCGAATCGTTATTAGCGAGCTGGCTTGTTTTGACCTTTGGTTGCAAATATAGAGCGGGGAGCCGAGGCCTGTCAGACTGCTGAAGAGCGAACCCTTTACCACATAAACAGTAGGGGAACATATTGCCCACTATACAAGGAAGAGGCGTCTGGCAAGCCCACCCCCACCACGACCCTGAAAACGTATGGGCAAGGGCCTCGATACACGGGGCCTGCGGACAGTTTCCAGGCAGTTTGCTTTCCAGCTATGGGCCTGCCCGATGTTTGGCCATATCCGCCCAAAGGCCCTCCGAACCGCACCACACCGAGAACTTATGAGGCCGTCTTTCGGACCTAGTATATACCGGATATACCAGGTAGAGCGGACCAAAACCGAGAGGGGTTTTTTTGTGTTGGGTAAATAACCTGGGACGCAAGTACGTTTGCATTTACTTTCATCTGATACTTCCCAAAGTCACCACTTCGAACGAACGCACCAATACCAGATCCCCATTTCTTGTATTAGTGGGCAATGATGCTCATGTATGAACCCAGTTGTCTTGGAGACTGTTCAGCGGGGAGCACGGGCGTGCCAGGGATTTGTCCAGCAGCAGGGAGGGGGGTGGGGACCCAGGGGCGTAATGTGGGGTTGTGACACCCCTGTGAAACTCAGAAGTCGGTCTCGCTCGAGTTAGGTGAATGAAAAATTAATTGATTTATAGCCATGACCTATTATTTCTCAAAGGTGCTCTGCCTGATGTGCACTGCACCAATAACTTCGATCGAGTGGAGAGAAGTTTCTTAAGCTTAATAAACTCGTGAAGACGTTCTCCGTTCTGTAATGGGCCAAGACGACTACGAGACCTAATGACACTGACTTGTGAGCGTGATCTCACAGCTGGCATTGACTTGGATGCAATTGTTGAACGGTGGGCAGACTTGCCTAAGTTTGGTCGCCTATCATTTGTTTGACGAGGGGTCGGCGCCGTAATAGCGCTTTTCCCACATTATGTATGTGGATATATACGTAAGTGTATTGGGTTTGGTTCCCCTAATTTCCATGTCCAACTGCATGTTTTAATTTTTTAAAGATTAGTCAAAAATCTCAAAATTGTTAAAATTTTGCGATGGCAATTCTAGAGTTCCTGGTAGTAAAGATCACTCCATGAATCATAATGACTATTCCCGACACTGTAAGTGTCTGGGGGATATTTGTATTGGGTGTGTAGCCGCCGCCACCGCCGCGTCCCAGGCCCCGCCGCCGCCGCCGGAGACTTTAGGCGTTAGCGTAGTACTAACTCTGCACGCTTCATCGATTGATCTGAAACTGGACACAGGTCCGCCCTAGCGAAATCTCGAATAAAGTTTCGAAGTGGACCATCACTGCAATGTGGGAGGCCGCTATATAATTTGCTAATACGCGGAATTTCCAAGTTAGCCGATTTGAACGAACTCAGTGGTAGGGACTATAGTTATGATCCGCGAAAAATTCTGAGTCATTTCAATGTCCTCGGCGGTCACATTTGCAAATTTAGAGGCGATTTTCCAAACTTGGTTCAGACTTGACACGAAACTAGTGTATGGGGGAATACATCGGTCCCTGACAAAGTTAAAGGTCATTTCAAGGTCTCGGGGTAAAATTTGCATAATTTATGGTGACTTTTTTGTAACTTCCATAGATTACAACAAACGTGGTGGTGGATGAAGGCTATCTTATTTCTGACCAAAATGAGGTCTTTATGGGGGGTTAAATACTTCCTCCTCACTTATTGCTCAAAAGCAGAGATATACACGTGGCGGTTTACCGCCTACACATGTCTAGGTACGATATATTCGTACCCACTGTAAACTACATTAGAAAAATCGTCTTACAGTATGGCGGGCGCCAGCGGGATCAGTCCCCCCCCCCCCTCCCCGTCGTGAAACGAACGCGGAGAAACGTTGGGGCAAAAGTGAGAAAAAAGGCGCACGTGCCGAGGAATGAGGAAATTGATTTAACTATGATGGACATGCGTGCCGGACAATTATTAAATATCGGTATCATCTCTGGGCTAATCAACCATGATGTGAATGCCAATTCTCCTCAGAGCTTCCAATGTACCAGTCATCATTTGTGAATTTAGGTGTCAAGCACTTGAAAAATCACGTGTCATAACGCATAGCCAGCTGTATAGCATTTCTAGTATCTTAAGATGAGTACCACAATATAGTGCACAGGTATTCTGTAGAAGGTTAAGACGACCGTTTGAACACCATTTTCTCAACACACAGTTCAATAGTCTGAGAAAACTGTTGGCATAAAAATGATATTTCAATAGTAATTCATGCTATAATTTTACTAGGATAGCACCATTTTGCGTCTTAATGTTTGCAGGTTTGCAAAATTGCCAAAGATCGCTTAGACCCCTCCCCAGAACAGTCTAAATCAACAAACCACTAACGAAAAAACGGCTTTTTTGGCTCTCCGTCGGGGACCCAGAGCGCCACCTCTGGTACGATACCTATAATAAGAGTCATTCTCACGAAAATCTTTTCGGTCTCAAAATGATTCAACCCCTGCGTATTTTGTATATACGCCCCTGTGGGGATCCCGAATGTTAAGGGTTTTGTGGGAGTTTTGATGTTTGTTATTCTTAGCGTAGAAACTTACCAGTAACACCTAAAAACGTGGCTACCATGAAACGCCGACGAACGTTGGTGTTCCAAGGGATCTGGATTTTTTATCTCTTGTTCATTTTTAGTTTTAGAAACTTTTAGCAATTTGAAACCAGTAGAAGCTCAAAATGGTTACATATGGAATCGCCAACAATTTTGGAGTTTCGTGGGAGAGCTAGAAAGCCTTTTCTGGTGTTAGATGGGGCGTTCCACATGTTGCCGCCACATGAAGAATGGGTGGTCTTACACCTGATCGCCATCTCATCACCCCACATCCTATATATATACTGGTCTATTTTGTCATTACCCATGATGTTATTTTTTTTTCGTTCAGAAAAGTCTGAGTATGCACCTATGGCTGATGTAAAAGGTGCGGAGAAGGGGGGGGGGGGTCACTTCACTCGAAATGCAGTCGTAATTGTCCCTCAGTCTCAGTGTTCCCCATACTTCACCTCTACATGGTGGCTACTGCTCCCAGACCGTCGCATCCACGGGGTAATAACTAATTTTACTTTCGCACACCATATTTTCTGAGAGCAGTGGGAAATGCGTCTTTTTTATTCGAAGTGCAATGCAAGACTGGATATTCCGGCATTGAAAAATAAATTTTGTGATGAATGTTGTGAAGCCCTGTCCCTATATTTATTCCAAAAAGTCGAACACAATCTCCGAGAATTAAAATTGGAATAACTCTGACATCAAGATAAACTGAAAATCATATAATATAATACAGTTTTTTGTTTTGTTTTCATGCATAAAGAGGAATTAATTATGTACATGATCTTTATCATAATGATGGCTCTCCCCGCAACCTTAGACAGTAGTTAAGGGACTATAATGTGTGTCAACTTCCCTTTTACGTTATATAATTGGTTAATTTCGGCCTATCCTATACATGGAAGGAACTTAATGACATGAATCCGTCCTAAACTTTAAAGAGGACTTGATTGTTAAAGATGGATTGTCGTCAATTAAAATAAATCTTGTAAACAATATAAGCACCATATTAGATAATGAGACCAAATGCGTATATTTCACGCCATTTTTTCCGTCCAAATAAAATTGATATAATTATAAGGTTGAAAAGTATCGCTTCAAATTTACATATGAGCCCCCATTACGATCTTTTTGTCGTGACGTCATGCAAAATCGCCGTCGCTTGTTCGCTGGACGCCTAGCAGACGACAATCCATCTTTAATGTGTCATTATTGTTGATCTGCAAGTTTAGTGAATAAATTGATAGAAAAAAAAATAATGCCCAAAAATCCCTCAAAGAATCCCGATTTTGCGGCATCCTTGTATGAGCTAGCCCCAAGCAGCGCGGCCGTCCCCGAGTACCGTACGCGATCTCAAGTGCTTGGATTATCGTGGTTATCGCGATTTTTGACATTTGCACTGATTGTAAATCCTGTCATTTCCACGTACCAGTGCGTTGGATTATCGGGCTTGCTAGCTCTGGGTTTACATAGGAGTAAGAATATTTGATTTTAATGTAAAACTGGCGGGAATCCCAACAGCAAAGGTTCTGTCACAAACATCGTCAACGTTCCGTGGAGTATGCATATACTAGGCTAGGCCTAACGCCTACAGTACTGTGCAATTCGTGGAGGGGGGTGGGGGGGGGCAGGGTGCACCCTCCAGAACTCCATTGGTCTACATGGTTTATTTGAACACAATACAGTACGTTTAATGGTGTCGGGAGGATATATTTTGTCCCATTTCATCATGCGTGAGTATATGACATCATAACAAGAACATCACGTCGTTTATTCTGTGATGTCATAATCTCGCGAAACCCCGGCCAAACATTATGTCCAGCCCATAAAGTTGTCTTGTCTCCTACTAGTTGCAACTGTCTAAATTAGGAATTACTCAATCATATCAATCATATAGCTACACAGTGGTCTCGATGCGTGGACTTTGTAGGTATTTGGGCTGTTTTACTTTTTCAATAGTGAGTCTCGTTGGAGTGAGTCAATCACCGTTTCGTTATCCGTACATAAGATTATGTGATTTCCTTATTGCTTGCTTCAATTTATTATCGAGATTTTTTTTATTGGAGGTATTCTCGGGAAGATGCAGCAAGCCTATCTACCGAGCAACTCCATCATAGTTCATTGAAAGACCTCGCAACTTCGGATGTCATTTCGGACAATTTCGCAAGGGAAAACGTTGCTCATTTGAAGGTGATATATTTGGATTTTTTCTCTCTTCAATGCAGTATATCATCTTTATCATCTATACCTCCCAACAATATCGAAATAACTTATCAGCCTATTTACATAACGAGTAGGGGTTCACTTCAGTACTCGGCGCCGGACGTACATTGCACTGAGTATCACATTTCCAGAAAATAAACTCGAGGCTACTCGAAAGTATTGGTGTGTATCAGTTATTAGTACTACACATGAATTGGAAGTCGTGGTAATATTTTTTGTTTATATCTGTGATGATACACCCCAGCAGGATTGTTAACGCCCTTCGCTACTGGTGGAAGCCTTTGAGTCCAGGTCCTTCAGCAGAGGGTCGCCTTTGAACCAGGGTCGAGTTTGGCCAGAATCTCTTCCACTGCTCGCATACCGGACTGAACAGCGCCGCTCAGGTAGCCGTTCCAAACGGTGGCGCTCTCCGTTCCAGCCCAGTGTACCTATTAGGAGTGGAGAAATGAAGTATCGGACCAATGATTGGATAGATAATCTAATCAGGTTCGGGAGTGCGTGAACAGTGTACACCCAACAATTGAATCTCCTCTCACGATAAACATTATTAACGGGGAAGATCTCAGGCCTATTCATTATGCTAAAAACGATGTCTAAAAACCGATTATGCCTGGAATCTCATTATGCAATTATCCAATTATGCCAAAATTAATGAATATGTACCCCAATTCACTTGGGCAATTCCTAATTATGTCTGGAATAGAATTATGCAGGAACTATTAAACTAATTTATTACATGCCAAAGTTACAATTATGATACAAAATCCAAACGATGTCGAAAAAACGAATTACGCCCAACAACAAATTATTGTTAATTATGATAATATTTGAAGCGGCGTGGTGCTGGTTGGTGACGTTCAAATCAGTAGGAGTGTTTCGCGTCAGCCAATCAGACACCTGTTATTGGGATATTTGGCTGGGCGTGCCACGAACATGGATAATTTATGCGATGTGCATTCAATTATATACGCGCGCAGCGTGGTTTTAAATGCATCATAAACCAATTAAACACCCGAATCATGCGGTTGAATTTGATGACATTTTAAGGTTTGTATATACAGGTCAAGTTCACAGATCATTTCTAGTACGAGTCCATTCAATTGAGACAGACCTTCCAAAACCTAGGCAGCCGCGTCCCTGTTACATACCATACATATAGTTTCCACGAACCATGCAGTTCTATGATCGATCGAACGTTACCAAGTTTCCGTGTAAGCTGGAGCGGAAGGTGGGGAGGGGGAAAAGGATACGGTTGGTTTATTACCTGCACTGAGAGCTGAGGAGTCTCCTTAATCTATGCAAAAATTATAAAGTACAGCGAGCCGCTTAATTATATCAACCAATATGGCAAGACCGCGTTTTTTTTTAAAAATGTGTGTGTTTTTTTTTTTTTTTTGGGGGGGGGGGGGTCACACATCGAATTCAACTACCATCTAATGGGAGCGCCACCATCGGTTGGCGCGAAGTGGACCAATAAATTTCAGATTTCCCTACAATCCAGATCGACGGACAACGGCACTTGCCAGGCTCAATTTCACCCATCTACATGTGTGTTTGAGTAACAAGACAGACAAAAAAGCTGTCGTTGTGCATACTAAGATGATTTACCGAATATCACACATGGTAGTTTCATTAACTTTCTACTCTGGCTTGTTTGCGGGGATCCAGGGGTATACGAAGGTCTCTGGTGGAACGAAGGAAAAGCCAAGGCGTGTCCGTTTTTTACGAGACCCTCCGATTTTGGAGCAGAAAATTTGTGGCCGTATTTCACAAGTCAGTAAATTGAAACTACCGGCTGCGCGCGAAGCGCGAGAGAAAAATGTGCATATTTTCCGGGCATGTTATCGAATAAGACTAGAAAAAAATCAGGCATTTTTCACACTTTGCCTTTTTCATTCCCAATTTTCCAACGGAAACTTTGCCCCAAATATTTCATTTCAGAAAAATGGGAGGTGGGCAGCCTGCCCCAAGGCTTTAATTATTCGAGTGAACGAAATGATTCGAAGCATTACATCGCAAATTTTAGCTACAAAACGCCTGAAAGAAAAAAAACGCATTGCGGAGAGAAACTTTCGGACAATTATGCACTTTTGGCTATTCGATATTAAACTCGAGAACTCGGTATGAAACATGGGAATCCTTCGACTTCGCCTCCAGTCGGGTCCAGATCTTCACCTGGGGTCAGCACCTAGAATTAAGTGAATTAAACAATTCCAAACGCGATTATTGGTAAACAAAAAATGAATCAGTTTAGAGTGATAACAAAATCGGGCATGTGCCTATTATTTTTTATTACGGTCCGGAAGCGTGGGGGGGGGGGACAAACGATATGAAGATCCCCCACCTTTTGGAAGGGGCGGGGGACAGTCCCACGTCAACACCTGTTGACGCCCATGAGCAAGGGTACAGATCTGGATACTGCGCCTCGTCAGTTGCGAATTCTTCACTATGTACACGGAATAGGCAATGCCTCTTCGGCAGTAACTTGATATGATATGGGGGTGGGAGTAATTACTTGGAGACGCAACTGCAAATGCTTATCCCAAGTTTATTTTTTGCTCCAATTTATTGTACTGAGCGACCAGCAGAAGGCAACAGGTACCATATTTATATTCTTTAGTAATCTATCTGTGACCCCCGGTCTCCGTGATGGCCGACCGCTCTACCAAGTGTGCCAACCGCTCGGTTAACCACACACATCCCTTTTCCTTCTCCCAAAAAAGAAAAACCTAATAGACGAATTTGGTACAACATTTATAAGAATCCGGATATGTCAGTGCTACAACCATACCCGTTCCGATAACCTCGGAACAGTCTTGCTTCCAGCACCTGTTGACGAGCAAAGCGAGCTCGCCACTAACAGTGGCTGAGTGGATCGTGGGGACCGGAACCCCTCCCCTCAGACCCTGTAGTCCCCCTCCCCCCTCCTAGAAGAACATATACATACTGATGGCGTACTGTGCGGGCAACATTTTAAATACCTCAGACTTACCTATCCAGGGGAGTCCTCACACCATCGTAGAATGTGGTAAGCGCCCCGGGGGTGGCGATGTTCACGGGACATCCACCGGTGAACGGCTCGACAGTGTTTCCAATCCTGCCATGTATGTAGGACCAAAAAAAAATAGAGAACCAATGGTTCAGTGGCTCAAACCGGACGGGTATCAATAAAGTAGTGGACTTTATGATGAATTATGGACTGCTGTGCACTTCTCTGCACTGCTCGGGATCTCAAAGTCACTGGATACACAGATTGGGGGATTCTGTTAAAGTGGGAGTATTTGTGGCATGTGGCAGAGCAATCTGCACTCCACCTTAGAGAGGTTTATATCCTTTTTTGGCCTGTAATGGTCTCAGGTACAAAGAATGAACAATTATTCTTCAATACAAACAAGCATTGCGCGAGGGAGATTCTGATATAATTTTCAAATTTCTGTAAACTTTCATAGGATAGAGCATGTTCTACAATTCCACATATAATAGCTCACAGGACCCGTCAATGAATTGACCTCAAATTCCTGGACACCCCACATGTAACACGAATGAGTACACTGACCAAGAAACATCCATGACAATCTAATCAACTCTGTAATAGAATTAGGCATTTAAGATTTTGGGCAACTTTTTTAACATAATTGCCCATTACGCCCCTTTAGTGACTCTTGACCTGAAATTCCACAACCGCTAGTCAATGATGACGCTGAGTGAGCATTATGAATCTTCAACTTTATCTGTAAGAGGATGCACATTTCACAGTTTTTACACAATGGCCAATTATGCTCCTTCATTGACCTTTGACCTTGACCAAAGGTCACCCAGCAGTCATGAATATATATCAACATCCATAAAAGCATGAGTATTCAAGGGCCCAAAACATGCAATTTGCATATTATTCTACAATTCGAACAGAATTGCCTACCTCCCCCCCCCCTTAAATGACCCTCCCTTCATTCCTGTGGGACCTAAGGTACCATTAGTGAATAGTTACACTGGTCACGTTTCATGGCAATCCGACCTAATCGGCAGGAGAAGTAGTGTTTCGCAGTTTTCCATATAACGGCCCATTGTGCTTCTTTATTGCTATTTGACCTTGACCTTCAAGGTGGTCAAAGGTCACCCAGCATCGATGAGTGTTGTGTCCAATTTTGGGCGACATCCATAGGTGTTTAAGTGCCAAAAACATGCAATTTTTCATTTGATTCATTCGTCAATGGAAAAAAAATGCTGCTTGCTTACACCTTAATGGCATTCAACCTTCAATTTCTCGAGGACGCATAGGTACGGTACCACTAGTCAACGATTACACTGGTCATGGATCATGGCTATCCGACTTTATCTGCGAGAGAAATTGTAGTTTACAGTTTTTCCACATATTGGCCCATTGTGCCCAGTAGCGTAGCTAGGAATTTTTCAGTAGGGGGCCGTGGGGGGGGGGGGGGCAAGGATTTTTCTGGGGGGCTGACGATTTTCTGGGGAGCTTCGGTGACTATCTAAGCGTAGCGCCACCATGGTTGGCGCGGAGTGTACAAGAAATTTGAGATCTTAATACACATAAGATCGCCGGAATAGCACTTGCCAGGCCCTAAATCACCTATCATGATGTGGCAATTTTTGGTGAAAATGTGTTTGATTGTATTTTATTCTCTCTTGTATTGGGAGGACATTTTAGGATAGGAAATCTGGGCAAAAATGTAGTTTAGGGCGGCGTCAGCGTTTCAGAAGTGGGTGTTGGGAAAGTGACAGAGGACCATCTAGACGGAGCGCCACCATAGGCTGGCGCGGAGCGTGAACAAGAATTTTGGGTTTTTTCAACCCTCCAGATGGCCGGAAACGCACGTCCCGAGCGTCTACCGGCAGTACACACCCCAAATACGAACCTCCTGCCTGGAATGTTTTCAATTTATGAGAAAACTTATTCTAGGAAAAAGTATACGGATTTTTCCCCAACGAGTACCATGCCCACGCACCAGTCAATACTAATACATTGGGTCCCCCAAGAGCTGCTTCTCGTTATTGTAAGGTTCCTGTCAGCCTGTGTTTGTAGGGGCGGGGGGCGGTGTGAGTCTCAAAGATTTTTTTGGAAAGACAAAGTTCTTCGTGCGCTTTGAGGCTTTTTGTAACTCGCCAGCGTGCCTTTCTAAGCGGAGCGCCACTATAGGTGGGGCGAGCGCTCCTGAAAATTTTGGTTTTCGGTAGCCCCAAACACTGAAAATGGTACTTATTGGGCTTGAAGTGTTCCCCCAGAAGTGTTACCATTACGGGAAGGGGGGGGGGCGTAGGCTGGCGGTTTTCGTCCTGGGGACAACTATTTTCAATATTGAACTTCTGGCGTGCGTCCAGGAATGTTTTCGGCCAGGATTTACACTCCACGTAATCCAGCAACGTGACTATCTAACGAGCGTCTAAGAACATTTTGGTTTTAGGTTCTGGAAATGGTACTTTCTCGTAATAAAAATGACCGTATGAACTGACACTCGGATCCACGATCAAAGTGTTAGCATTGCTAGGGGCATAGGCATGGTATTTAGTAGTAGAGGAACAACATTTGACAATTTATTGGCTGCATGCGTGTTGTGACCAGGAGGTGAGAAGTATCCAAGTGGAGCGCCACTATAGGTGGCGCGGAGCGGACAAGAAATTTTGGATTTCGGCCCCCAGATCTCTGGAAATGACACTTTCTGGGCATAATAAATGACCAACGAATACACTCGGACCTAAGATCGAAAGTTGTGTTACCATTAAGGGGGGATAGGGCCAAGTCTATGCCGAGTCAAAAGGGAAATCATTTGGAATATTGAACTGCATGCACGTCGTCCAGGATCTTGTCCCAACGATCTGCGCAGAGCGCCACTAGGAGTGGCGCGTAGCCTAGACCTTTGAGAATTTGGTACCTCCAGATCACTGGAAATAGCATTTTATTGGCATGAAAATGACTAACGAACACGCGAACTAAGAGTCAACATTACGTGGGACGTAGATGGTCTTAGTCATGGTGTGTGTCCAAAAATGTTGATCCGTTGCCGTGTCGCGAATGTTTCCTCGTCCTGAAGTGCGGATTGCGGTAAAAACGGAGCGCTACTATGAAGTGGCCTGGTGCGTACGAAAAAAATATTTCGATTTCGATACCCATAGATCACTGAAAATGCCACCAGTACCCACCCCCTACGGAAACTGTAGTCCTGAAAAACAGAAATTGACATATAAGCGCTTATTACTACATTATTACTGTATATATTATGCATCTATACCACGGCCTATACATACATGAACATAGGCTACATATGACGCGCAAAGCGCGCAATTTTTTCTCAGTGTTCTCGAAACTATAGTTGCATATTTTAGCGCTACAAAAATTATATCATGAAACACAAGAGAAAAGAGAATGGACACCGTATTGAGCGCTTCTACAGACACACATGCTTGTATGTTGTGCCAATTGTTCTGGTGTTCTCGAAGCTTGTTGCATAAGATATCATTGCAAAATTGTATTCGGGAAACAGAAAAGTAGAAACATAAGCGCCAACCACATTAAACATGTTTGAAGACCGACGTACCCACATGCCTCCCTACTTAGGTAGCCGGTACAACAAATGTATGGCGCGCGGAGCGCGCACATTTTCAGGGTGTTCTGCAACCTATTTGAATAAACAATCGGCAAATCGATGATCAGTCAGCATATCAGACGATAAGAACAATGAAAAGAAAACGACAGACGAGAAAAAAGTTTTCCTCCTTCTCCCATTTTTCCTCGTCAGATATTTTTTTCCCTGATCGCCAGTGGGGGGCCACTGGGGGGGCCGAGCCATTTCATGGGGGGGGGGGGGTGGGGCTCTGGCCCCCCAGGCCCCCCCCCCCTTAGCTACGTCACTGATTGTGCCCCTTCAATACCATTTGACCTATCAGCAAGTAAAAACACCGGACCAAGTTTGGTCAAGATCCATCAAAGAACGAACATTTAGCCAAAAGAAGCGGAAGTTACAGACTGGATAGATAGATAGATGGATGGATGGATGGATGGATGGATGGATGGATGGATGGATGGATGGAGATAGATAGATAGATAGATAGAATGACATGGGCATCATGAAAGGTCAACCAGCATAGTTGGTTTGAGCTAAAAAAAATATATATATATTTTCATACCTTATCGATGAACTCCAGTGGACTTTTGCCTCCGGTCCAAAAACTTCGACAAGTGTTCCAATACGGCCTCTTTTCTCCCTTCAAACTGTATGGAATAATATACGATATTGTAAAAAATGCTAATGCAAGTTGATAGGCCTGATTAGGCCGATAGTCCAACGATGTAATCAGTTAGTTTATGTCTTAATTATGATGGGCTTGCAATTTATCTCGCTGTGGCACGCAGTAGGACTCAAATCCTGACGTCCGTGAGATGTACGGAAAAACAGGAACGGATGTTACAACTCACTGTTACAAAACCCTCCTCAATTAAATTTCTGAGCCAAAAAATCTATTAATAAGAATATGGCTTGCAACTTTGCGTTAATACTGACCCTTTTTTCCCGTGTAGTCCCCACATTTCCCAAGCTTCGAGGTTCTCCCGAATAGGCGCCAGGGAGAATATTCTCCCACAGCAGTACGGTGAGAACCACATATCCAATATCAGCCTATAGGCCCACTGGACCACTGGTGTTACTTACATCGACTGTTCTCCACTGCCAGGCGTTGGCATAGAAACCAACCAGGGCTGGGTTGCCCAACGCTGTTTGGCTGTCGTACAACAGAGCGATCGGTCCGCTGTCGCAGCCTTCTTTTACGGCAGCGCCACCATTACTAGAATCTCACCGGAAAATCCCTTCTCCCGCCAAAATGACTGCGAAAAGTGTGGAGAAGTTATTTTGATACGTCTCTTTTTTTAAATATCGGATCCTTATCGACAATATAATTAATTATTCGACGGTATCATCATTCATCCAGAGATATAGGCCCCCATCAACGAATAACACAATGCGATTAGTACAGTCTACTGCAAATATTCAAGCGGGGTAACATGGTATACCGGTAATCACTCGATTCAAACAAGAATTACGGAAATCTTCCCTGTGTTCAGGGATAATGTAATTAGTTGGAGGAGTCGAATTGGCTGTGTGAGGTAGAGGAGAGATGGGAGCGGCCGAACAAGGGCGGGCAAGACGCCCGGCCCCTTTTCCCAACTTTCCCACCCCAGACCACACAGTAATACTTTAGGACTGAGGCAAAGGAGCACACCACCAAACGAACACAGCGAGGGCGAAGAGGATGAGCCGTGATGGAGATACCAATCATAAATCAGCAAGTTAGTAAATGATATCAATAATTTAGCTGCTGATATCAGTAGATATATACCTGATATCAAGGATTTGTTTGTCGATGTCACCAATTATTTGATTATATCACTAAATTTGTCAGGCAGAATATGATAGGACACATCAACTGACCAATACGCACATGGCATAAAATCAATTTATTGTGCAGAGTTCACAACGACGGCCGTGATTGCTTGTTGTATAATGTCAATGGCACTCATTGTTTCAATTTGTGATCAGGCAAGTTAGAAATTGGTGTTTTGCTCAACGACGTCGCCAGACATTTTTTAAGTGTTTCTTTAACTCCATGTTTCCTCAATGTCTTTACGAATCAACATTGCAAAAATATGAATTCAACATTCGATGTTACCATTTTTCAACTCTTGCGTCTGTAGAGTGTCGGGTCAACTGGTCAAAGTCACTCCGAATGAATCGTTTTATAGAAATTAGAGTGCCAATGTTATTTTGAAAATGGAAGCATGTGCTTTTCTCATTGAAACTACAATTTATTTGACGGAAAATCAAACATGAAAAATATTAATTCAACATTGAATTTTTACATTTTTCGATTGTTGCCGTGTTGCGTTTGCCATGTCAGGTCAATATCACCCCAAATTAATTGATTTATAGAAATTAGACAGCCGATGTTATTTTGAAAATGAAAGCATGTGCTTTCCTCATTGACAATTACAATTTATTAGAAAACAAATTCAACACTTAATTTTATCATTTTTCACTGTTGCGTTGTAATGTCAGGTCAAAGTCAGTCAGTCAATTTATTTGACGGAAAATCCAAAGAGCTGAAGTTTTTCGGTATACTTCATGCAGAAATGCAACTCCTAAAAATATTATTCATGTTTCTGAGCCCACCGTTTTGTAGGTGATGATGAACTTGAACAAATGACCCATCGGTGATCTGTTGGCAAAGGACTGCCTCGTTTGTGGAAATATCGGCTTGTAGTCATCGCGACTGAAATATAGAAAGTTCAATAGAAGCAATCAAACAAACCATGGTCGCTATGACTGGCTGTTGGTTGTACCCACCTGCCCACTGACAACGCTCGTATGTGCAGTTTGTGTTATACTGTAGAGAACATTCTCAACGAAGAGTACGTTAGAAAGACTTAATTATAGGAAGCTATCTCCGACAATATCATTATAAGGCTTGCTTCGAGGATTGGGCCCACTCCACTCAGGGCGGAATAATGGCAGAGTGATATCAGTGACGTTTTGCCAACAAACATTCCGGGTTCGAATTCCGGCAGCTACCGGACGTTTTTCCCTATGAATCGCTGAACCTGCACTTGCGATGGGCGAGGTTTTGGTATTCACTTCAAGTTTCCGCTGTTATCCAGTGAATCTTTTGGGGTTACTGGGGCTTGTGACGGATATTTGGAATAATAGTCAGCTGTGAGCAGTCACTTTGAACTTGCACGTTCGCTCATCAATGTTCCAGGAGTAGGGTGGGATTGGTGACACCCTTGTTTCGATATCATCTGAACACTAGTCACGGTGGAGAAGAGAAGGCGAGTTATCGCCGGTGCTTATCCACGACCAATACAGCCAGGGTTTATTATAGATAGCCTTACTTGGCTCCCTAAACCCGTAGAATTCAAAGCCAAATCAAATCAAATCACAGGGACGGGTCGGATGTAGGATAGGACTATTGGAAGCGCGTGAACGTCATTGTTTCATCGATACTTCACAGCGAAATAACTAGGTGCGAAAGAGAATTCCGATTAATTAAGTGACTTGAAGGTGGCAGGTTCCCCATGGTGTCCCAGAAATGGCCCAACGAATACGGGAGCAACACCTACGTACCTCACTGAACAACAGCCAAAAAAAAATTGGCCCTTCATTTCTTTCTCCGAATTTTCCATATTCTTTCTTTCCATTCCTGAAGGTTTTGAAGTGGAAATAGATCGTTGCATACCACCCTCGGACTTCTTTGACTGAATGGAGAAAATTGGAGACACCCTGAATTTTCCCGTGGAAACATATCAGACGGCTTTAGCAAGTTACATACAGAACTAGGCTTAGTACTTACTCCATATGGCTTTTCGGTAGATGGAAATAACCGCTTTCCCACCACTCCCATAGTCGCTTCTTCTTTGAATGGGGCTCATCCAGCTACCGTATTTCATTTACCAACCGTGAATGACAGTCGTAACTGATGGGGGTGTGGCTTACCTGAAACAGTGACAGCGGGTGATGAATTCATGACGTATCGCATGGTGAATTTCCTGCCAGATCATTGTCATTTCCACTTTGTCTGCATCTGATTGGTCAATCTCGTTATTACCGGCTCCGAGAGGATGCACCTTCTCCCGACCATCCGATCCGATAGCAGCGTCCGATATCGCTGGACCCCCCGCCCCTGAACCGTGAACCACATAGAGTACGCATTTATGTTTATAATATTATACTAATTCTAATGAATATCATTCATGATCATCAATCATCATCTATATAATAATGCTCCAGTCTGTCTCTGATCGGTCTTTCGTTTCTTCTTTCTGTTCTTCTGTCTGTCCGGCACTAATTCTCCGAAACGGCGGGACGCGCGCCTGCGGGATTCGACGGGCGGGTGCGGGTCGTCCCCTCCGGTCTAGTTTGCGTTCCGTCCCTGCCGGCGCGCTCGCTTTCGCGTATTACGATTACTTGGCCCTAATTGGGCTCTCTTACTGCTAAGCACCCCCTGCTGGCTGCCCTGGGCCAATTGCTTACCTTGAGACCCATCTCTCACACAGCAGGAGCTGCATGGACAGGGGAAGTTTGTTCACTTGAAGTCAAGAGATCAACCTCCAGTATACTAAAGTGCACTGCCAATGGCCCTAATGGGCTCTCTACTGCTGCCACAATGCTCTCTGCCTGGCAAATTGCTTACCTTGAGACCCCGCTTTCACACAGAAGCGCTATGGACAGGGGAATAGCACACTGTTCTCCTATTTAACAGTTGGCCTGTTTTATTTCATATAGGTCACTTTGTGTCTGGGATCATGTATTGCTGCGTTGTACCATTTTGTTATAAACAAATCTATATATAATACGCCACGTCTGTCTCTGATCTGTCTTTCTTTCTTTCTCTTTCTTTCTTTCTTCTGTCTGTTCGGCACTATTCTCCGAAACGGCGGACGGACGCAGCCTTTCTGAATTCGACGGGCGGGTGCGGTCGTCCCTCCCCCCGCGTCCAGTTTGCGTTCCCGTCCCTGCGGCGCGCTCGGCTTTCGAGTAATTAGATTAATTGGCCCTAAATGGGCCTCTCTCATACTGCTGCCACCCTGCCTTGGCTGCCCTGGCAAATTGCTTAACCTTGAGACCATCTCTCACACAGGATCGCTATGGACAGGGAAGTTTGTTTACTTGAGTCAAGAAGATCAACCTCCAGTCTATTACAGTGCACTGCCCATTGGCCCTAATTGGGCTCTCATACTGCTTCCACAATGCTCTCTGCCCTGGGCAATTGCTTACATTGAGACTCCAGCTTTCACACCGAAGCCGCTTATTGAACGGGGAAAATGAGCACACTATATTCTCTATTCTACAGTTTAGGCCATGTTTTAATATTCATATGTGCACTTTGTGTCTGATGCATGTATGCTGCAGTTGTACCATTTCATAAACAAACACTCATTTAACAATGTTGTCCATTATTTAAGTCCAACATGTTATACCATGTTTCATGTTATATGTGAAACAAGGATAGGCATTTTAGTAGTCTCAAGGTGTGTCTCAAGGTCAAAAATTAACCTCGTAGTCTTAAAAAAAACGACCATTTAAACATTTGTCATCATTAGGCCAGGGGCAGGTTAGACACCCTGGTTCGATTTCATAAGGGCACTTTGTGTCTTTAATAGCATTTATTGGTGCAAACACAAGCCTTCGTTTCAGATAGTGGACTAGAAAGAAACAAAATAACAAAATGTACTTTCTTCACCCTACATGACAAACCCAAAAGTATCTAAAAATAATTTTGTATGCTACCAACTAATGTTATGCTCAATAGTAGCGCCCAATGGACAAAAAGGAATCAAGCAATATTTGCCTTATTTAGCAACTTACTCAACATTTGGTCGAGAAAATCTTGACTGGCATTTTTACTTGGGTGAATAAAAAAATTAGCAATTGCTGTGTGAACTCAATGACGAAGATGATTGGTTCCCCACGCGTCATTGAACGAAACAATCCAATGTACATACCACAGAAACTTACGAGTTTGGACTCCCAAATTTGAGATTTCAAATTGGACATGTTACTCTAAAGTAGTATTACCAGGAGAGGTCATATAACAACAAGTTTAGGCTTTTTTTTTTTTTTTGTTTTTTTTTTTTTTTTTCCCCAAGAATATTCGACCTATATCTTCATGAATTTACGGGGGGTATCATGCTCAATTGTCATTGTCATCTGAAAAAAACCCTCATCCAGCATATCCTCAGCTCCTGACTTCCACCAACGGAAACCAAACTAACTCATGTCTTGGACAACCTACTCACAACCCACCTGCACACCCAGAGATTGCGTCGCCCGGGTTATTGCTAGTTGTTATGATAATGATTATTATTATTATTATTATTATTATTTTATTATTATTATTAGTAGTAGTAGTAGTAGTAGTAGTAGTAGTAGTAGTAGTAGTAGTAATGTTCTTCTATCGGAGTGGCAAAGTGGCCTCTCCTTACCGTGACTTTCCACTCTTGACCTCCCCCATCGTGGTCCTCGATGAGATTCCTGAAGCTCCCAGCAGAGCTGGAGTAGTGGAGGAAGTGAAGGGCTGACATCTCACGCGGCCTCACTCCACTGATACACGCAACAGCAAGTGACATCGCCTCTCTCACATCTGTAGTGGAGGGGGAAATTAAATGAACACAATTTTTCTTGCTATCCAAATTTTATTTAATCTTTTCAATGTAAACATCGCATGGGTATGTCCTCATTACAAAATGTAAACTTAATTTAAATTATTGTATTAGTATTGGATGCAAATGAGCCAAAAAGTATCACGGCCTTTTAGTTCCTTGACGGCCACAGGTCACCAGGGCAGCAGCGGGGATCACCCTTCAGATGGACGCTTGGGTAAAACTTCAGCATTCAATTTACATTAGCAACATGACCACATTTAGAAGCACCCTACTGCCCTGCCCTCTGGTAGAAGGACTTGGACATTCCTCATCTGTCTCAGTGAGTACAGTGCAATGCTCAAATCAAATAAGAAAGATCCATACAAAGGTCCTGGTAAATATTGTCAACTTATCGTTCTTCAAGAGTACTGATCGACTTTGACCCCTATTGAACCGTTGTTTGTCGGGTCAGACCTATCTCACGCTTACACAGTGCCACTTTCCGCTAGTTTGCCTATTAGCGATGTTTTCATTTTGTGTTTCACCATGTCCTAGTTAGCCGCCCTATCGTGCTTTTTGTCTCCAGAATCAGATGTGGAGCACTGACGACCACGCAAGAGGTGCTCGTGGAGGAAGGATGGGAAATATGGGATTGGTCTCGTCCTCCTTAGGCTCATTCTTTCCATTCTGGCCCCAGTATCCTCTGGGAGAGGAGGAGGTGCCGCGTATTATGGAATGGAAGTCATGTTCTACCCACATCGATGTCTGATTATTTGTAGTTGTACAGGCGTAGCCCAGTAGTTGGAGATTGGTGTTTGTATGACGTCACGACAAAAAAACGCCCCAATGTAAATCTATATATCGTCACTATGATAAGTCATCACGATAATAATTCAGACATGACCCGAGACGAGTTTAACAAACAGCACCGCCCATTAATTATTATATTTTGGCTGGTACTATCGCGAAAACGATATGCGTCTTTAGGTGCGGCATACATGTAAACCTCACTCACTTCCGGTGTACTGATATTTCTATATCCAGGATATTCGTGTTTGTGGTATTTTTACATGTCCCGGGGTGTTACTACTGGGAACGGGGGAAGGGGGGCTACGTTCCCGCAACTATATCCCAAGCCACTCTTCCGAATTTGGGGCATGGATTACATCCGTCTGATAATGTCCAAATTAGACAATATTGAATTTAATACTGGGAAAGACCATTTTCCGGTAATCTGAGGTATTGTAGGCCTACTCAGAATGTTCTTGTATGCTGCGCGTCTGCCTATGATGGCGCTCCACTGAGATGGTCACATGATAGCTCCTCTCCATGATATCGCCTCTACATTGGCGGCCGAGCCTGTCGGTTCATGTGGATTTGTTCCACCCCTTCCCCTTCGGTCCACTACAACAGAATGCATGACTGCCACGTGAAATTACTTACAGTTAATATTCTGATTAGAAAAATCATGGCGAATTGGCACAAACAACTCGTTCTTGAGAATCGTGCTTTTTGTCAATAGCAATATGACCTCCGGAAGTATGGTCTTAATGAATGGTATTTTCTTTCGAGAAAAGTATATACGTGCAGAAATGCACCTCTGTGGTTCTTGCGTGCAAGGCATCGCCCCAGTGACATGGCCTAATTGATCATTGTTTGCACACGAGTTCAAAAATTGACACTAATCGACGATTCACGGTGGTATAATGACAGCAATTAATCCAACAACAACATCTAGCTCGCCAAGAATAAACTCAGACATTGGCATTACATTGAATCCTAGCCCGGAATATCAACATAAACATACTAGACATGGCCAACTTGCATACGGTTAGGCCTCCACAGCAGTCCATAGAGTCTTTTACGTCCTGCCACAAAGAGTTATACCGTATATACAAGGTTTCCAGAGAAACACATATTAGGCCTACCTTTTGTCCGGGTGATGGAGTTGATAAGACTTTCGAGAGTCATGCTGTCCCACTTTTCCGCCTTTTTGCATTTACGGGGATCGTCTCGGGGTACTTTTTTAACCATCCGTTCCAACTATCAGAAAAAAAAAAATCAACACATATATTTGGCAATGTGTATAATTCAGGTACGATTGCGCTGGCCCAATATTTTTGCCAATGCTGAATCTATACGGAATCACAGGATCATGGCGTCCGAACACGTGTGTATAATTACAAAAATAAGAAATAACAAATCTAAAGAGGCGATGTCGTCTGATAGTAATTTGGAAAAAAACGTCGGTGACGGTTGCATGACGTCACGGTGAGGAAATCGTTCTGGTGCAATTCGTTCTCCATACTAAAATCCTTAAAATGAATGTCAGTGTTAAAACATTGTTGTCAGGCTGTGTGAGCAGTAGGGAAGTCCTCATCTGGAGTATTTTGTGCAGGTGCGGAATCCTTATTTCGCGGAGATAGGCTGTTGATTGAGACGTCAGAGGATCGGGCCACCAGATTAAGTGTCTGCGAGATTTGTCGTATGAAGAAAAATTAAAGCGTGTCGGTTCGCCTCATTGGAGCTAAGGCGAACTCGAGGTAATTTGATTCAGGTTTTCGAAGTTGTCCATGGTTTCGATGGCCCTCCCGTCGACTGCTTTTTCGAATTTTCCACTAATAGGAGTCATCGTCTCGAGCTTCGTGGCCAGGTGGCAAACGTTGTAGTTAGATATTCGGAATATTTTTCCGTCCCAAAGAGTGGTCAATGATGATGGAGCAGCCAACTAAACTGAACTAAACTGAACTAAACTGAACTAAACTTATCTAAACGGGACTAGACTAGACTAGACTAGACTAGAGTCACTAGACTAACATTGGTTGATGATAATACTGATTAACTTTCATGTGTAGAAGTAGAAGAAGCCGCTTGACTGATTGAGCAAATTGACCCCTAGATCCCTTTGAGGCGAATTCCTGAACATTAGTCCATATGCACTTTAGGTCAATGATAATACTGACCAAGTTTCACAAACATCTGATCTAATAGAGTAGACGCCGCTTGACCGTCTGAGCGAAATGGCCGGAAATGACCCCTAGATGACTTTTGACCTCAAATTCTGAACATCCCATATATGTACCATTGGTGAATAATAACCTGACCACCTCTCTGATCATCCAATCTATTCTGTGGAGTAGAAATCGCTTGACCATCTTTAGGAGCAGAAGCCGTTTGACCGTTCGAACGAAATAGCCAAAATTACCCCTATATGACCTTTGACCTCGAATTCCTGAACAATCTCTAAGTACCATTGTCAGTGATGAAACTGACCAATTGTCATGATCATCCAATTCAATCTAGAGAAGAAGCATTTTGTTTAAATGACGCTTGAAATGACCATTTCGGCTAAAATATCCCTGAATGTATTAGTGGTCTCGGGGGTACTCTGACCAACTTCCATGAACATCCGACTAAAACTGTAGGAGGAGAAGCATTTTGCGCATATTCATAAAATGGCAAAATTGTCCCTTGGATGACCTTTGACCTCCAGTTTTCGAACAACTTAGATGACCATTCACTTGTTCACCAATGTGAATAAGTGTCATCATGATCCACCAGACGATGCAGGAGTAGCGATTGGAACCAATGTGAAAGCGGATGGATGACGGATAGAATGCGTTTCAACACATTGGGCATGGTATGCCAACCTGCCACTTGTACAAAATAACAAATAGGGCAAACTTAAAACTTCCATGTCCCCGCTGTGAGGTTTACGCGGGAAACAGTGGAGGAATCAATCACAAATTTAAATTGGAGGAGACATCTGGCTCGATAAATCATGTTTTAAACTTTAGATTGCCTAACTTATCAATTCTAGCAAGATAAGACCTGTGTGAAATACCAAAATGTGATTTATAAAATTAATGTCCCCTTTACACGGGTAACAATTGAATTTCATAAAAATATTTCCATTTCGGAGTGTTTAGTGATTAAAAGAATCGCAAAAAAAATAATTCCCTGAACCCTACTTGTAATGTTTCGATTGAGCAAAGACAACTAAATGTTTCAAACCGTGAATCGGAATTCCGCAATTTATCTATAAGATTGTCATGTCACGAATTGGTACCCTTATCTATGGGATCACTCGGCCCATAGACTTATATTCAAAGGACAACTGCAGGGCTTGGATACGAAAGATGTCATATCGTGGAGAATGGATACGGGTTTCCCACCCCATAACAATAGGAAGTTCCTATGTGGGGTTATCGGCCTTCAAACTTTAGTCCATATGCAGAGAATTGGGGAGAATCCCAATTGCGAAATAACGCATGACGTCACACTTGGACAAAACGGGAAATTATGTTATGTATTTCATGTTTCATTTTGTTGAATAAGTCCCCAACATTCAGCAAAAAGTTATGTTGTCTTTCTCTCACCAGAGTAACCTTCAAACCTACCAACACAATACAACAATCCTCTCCCATAGATTAAAGCTTTTCGAAGTGAAATTATTGTGTGAAATTCAATGTAAACGAAAATGGTTGCAGGGTTGTTTAAGTGTGACATTATTTATTATTGCCTTATGGGATTCTTTCGATATTGCGCAATACAACATGCACAAACTTCAAAGGACTGTAACCCCGTAACGGAAAGTCGTATGAACTTTTGGGTTGGGTTTGGACTGACGCATTCAGTTTTCTCCAGCTAAGCAGATTTGCTTCATTTCCTGACAAGTTATCTCGAAATCACTCCCAAACTTTCTAATGAGCCTGCTCACTCTGACAAGTGCATATACTCACCCCGAGACAGTTGTCGGGTATGAACGCGATTTCCCTGTAGCCGGCAATATCGTTACCGCGTATATTCGAGCTGCTACCTCGGAAAAGAATCCATGCATTCCATCTTCGACTATGGTTACTGTATTCGGGTTTGGGGGAGGGGGATACACACAGTCTATGTCTCACTTCTAGCCATCGTTCAATGGTCACGGTCTAACGGTAGCTTATTAGAGCTAGCCTGTAGCCCCTTCGGGGGATGGCTGCCGATGGACCGTCGTCGTAACGTCTATAGACCCCCGTCTCATGGTCCCCCGCCTCATTGGTCCCCCCGTCCATCGAGCTGCTACCTCGGAAAAGAAAAAGAATCCAATGCATTCCATCTTCGACTATGGTCTGTATTCGGGTTTGGGGGAGGGGGATACACACAGTCTATGTCTCACTTCTAGCCATCGTTCAATGGTCACGGTCTAACGGTAGCTAGCCTGTAGCCCCTTCGGGGGATGGCTGCCGATGGCCCTCGTCGTAACGTCTATAGACCCCCGTCTCATTGGTCCCCTTTCTCACTGGTCCCGTTCATCCTTCCGTCTCATTGGTCCCCTTTCTCATTGTTCCCCTTTCATCATTCCGTCTCATTGGTCCCCCGTCTCATTGGTCCCCCCGTTCATTATTCCGTCTCATTGGTCCCCCGTCTCATTGGTCCCCCCGTTCATTATTCCGTCTCATTGGTCCCCTTTCTCATTAGACCTCGCTAATTGGTCCCTCGTCTCAATTGTCCGTTGTGGCATATACAAATCGTGATAAATTGGTCTATCTATATATATTTCACACAAACTCCTCCAGTAAAAGGTAATAATTCATTACCAAATCATCATTCATTCTCTAAAAAAAAAAAAAAAACGTTTTCAGAGATAGATGAAGAGTTTAGTCTGGTTAACAAGAAATACAATCGACTCCAGCATGAAATCCCGCCTTTGGATGTTCTAGATATTTTAAATAATGTTAGTACATCTCGTGACGGTCGGTCTATTATTTAGGCAAACGAGGTTGGAGGAGGGCCCCCCCCCCCCCCCCCCCCATAGTTCGGGCAAATCAGTTGATCAATTCCCTGCAGGTCTCGGGGGACCAATGAGACGGATTAGTGAACGGGGGGACCAATGAGACGGGGACCAATGAGACGGGGACCAATGAGACGGGGACCAATGAGACGGGGACCAATGAGACGGGGACCAATGAGACGGGGACCAATGAGACGGGGACCAATGAGACGGGGACCAATGAGACGGGGGACTATAGGGCGGACCCCCCGTGGTCAAGCAAAAAAGCAAAGACGAAAAACAGTCATTTATCCGGCATCGGTGTGGTCAATGGAGGGCCGCCGAAGATCGTCGACATTTTGGCGGTGGCCGTGGTAGACGGATGGTACCTTCCACCGTAAACAGTATTATTACTATTATAATGCAATCGTGAACTGGTATGCATTACCTTATACATTGAGATACCCATATCTGAGAGGAAAGAAAAGGGGACCCGGAAGTGACGAATTGTGTTCTTTTGATGGCGTGTCCACCAAGTTGCATCAGCTTCCGTCCGTCCAGGTGTTGTTCGTACGTCTTTATTCCTAGTTCTTCAAGAGCCAAGGATGTGGTGTTGGTTCCTATATTGTGAAGATTCGGTAGCTATATAATTCATGAAACAAAACATATGCCACCCCGTGTCTTCAAATCAGTAAACACTACATCACTCACTCACTCACTCACTCACTCACTCACTCACTCACTCACTCACTCACTCACTCACTCACTCACTCACTCACTCATAGGAACACATACCCGGAGGGTACATAG
Source organism: Sclerodactyla briareus (assembly GCA_026419785.1). Taxonomy (NCBI): domain Eukaryota; kingdom Metazoa; phylum Echinodermata; class Holothuroidea; order Dendrochirotida; family Sclerodactylidae; genus Sclerodactyla; species Sclerodactyla briareus. The sequence continues at coordinate 110,442 of JAODTK010005605.1, read as the reverse complement.
CCGCACCATCCTCTGCTTCCAATCACGCAGCCTCCTCCGGTAAGCGACCATGCCTGGATCTGCTCCAACGTTGTAACGTTCCTGAGTAGTTGTAATCAACCATGAGTTACAAGCTAGGCGACCGGCGCCAATCCCACCGGATTCTGAGCGAACAAAACATGATGAACAGGATCACCCGAGGCCAAGTACCTTGAAGTTAGACGCGCCGTCTTGTCAAAGGTAGCCCAGAATACAGCGAGGTGGGTTTTGAGCCACGACCACGAAGCACAATGAAGCCCAGCACTGCATGTGAGTCCCATCCCTTTGCTCAGATAACGTGATCGCCAAACACCCCCATCCGTGAGGGGTTAGCTGGGATTCCATAGTTGGGTATGCGTGTCCGGGATAAATGTAAAAATCACACATTTACGAAAACGAACGTTTGTTTCAGAATAGAACACACTATAGCTATACGTTCATGTGGAAAGACCATAAAAATGCAGCAACCCGTGGCATATTGTTCGTTGTGATTGGCTTTGGAGAAAGATATTCCATAGAATTCGGTCGCGGGTGAGTACGCCTCCGATAAGCATCGGTAAATGTGCTTATTTCGACTATTCGGTGTTGGTTTTGCTCCCATCAGAAATTCCTCCTGTGAGCCATCATATCGTTGCGAACTGAATAGGACATTATTCAGAACTGGCCCCATCTCAGCTCACGAGAATTCGCGATTTTTACAATGCGGAACCGGACCCGGATGTCGGATGTCGTGATATCGTGTGCGGTATGATGTGAAATCACAGTTTTGCGAGGGAGAATTATTTTTTTTCAGAAGAGGACCATAAAATTCCAAGCAACTCATGAATGAGAGCGTTATAACTTGTTTTAGAAAAAGATATTCCATGAAATCAATTTGCCGCGTTGCTTTGCTTCTTATAGTGTTCGTTCCATTTCATTTGGATGATTTTTTTTCGCCCCTTGCTACGGCACATCGTTCCTATCTCTACCACCCGTTATTAAAGCTGAATCAGGCACGTTCCATATCATGTACTCGCATGTAGTGGAGTCGTTATTTAAGGTGTCTCGCCGCACACGACATCCGCAATAATAGCCTATATCGTCACCCTCTTCGCGTCGTGACGAATGTGGGAAAAAAATGAAAATGAGAGATTTCAAATGTTAAGCAGTGGTATTTCCTCGCATGGAACTCAGGAGAAAGAACATACTTTGTACGTTTTTGGCGATACTGAACAAACTTCTCAATATTTCACTATGCGAATGGAACAGTACATGATATTACGGTATCGTCACACATTCGTCTTACGCCCCGGGCTTACGCCCCAACTAAAATGGTATGTCTTCTAAAAATAGAGGCGCAATTGACTTTGCATCCATTACTATGTTGACGAATCCTGCATTCATCACTACCTCAAATGGGAGAAATTACGTGATAACAGATTGGTCGCTTGAGGCGTCGAACATTCGTCGCTGCCCTGAAAAACTGATACGACATTGCTGCCTTGATTTCACATGTCGCATCGGGGAACCTTACTCGTCACAACGAGGAATGTAGATTCCACAAAGTGAAGATTTTTCGAAAATCCTCGGGGGTTTCACGGACACACGGAATGGAACGTCTATTATCGCACTTTGGGTTCAAAGTGCACAGAAAAAACTCGATCCGTATGTGCCCGTTATAGTTTTCTCTTCTGACCGCGACCCCACTCTGCCTGGGCGAAAGAAGGTTGTAGTCCTCGAAAAAAAAATCGAGCATATTATCCCGGTTAGTAGTGGCGTACGCACGGAAGGGGGGGGGGTCGTGATCAATAAATTTGTGAGTTTTTGCAGTTCACTATAGAAGTCTTACAGTTTTTTTTTAAGCAAGATTGCAGCAGCATGTGTCTAGGGGCCCATAAATTATACTTATAGGCCAATAGACAGAGTGAGGCTTCCCTATAAGGGCGCACTTTTTGGGGTTCCGACCTCAATGCCCCCCCCCCCATGACGAATCGCTACGTACGCTACTGTCTTGGTGCTTGGTAGTTTAACAAGAAAGGAGAGAAAGAGGGTTCATTGCTAAAGTACTGAAGGTTAGGGTTGAGATCCTGCAAAGTGGGGAGCGGGGGTTCAGTTCATCTCCGGAATTTCTCACATTGCCCTAGAAAAAAAAAAAAAAAAACGGTTAATGCGCAGATTTTACAACAATGGTCGTGATTCGGCTGTTCCACTTTCCCCGATTCCCTCTTTCAACTACTCAAACTAACTGTTTATTTTACGTCAGCTGATCGTAATTTTTACCTGCTCTAACATATTGGCCCGAGCTTCCATAGATCAATGAATTTGAGCAATGTTTATTATGGGGATATTTACCTGCTGACCCACTGGCCACCCCGATCCCATTTATCTGAACCACTGGCTGCCTCGAGATCAACGGTGTATGTTCTTCCTCCAACTCGATCTAGGGGAAATTGTGAATTTATTATGACTTTAAAATTTGTCGGCATTGCCACATTTTATCGGAGTAGGGGCCTATTTATTCCGGATGATAGTGTTTCAATTCGTATCTCATTCATTTAAATTTAGGAGATTGAGCGTTCCATCAGGATAAGTTAAATCCTTCAAACGAATAAAATAATATGAACTATTGCACGAAATGAAAACATTCATTGTTGCAGGGATATTGAATCACTAGGTAGGCCTACCGAGGAATTCGTCTGAGTAACACCAGCCGTATACTGTTGCGCAATCGCGATCATCGTCTCACACGTTACGTTCTAACACAACGAATGAATAATTTAGACAACTGTTAGCCACTATTGCGTCGGAGCGTGCGATAGTATCTTCATGTGGACTTTTGCACACGAGTAAGTACTTTCATTTCGGTGTCATGTGACAACAATTGTCCAATGAGAGGGCAAGGATGTATTGAAGTGCTATACAAAAGATGAGATTGTATCCTCCGTATTTTTACAAGTATATGAGAAATGCAGTTCATATTGGCAGATTATCTCTGTCCAAACAACTCGCCCCAGTCACATGGCAGCAGTGCACATGAACACTGACATACTGACGTGACTAAAGGGAGGACGGTGACCCAAGACCGTGGTCATGCTTGGAGAAGATACTATACTATACTGACATAACACAAGATCATTTGAAGATGTCGTTACGCCGCTAGTCTGCCGTTTTTGCCGCACGCGGCGGCTACCCTCCGGCCTAATATGGAATCATTGCGCTTTTTTGTTTATATGCGTCACTAACGCCGCTCCGTTTTTGATACGATTCACGCTCGTTGACCTGATTGTAGGGCCCAGTCCGTGCGAAGTATTTGTGTCTCCCAGTCTTTATGGGAGCCCGGAAGCAAAGCTGTGGCGATAGGTGAAGAGAGAGCGGGTGTGGAGATATACTTTAGTCGGCAGTTGCGACATCGAGGTCCGTTCATAACGTCGGAGACCTCAGAGACCTTCTCTTTGTTATTTTAAGGGGATGTCATAACCCCACTCCGCTAATTTACGCTCTGAAATACTTCTAAACAACCCTCGAACGTCCTTGAAACGGCTGTCCAATCTATTGATAGATATTTTTTCTTACTATGCATGTGCCAGCTTATGAAGAGAATTACTTCGTTTCTTGTCTATTTAGCCATGCACGAAGTTATTGTTTCCGCTCTAGAGGGTCTATCACTTCGATACGAACAGACGTTGTTTAACGCTAGAGGGCAAGCTGCTATTTTGGGCTGCTACGGACTGTTTACTAGGCAAAGGATTTGCTCTTACTAGGGAAAGTCGCCATCATGATTTGAAATGAGTTGAAAGTGCCTGCTTTGTAACAAGCGCAACCGCAAACGTCTTGGTATAGCTGCGGGTGATTACCTCCAATCCATGCATGTTCAATTCATAATTTGACCTCTAATGATGTTTATGACCTTGAAATGACCTTTGATATTTTTGCCACTCAATGTTCATAATATATACGCCTACTAACTTCCATGTAAATACATAAAACGGCTTTGATTCTTTTTCAAGGAAACGTGTGGGCTAATTTTTAGGCATCTGGGTCATTCTTCTCTTTTGAGATGTAGTGCATCCAGGGTCTTTCATGATGATTTTGTCCTTCCTGACCCTTTTCACTAACTAACATAAATGTGTTAACTGATCGTATGACCTTTGAAAAGCTTGGAATAGAATGACTACAGCAATGTTCAACTTACGTTCACGTGTACCATTTTTTTTTTTTTTTTAGCAAATCCAGCAATATTAGGGATTCATCGTTAAATTGCGAAAATACCCTATGAAAAATTAACCACTATCCCTGAATACTGTTTGAAAAATTGTCTCAGTCTGTCAGTGAGAGACTCGCACCTGCTCGCCTATATATCAAGTCAGAACCTAATCGTATGAACGGCAATGTTATGAATGAATGTGACGAAACAACGGACGGAGAAACATGAAATGTACATTTGAACAATTTTGACTTAATGCTTACTCATTTCTACGGACTGATATAGAGGCGCCAAACAATTGTTTGAACTACCCTTGGCTTCAATGACCAGTTTACCTTGCACCCAGGGTGAAGTGTTTGTAGTCGATACGCCGCTGTCAGCCCAGCGATACCCGCACCGATCACCACTACATCAGCATCAAGCGTCTCGGTCGCCATATCACCAGGGGTGCCTCGGAACAGCCCAAACTACCTAGTGAGTGACTGAGTGCCTCGTCGTAAGAGCTGGTCAGCTTTGACAATTTGGAGCTCGAGATACGAGCCTATATATATATATATATCCGTTATATCAAATATTGACACAGCTCTGTGCTTCCCGTACACAAGTCACACTCCTGGCACGTCGGCTCCTACGTCACAACACCCTACAATACGAGAAGGAAATCACCCAGCGATACCATCGCGGTATTAATGCGCGACACCAAAAAGAGTGGTGCAGTATGCAGGTATGTAGGCCTACAGATGTATGTTCGGGAACAAACTGTCGAAGATCCAACTCCAATTACTACCATGCGACGGGCGTGAAGTCTAACTACCACTCTCGTGGTAGGGAGTGTTTTGTGTATTTATTAACCACCGTCATGTGACTTACGGTAGGCCGATGTAACACGAGGGGAAGTTATCAGTTGGCCGATTTGTTAACAGTGTATTTTCGTACATGTTCTATTCTATGGAGCGCCAATCAGGCAAAAAGTCAAATGATCGCAGCTCTCTCCCGTCGTATCAGCATTTCGAAGTTCGTATCAGCTCTTATTCGTCGTATCAGCTATAAATTCTTCGCATCAGCTATCTATGTTCTTCGCGTTACATATCGTTTTGCTTTGCATCAACAATTCGTATTCTTCGCATTATTTTTCTTTCCTTGCAGCAGCAATTTGTATACACCGCATCAGACATTTATTTGCTGGGCATCAGGAATTTCACTTTTTCTCATCAACAATTTATACGGTTCGCATTAGCAATTTTCATTACTCGCATGATCAATTTTTCCTTCGCAGTACCTTTGTGTTTTCCCCCTTCCTTCCTCCGCACAACCACCACTTTCCCTTGCTCGCATCTACTGTTTCTTACCATCGTTTTCCAGCCTCGCATCAGCTTTTTTTTAGCGTCGCATCAATACCCAAATCCTGCGTGGCTAGTATTTGATATAAATAGTAGTATAGTTATATAGAACTTGTAATATGCATGCACGTTATCGAAAAATTTTTTGCAAGTGCCGCATATGAAATGTGATCTGACAAGGAAAAAAATCAATTATTGGCCAAATGCAAATGGACACTGTTTGTGATATTTCTCGAAGAATTACAACCAAGAATAACATAAAATACTGAGTCGTATTTAGCTCGAAGTTCTGCCGCAAAACTCTGTCGACCATACAAATTATTCACTACATAGGCATGATGTCACAAGATATGGCAACCGTTTTAGTAGTAAGAGGGGGGGGGGGAGGGGTTGACGTCACATCTAGTGCTGCGCTTTGCCGGCGAACAGGACTTAATCGTTATGGGAGGCTACCTGAGATCCTGGAATCCGACTCAACGGATTTGGGCCTGGATCTTGAGCAAAACACTTTGATAATTCGTGGCTTGGTGGCGTGGGGTTGCCGTTTAAAGTTGAGTTGTGTGGTTGTTTGTCAAAACGTCTTGAACTGAAATGGCTTAACCAAGTCGGACATGTGTCTTTGAGGAAGTCTAACACATAGTATGTTTGCATTCAAGGAGTGCGCCTGTTAATTAGCGGCGGTCCCTTCGCGATATGGTTAATCAGGCAAAAATACACATATATTAAATTATATACATCACCAACTACACCATGACCAGATGATAGGGACCAGTTTTCAACACATTTGTATGGGCATATGAAAATCACGTTCTGACATGAGCCCATTTTCTTCGAAACATTCTTGTGACATCATGTCCCGTGCTTGGGGCAGGTTGTCATATGGCGCAAGGCTGGTGTCAAGTACAGAAATCCCTTGTGTTACTGTTCGGGATGGTTGCTGTTTTTTCACACGTCAACAGGGACGTAGCTAGGGTCTACACGTACTGCACTATGGGGGGTATATAGGGGTGAGAAAAAAATCGAAACTCCAAATGGATAGAACAAAATCCGACTGACTCTAGTGGTTTCCAGATAGCCAGGATATCGGGGAGGTGTAGATACGTGGATCGACACGATTGTAGGGTAAATGTATCAGTTGAAGGTTGCAAACGCGAAAATTAGAAAAAATAGTGCTTTTCAGTTCACCTTAGACTTATCCGGCTCTACGGAGAATCTAAGCTTGTGCATTGTCTGTTCTCAGGTTCTTGAAATGAAACATTATGACCAAACCATTTTCTTACAATTCAATAAATTACAAAGCTTTCACAAACTATTCATATCCAACTAATTAAATATTCTTGTTTGTATTGTTGTACTGATGGAGCTGGGATGGGGCTATAGTCTCCCCATCTGTGCCCGTGGAACTGTGCGGGCCATGTCCGTGTGTAATAACTATTGCGCGGACATTCACATGCTCTGCATTTCGCGTCTCTGCCATGGGTACACTCACCAGCTCACTAGGTCGGCCACATCCGAGCTCTAGTATGAATCCTCTGTTCATTCAGGTCCGCCATACAGCCAGCAATTTCTTTTCGACAAACGTAATAGTTGTCTGCCTCCGTTCCGGGTGAGTAGCTTTCAGAAAACGAGCTGGCTTGCAGGAAGGTCAGAGTTAGCGGTGCAGTGCCCGGCAAGTCATTCGCCTGTAGGCTACCTTGTCTCCTGCTCTGGCAGTCTGGGGGAGCTCACCATAGAGAAAGTTGTTGGGCATATGTTCTCTCCAGCTGATGTAAAGAGCCCCTCTCATGCAGCATGCGAGTATATGTACCGTTGAGGGCCTTCTCTAGGAAAGGTGTCGAGGGTACATGGGACCGCCGAAGTTCCCCTGTTTGGGTCTAGGGGTGAAGCTCCTGTCAGCAAGCATCTGGTGCACACTGAGGGACACAGATCAAACTTATTTCCCAAACCTTGAAGCTATAGCGTTAAATGGAATGCGAAAAAAATTACGATGAACACGTTACAGGTTAACCAAGTAGGGAATCAGAAACTTACAGGAAATGAGGCGATTGTTGACCTCGTCTCATGCATGGTGCTTTCAGCTTGGCCAGATTCATATAGGGCTATTATGTATTGCCCTCCAGCCAGGGGTACAGAGAATGTTCTGCATAAATTTGTGCTGCATATCGAGCAGGCTTTTGCCAAAAAGAAAAATGGCACTTGATATATGTTTGGACATAGATGGTGCCTTTGACAATGTAACATTTAAAAGCATCACAGATTCACTTTTAGGATATGAGATCGCCGGACTGCGATCATCCATTGGATAGATGATATGGTGGAGCATCAAACGATTCAAGTAGAGTTGTGTGGAGCTAAGGTCAGCGTGAAGTGATGAAAGGGAATCCCCAAGGTGTTATCTTGTCCCCTTTATTATGGAACTGTGTTATCAACTCCCTATTAGTGGAGCTTCAAAAGAATGACATGTATACCCAAGCGTATGCGGATGACTTGGCGATACTTGTATCAGGTACGAGTGATCTGTTGGTCTGAATTTCTCTGTAGAGGGCGTCAACATTGCAGCCGGAATTGACCCGGAAAAACGAGCTTCAATTCAGTCCTAGTGAAACCGAGTGATCCTGTCTACTCACAAGAGGAATCCAAATGTGGGATGACTCTGGAGGAACGAGCAGAAACTTAAAGGACAAGTCCAGCCGAAAATATTTAAATGTCATATGACTGTGGCATTGAACACCCATGCCAATCAAACTCTGTTTAATGTTCACAGCATGTTCGGTTATAAAGGTACGAAATTTTAAAAAATAATAAATAATCACTGCGAAGTGGCGATTTTGCAAATTGGCAACATTTGATGACGTCATAACTACCAACTTTAGAGAAAATATTAAGAAATATGTCTTTAGCAAATTATATGAAATTTGAGGAAGCCATACCTTCCCAGCCGACCATGCTATGAACCTGGAACAAAAGTGATATTGAATGATTTTTCATTCTCTTCAACATTATAACACCAAGAAGAGTATTAATTTGGCTGGAGTTCCCCTTTAACTTATCCAATAGGCAAAACTGCTAGTGGTTAACCTGGACAGTAAGCTACGTTGGAATGTCAGCCCTAATGCAATGCAAGCGACTTGTGGGCAAAACGTGGGGACCAAAAATGATGAAGTGGGTATGCACGGCTGTGGTGCGTCCTATCGTGACGTATCGTGACGTAACTGTACTTAAGGAATATTTTCCTAAAGGTGCAAAGGTCAGCATGCATGGTGATCTCATCATCGTTTCCGAGCACCTCAGAAATGCTGTTGAATATCATGCTGATCGAAAAGTTCATAAAAAGCAGAGGCGGTCAGGGGATCATATCGTATTCAACAGGCGGGGCTTTGGCCAAGCCGTTGGTACTATCGGTAAAACTGAGAGCCATGTTGACGTTTGCAATAACGCTGGGCAATGATCTATCGCTTTTGCATATGCCAGCTGACAGATTGAATAAAACCAGAATATTCATCGAGGATTTTTAATGCTTATTCTGGAGCGGAAGGCTGCAATCGAATTTGAGAGTGGTTTACAACACGATGTGGTTCGGTGTTATACATACGGGTCAAAGCTTAATGGAAGAGTTGGTGCAGCTGCTAAGTAGGGTATCTGTTCAACTCTTATGTCAGTGCGGACTCACTTCATCTCGGAACACCGAGTACTGTTTTCCAAGCGCAGAGTCTTAACCATATCACATGTAGCTAAGAATCTGTTTGAGGAAGGATTCCAGAACAAGAACATCTTCATCCTGTCTGATAGTCAGGCTGCTATCAAGGCGATAGATAGCAATATGGTACATTCTGATTCTGTGTTGCTATGTAGGACAAACCCAAATAATTTAGGAGCTTCAAATCGTCTTCTTGTTGCCTGGATACCTGGTCATATGTCCATGGCAATGAAGAAGCTGATAAATTGGCTGAATTCGGAGTCCGAGCTCTCGATTGAGCGCCTGAGCCTTTCGTTCCTGTCCCATATGCTAGTTGTGTGGAAGTCTGGGAGAGATCGGGGACTGGTCCATGATGACAATGGGGGCTCCATGGCTGATCAGAGAGGACTGTGTAAGAACGAAGGATATGTAGGGTGGGCCTCAGCTCACCTAAGCAGAATACTTCTCTGTCTTGGCAGAAATCAATTAAATCTGGTGTTACAGGTCCCCACAGGACACTGTGATCTTCAGAAACTCCGTAAAACCATGGGTCGAGCAAGGACATCACTTGCCTGAAATGTGGAAATGAAGAGGAAACCCCTGACCACTATGAATGAAGAGGAAACCTCCTGACCACTATGTAAGGCAGGTGTTCATTTGAACAGGCGTTTCGGACGAATGTTTGAAAGTTACAACTACCACAATCCGAAATGTGGTAGAGCATATCCAATATAATCACTGGCCTCGTACTTGGTGCAGACAGGACGTTCACAGAGTACGATGACTTCAAAGAACTTGCAGCTTCGAAGGTGTCATGGGCAATGGGTCCAGTTGGTGGGCAGATTATGGATGTGGAATATTGTATGACACCACTTTCCCCTAACAATAATAGTTGCAAAACTGAAGTACGAAAAGTTTGTCATCATAAACAGACAACAGACCAGGGTTTCAACGGGGAAGGGAGGGGCAGGCTGATTCCTGGAGGTAGGATAAATGGCTCCCTACCAATTAGCTCGGAAATCCGCGTATGCTACTGAGAGAGTGTGCAGAGGGGGTTGTGAACAGATTTATCATTCAATATAAATTACTTTAGACCACTTTTTCAATGGAACTTTATTCAAGCCACATGCACCCGGAATGACACCCAAATGTCTTGAGTTAAGGTTTCGATGATATGATTAGCAGAATGTCATCGGGTTCATTTCTTCAGTATTCGCCAGGCCTCGTCCTCTGAACTGGTTAGATGAACTTTCGACACCTCATGGGCGTACCGGATTATGGGTGGGAGCGAAGCGAAAAAGCAGCAAAGTTGTAGTGTGTATGATACAGGCAATAAATAAGTATGCGAAAAGAAAAAGCAAACATGGTTGTGATGCTGCCCATAGTATTTTTTTCCTTCAAATTTACGACTACCAGCACAAGATTCTGTTCAATATGATTAGGGGAAATATTGTTCAGGAGCTTGCGGGCCTCTGTGAATGGAAGGGGGGGGGGGGGGGGTGGTTTGGGGGGTTGGATCATTAGTCCCTCAATCGAAAAAAGTGCAGAAATCTGATACCTTCCAGAGTGACCCTAAAATAAAAGAATTCTCTTCTTTCAGTCACAAGTGCAGCAATTTAGTTGGAATTTTTGAAGGAAAACTTGTTTTTCTTACTAGTTTGGAACTTGGGTTAATAGCTATCTACATCACCCGGTACCTTAAAAAACATTGAGCTTTCGAATTTTTTTTTGTTCAACAAAGTCGGTAGGCCTTACTAATCTAAATTCTGAGTACCTGATCCAAAACTTAAAAAAAAAAAATCCGTTTCAGCTACTGATTGTGGCAATAGATGTAATTTCTCAAGGATTTTGTTTTAAAGAGTATGACTTTTTAGGTTTAGGTAAGTTAATATCCAGATCTGCCATTCAAAAGATTCCTGCCACGGCGCGGAGGGCAATTTTTTGTTAGAAATTAGATGCCAAAACGTCCCGAATTGTGGCGGCGTACTTACGAGAAATCTTGGAAAAAAATAAACATGTTTGTCTCAGTTGAGAAAGTCCTAAATATGGGAACTTTATATCTGGGAATTAGCAAAGTCCGTTCAAAACTTACCCGTACCCTTACGAACGGTGACAAACCATCCTCAGGCAATTTTTTTCATACTTGGTAAGTGTATTGAGGACATGTTTAACAGTTTAACATATAGCATTATTTCACATTCAGTATCATTGTTTAAAACCCAAACTTATACCCTTTTCCATGACCGGGAAAATCTGTGTTTTTCAAGGGGTAACATTTTCGGTGACTTTGAACGATGTTTTCCCGTGAACGTGAAGGGACCCCGAGTTTCGAGTTGGTTAGGAGGTAGCGTAGAGGTTAAAAAAAACTACCACAGCTTTCACTTCTTCATTTGTTTTCACGCTGTAGCATTTATGACAACCAACCCAGTAACGTTTATCCGATCTTCCTAGTGCCTAGGTCCGCCATACCTGTCGTTTGGAGATTGATGGACCGCTTTTTACATTAAACGGACATGAAATAGTTTCATAAAAGGAAAATTGCAGTTCAGTAGAGGTTTTGCAGCTGTTATTAAGCAAATATTGCAGCAGCATGTTGTGTCTAGGGGCCCCATAAATAGTACTTATTTGCCAATAGGGAAGGTATGAGGCCATTAATGAGGGCGCAATTCCATAGGTCCGACCCAGTAAAAACACTAATGCACATGGACTCAACCTGTATAACTTTCAGGGATATAGAACGAGAGTCAGTATTTGCAACATGTTCAATCGTTCAGATATTGCACTAGGCGCAGTACTCCCATTCTTAACTAATGACCAATGCCTACTGCCCCCCAAGATTAGGCTGATTACAACAAAAACTGTATTAAGAAAGTTTGTTCCCCCGGCCAACAGTCAATGAATAGGCCTATGCCCCATCCTAACAATTCTTTAAAAGTACAGGAGTGGGTATATGAACAGTGGGGGCCATGGGGTTTTGGCATCTATTTAAGTACATGTGTTTAGGGCCTTGAAACGGGACAACAATATTCCCTCTATGTAAGCAAAATTTTACTGCAACAAAAACTACGACACCGGTTCAGTAAAAACCATTTTTCGAGAAGGAACATTATTACCTGACGGGCACAATGATACTACTCTCTCAAGACTTTCTGATGGTTGAATAGGAAAAGGACTTGAGAATAGGGCAATGGAAAAAATCTGTTAGAGATTAAACTAAAAAATCAATATGGGGACAAAGGCCACATAGAGTAGGGCAGCAGCTGTTCGTGTAAGGCAATAGTGAATGCACTGACAACTGGAACATAACATGTAAACAACATTTTCTCAAGCGAATATCTGAGTACATATATATATACAGTACATAGTGAACTATGTCCCAGTCAGACTTCCTTTGGGAAGGGATGACGTATAAATGGAAGCATTGGTATGTTAAAAAAGAATTACAGTGTGCAGGTAAGGCAACATTTTATGCAAACAATGGACAATGTCATATATATCAATAAAAAATTACTTTCAAGAAGGGCACCTTTGACATGGAAGACGCAATGACAATAATACTACTTCCTGTCAGATTTTCTTTGGAAGCGATGGGTTAAAATGGGAAGAAAGGCGGCTATAAACCAACTCCAAGAGGTCACTAACAAGGTGAACCTGGGGTAAGGAGCCATGATGATATGGTAAGTTGTTTGCGTGACAAACAAGTTATCGTATTAATTCGCCATGTATACGAACACGCTGCGAACTGAGCTCGCACAACGATGGGACCTCCAAGAAACGGGTAATTATTTAGGTCAATTTCTTGGTCAGAGGTTTTTATTCTGTTCCGTATCTATACTAATCATATTCTAATCTAGCTGCGTTGCACTTGTTACCGGTTCGGTTTAGAATTAGGTTTAAGCAATGCCCTTCTGTCTATAGTCTCGACAGAAACATCATAACTCTCAGTATCTGAATGGGGGGGGGGGAACATGGTTTCATCCCTATCGTCATGCTCGTGCCACTTCGGTCTCCTGAGACACTTTAACATCTGCCAGTGCCCCAGATACAGGTATGTTAGGGGATCCGGTTCGTTTTAGATTCCAAGAGCCCCAACAGGTTTGGAAACTCCCTTCCACACAACATCAGGAAAGCGCCGATATTAGATGCGTTTAAGCGTTTTAAGTTTTAGAACTTATATTATTATTCTTACTAAGTTGTGCTCATCTGATCTGAAGGGTTTGGTTATGGTTCCTGGTTGTGGTCAAGCTAATAACGGCAATATCTAAAATGAACTGAGGATTAAGGGGGAAAACGGGAAACATCGAAAAGGCTATTTAGTCATAGGCATTGAGTTTTGCAAAAATCTGACCAAGTTCGAAATTTGCATGTAAATTATGCAAATTAGACACATTGGAATGGACTCTAGTGACCCCGGATGTATATTTAAATTCTTCAGATAAAGGAAGTGAACATCCAAACGTTCATACTATTCTAATGAATTTGGGAATTTCGCATAAATTAGCCAAATTAGAAACTCTAAATGACTCTGGGAACCCAAGTCCACTTTATTTTATTCGGGAATAAAAGTAGGATATATTCACCAAGTTTCGTGAAAATCCTGAACCAACTTTGAAATAGATAAACTCTAATCGATTAATTTACACCAACCTGGTGCCAAGCCAAAATTCGTCACACAATCCGGTCGCCCCGGTTTAGGAGAAATCCTGCAAAAGAGGAAAGCATGATATACCAAACTACCCACACCACACACGAACACCACACGCCAAAAGTAATAGCGAGTCTCCTTCCGAATTTCATTCAGGCGTGACAACAAAAAGAAAGGTTTGAATGGGTTTAAATCCTCCACATAAGCATTTTTCATAGGTAGTATACTTCACTAAGTCACCACACTTGTTTGAGTATATGATCCCCTCACCCCCTTCCGCAGGTTATAGGCATCACATTCTGATGCTGACCACAAGGTAAAACATATATTTGTCCCCCATGACGTCATCAATTCCTAAAAATATCCAAAAACTTATTAAAAAAAACTATCGACAAAAGCAGCATGCATTGCAAGACTTCCATATTTGAGGTGAGGGCTTCTGGTATGTCCTCTTTTATCTCGTGCTAGTACTAGGATCTACATGACCAGTGGGCTATAAGCAGCATTGGTGGGAACTTATGGATGTTGAGCATTACTCATCGAGTTTTCAGCACCGTTAATTCTGTTATATTATGATCACGGAACCCAAACCACGAACGTTTTCCCCCCACACGAAATTGCTCGTCACTGATTTGCAATCCCCCCACCCCACCATTCATTTGCTTCTGACTCCAACCCCTTCCCAACTTTCAACATGTAGTTGCATCCTTGATCGTGATAGATACGCTGCATTCCCTTTACCGCAACCATCCTTACATAGAGAGGGCGCCAGACCGGTTCAAATCGGAGGGTGTTTCTGGTTCAGGTCTTTCAGCAGGGGGTCCTCCACGAACTCAGGGTCGAGTCTGGCAAAAACCTCCTCTGATGGCTCGCCAGCCAGATGAACAGCGCCGCCCTCAGGTAGCTAGACCAAATGGTGGCGCACTCCGCTCCAGCCCAGTTACTCGGCATGTCAGAGGACATAATAAAACCGGTTGAGAATTATGGATTAAGACCGAGGTGAACAGACCAATAACCAGTTTGACAGGGTTCGTTCGAAAACCAACAATGTCCGAGAGGTTGGCATCTATTCTAATAAAGTGGGTTTTATCTGTGGATTTAGAGTCGTCGATATCGCTTACCGCCAGTAAATATAGGTGCCTATTGCTGTTTTGTAGGCCCCATTTTAGTTCCCTCAGTCTTACTGTTCGACGGAGTCCTTAGACCATGCTAGAAAGTTGCAGCGCCCCTGGCGCGCTGATGCTCCCCGGGCACCCACCGGTGAACGGCTCGGGCACTACAGTCGCGTGACAAAAGAAACACAAGACTCCTACGTATAAGAATTTACACTAAATTTGTAACCTTTGATTAAAAGACGCAACGTGGTACCAGCAGGCGGCGCGATAATCGACGGTTGCCGTATGCATTTGACGTCATACAAAAATCGCTCAATTTAACGGTATATCATCGACATAAAAGTTTGCCGATATACCGTGAACGATATTGATTCAAATGATACTATGATCCATGCATGCAAAAAAACGCCAGACGGGAAAATTCACCGGGCGATATTCCTCTTATGATGGCGCCCTCGTTCTCTCCTACCCTAATGCTGATTGGTTACGGAGAAGCACATGCAGCACTGCTGCAGGTTATTTACCATGAAACGAAGAGATGCAACTTCTTGCAGTACTCTTACACTTGATTCAAATTTTGCTTCAAGCCCAAAGTTTTTCCCTTGGCATTGCTCCCTGCTCCAGGTTATAAGGAAATTACGGGATGCCCCGCCCGGAATGATGATCAGATTCTAATGATTAGTAATATTTTGTGTCGTATATTTATTCCCCTTATTATAATCCTATTTTCTGGTAATTATAATGGGATATTCACCGCCTTCCGGGATTCTATTCCCCCTGGGATATCGATCAGTATATTATTCGCTTGTATTTTATACAAAATTGCGTTCTATTGTGGCGTGAGATTCTATGGTATATGTCTAAGTATCTGATCTCCGGCACTAACAACTGCCTACAAACAGAATATTGAAAAAACCATTCTTTCTGAAAAAGCGTTTTCATACTAATTTACTTCACAGTAATTTGTGATATACATATTGTCAAAATGTGTTGTGTTCTATCTAATCGCGAAGTTTCATGATGATTTATCCTCTATTTTTAGAGAATCATTATTCATTCGTCTTGATTTCTAGCAGAGGCCTTCGTACTTAGAAATAAGAGTGTCTTTTCTGTCAGTAAACACTGATATAAAATACAGTCAATTAATACTGCTTCAGAATATGGAGAGACATTCCTGATGAAATTAGGAAAACACCGACTCTTGCTACGTTCAAACGTAAACTGGAAAGCTCTTATGATTAAATAATGGACAGTGTGGTGATTGTTGTTACGTAGTGAGTAGTCACTTTGCATTTTTGTGTTTGTTGATATTGGCCGTTTTTGTTTTGATACTTTCTTGTGTATATTTGTTAATTTGGTTTTCGTTTTTTGGTCACTACTCTCGATAAACATTCCTGGTTTTTCTAGTCCTGTCTTGTATTGCCTTTTTTCATATGACAAATAAATGATTGATTGAATTGTTGACTGTCTGAGTTTTATTCGCCTTACTACGGGAACACTTCGACATTTTCAGTCATTCAGTGATGGCGATTCCAGCCAGCGTTAATCATCAGAAATGGAGGGAGGGGGGGGGGTATGTCTCTATGTCTCTCAATGAAATATATTTTCAAATGCACATCACCGTAAGTTCATTACTTGGGAAAATGTGTACGCGAATCAAACTTGTGGGGATTCCCCTTGCCCGTCCGTGCGTCACTTATTCAGCACGTTTATGTGTAGTCGAACGTTGTCTCACATGATGAATTCTAGGAACTTTCGCGTTTAAGCGCGATTGAAATAATGAAAGAAATAGATCATACTTATCGATTACTTGCAATGCATTCTTGGCCTTCTGGTCCCAGGACTCGGCCAGTGGGTAAATACGGCGTCCTCCTCTCCTCAAACTGTATACAATTTCATATGAACATGATGTCAAAATGTATACTAGCAATATACTAGAAAAAAAAGGACCGCAAAATGACAGATATTATGATGTCACTAACCTTTTTCGGCGCGATCTTGGAGAAGCAGATCCGGTATCCCCTTCCCGAAATTGCTATCTTAGAGAAGATCCCCATAAATAGAACTGGAAAGCATGCAATCATTCCTAATATTAGCATTCGAGATTTGTGCACTTCACGCGGAGCGGCCGTCACGTGGGGGGGGGGGGCACGTTCCCCTCCCCCATAAATAGAACGACACGCAAATCATTCTTAATATTAGCATTCGAGATTGTTGCATTTCAAGCAGGATCGACGTCATCACGCCCGCCCCCCCCCCCCCCCCACCGTCATGAGGAATTTTCTCAAGGTACCGCCCGGACATGGAATCTACATGCTCAATATACAGGGCATCTACCTTCATGCGGGTCATGCGAGTTACGTAGGCAGGTAGGCGACTTGACAGCAGTATACATTATCCCCGGCATGTACCACGTAGACTACTTATCACTCAAAACAATTCACTAAATTACTTCGTGTATACACAAAACCTAATCTCCACTGCAGGAGTGGAAAAGAACCCAACCAGGGCGGTTGCCGAACAGCTGGGTTGACTGTCCATCACCACCGAGACTGGTCCGCTGTCAAAGGTCATCTCTAACGGCCTGCTCTCATTACCGAAAATATCACCGGAAATCCTTCTCCCGCCAAAATGCCTATGAAGGTTTGGAGGAGTTCAGGCTATATAATCGTTTTGAAACTTTCAAAAATATTTGAATTGTTTCAGTTCGATCAGTTTCGGTTTATCCAAACTGAGGCCAATATTTCATGATGCGGGCGCGGTACGCCACACGGACGCACCTATTGAGCACAGACGCCGGAAAATTTCCGAGTAGTGTGAAATGGTTGCCAGATAGAGACCTCTCATAGTCTACCGTTTGTTCAGTCGTGATACAAAACGATAACCAAAATCACCAAAAGTCCCTCTGTTATCCAAGTCATTAGTATGTTACCAAGGAGAGCGAATAGGCTGTTATGGCACAATTAATGAGATGATATTACATTGTGGGAATGGTCGTGGGGTGAGCTCGCCGACTAAACGTAGTGCAGGAATGATAGAGATAATGGGGACACCTCCTCTGTAAAACCGAGCTGTTTATGATGAGCATGGCACTAACTACCGGGGAAAAAGCTTATTGTAGGATCGTTGTCACTTGCTCGAAAATTGAGCTGACGTCTACAATTGATTCGAATGGATTGAAGATCGGTCTTTTGGCTTTCTTTCACTGGATTCCTTGAACACCTGTTTTGCACCAGGTTTGGTGCATACTGCTGCTGGCCTCTGTTCCCCTATGACCTCACCGCAATCCTGTCACGGGAGGGGGGCAGGTACAATTGCTTTATCAAAGTGGGATCACAGAGTTAGTGGGAAAAGCATCCGAGCACACTCTACTGACACGTCGTTATACTTTCTTGGTCGATTAGGAATTTACTAGACTAATTTGCTGCATTAAACTCTGCAACGGACATCACTGTACAGGAGGTATCGGGTCTTCAATGTTAAATAAACTTTTTCTTCGTGATATGTAAAGGACAACTGCAATCTTGGATACAACAGAGGGATATAGTGGATGGAGAATGGAAAAACTCTGTTGTGGCCTTCTTCCCCCAAAGTAAACCATCAAACCACCCAACCAACCAAATACAGCAATCCTCTACCATAGACTAATGATTTTCGAAGTGAAAATAAATGTGTGAATTTCAATGGAAAGCGAAGATGTCTGTTGGCTGTGCAAAGTAGACATTCATTTATTATTGCATTGATGGGATGCATTTTGATCATGCGCAATACATATGCACAAACTGCAAAGGAACTGGAACTTTGCACCGGAAATGGAAACTTGTATGAACTTCAGGTTGGACTGGGCGCATTAGTTTTTTCTCCAGCCTCTTTAAATTCACCCTGCAGTTGTCTTCAATCTCCCGAAACGAGTCTTCGGGCAATTTATCTGACGTACTGGACGCCCAACATGCAACGTCATACGTAAGGGGCAACCTTATGTTTCCGGTCTGGTGGAGTAATGAGCGAGGCGAGTCGTGAGGCGGTCATGATAGCACCCCTCCCCTCCTTCATAACATCGGCGAGCACGTACGGCCATGTTCTCCATTGACAATGCCACAGAATATGCAGAGATATCAAGAGTATGACAGTTCTCGCAACCGTCGTCTTTACCGTATGATGTAGTGTCAGTAATAAAAATTAAAAATATGAACAGGTCAATCCTCTAGTACTTACATTATTCACGTGGCTGACGGTAGCCAGCAGTAAAGGTATTGTATTTTCGACAAACATATTGTAATTTCCTCATTCATCATACCCAGGGACAGATGATAGTTTAGCATGAAATGGACGTGGGGGGAAATATGCGAAATAATTATTGGACTATGAGGTCGGGGATGCATAAAACCCTAACGACACTGTTTTTTCCAACAGAGAGATGGAAATCGAAACGGCGGAGGGATTTTAATGGGTATATCGTGATAAGTCACCAAAATGGCCCCCCCCCCTCGAAACTGTTATTCTCAAAAATAGGAGCGTTTATACCATTTTCAAAATTGAACTCAAGGTGGACTAATTCTTCACTGGTATATTCATAAATAAAAAATGTCAACATCGGCGGATCGTGTAGCAGCAGTTGAGAATGATTGATATTATTAGGTAATAAACCACTTCATGATATTGTTAAATGTGTGGAAAAATATTTCTAAATCGTATCATGATAGGATTCATACGGGCGTAGCTTGTATACGGCTGTCTACACATACATTAAATTGGGCAACAATATCTAGGAATATTCCCGTTTATGAACTTACAGTTTTGTAAGTGATTAGGAATTGAGCGAATGCCCCATCGGTGACCTTGGGCAAAAGATTGTCTCGTCAGTGGAAAATACCGGCTTGTAGGTCATTGGTACTGGCAATAGAAAATTAAAACAGATTTAAAAGCAGTTGTCGGTACTCGTCTATAATAAAACATACAATGACGAAGGACACGATTGTACAGCATTGGGGACGGTTACCAGTTAGTATTCCCATCAAAATTAGGTTATTTATAGCAAACAGCTGTTATATTTACCAACAAGGATCGCGTTGTCAGTGATGAGGGAGTGGCTGTGATTACCTAAAAGGCAGCGGTGATGAATAGGAACGTATTTACAGGTGCATTTCCTGCCAGATTCATTGTTATTCCAAGTGGTCGCATCCGATTGGTCACTCAGCCGTTTACCGGATCCGAGAGGAGACGGCTCCCGACCAATCCGATCGATAGCATATCCGAGACCTGCTCGAATCCGCACTGAAATTATAGATATGTTTTTATTATATTGTTATTATATTATATTATATTATTTTTATTATTACGTTATTAAGACGTTTCAGAAACGACGTGTGCCGGTGGAAATTCCGTTATCACTATATAATTTTATCCCCACCTTCGAGGAGGAGTAGAGTTTGCAGCGTCGTTCGCCGCCGCTTGCCGCCTACCGAAGGATTTCATGCAACGCAATAAATACCGTATCTACACCAATATTACGATAGACAGAAACTCGGTCACATGTTCGCCATTACAAAAATCGGGATGAGGTTCGAATGTGGGCGTCACAGGACCACTCTGGCGGCGGCCCAACTTGGATTTTCAACGAAAATGAAGTGAATAAGTGTTTGTACAATAACGTCCCTAGTGCCTCGTCGGATCTCCTTATGAAATTTGCAAATGATGTCTAATGAAAAATCTTTGAATGGGGTTGAAAAGTGGGCGTCGCCCAACTACTGAGGCTGCCATCGGATTTTTGCGAAACTTGAGTTTTTTTGCGGATTTGCGCGTAGAAGCATGGTCGACGTTTGAAGACCAACTTTGTTTTGCCCGCATACGCCCCCACCCGGAGGCCATTGAATCTTCGCAAAAATCCTTTTCAGCGTTACATGTTTTTTTTTTTTTTCAAACTTGGCTACACATGATCGTGTAAGGACAATTTTTAACAGGTGTGAAACAGTGGGGACGTCGCCCACAACCGCTCTGACGGCGGCCATTATGGATTTTTTTTTCTGCGAATCTGAGTGTTTTTTCGTTTTTAACGCGTGTTGAAATCATGGCGTCATTTTAGACAACTTTTGTTTTCCCACTACGACCCCACCAGGCGGGCATTGGAATTTGTGCCAAAAAGGGATTTTGCAGTTCTGACATTGCATAGTCGGGCATGGTGTGGCATTGGAAACCAACTAACCCCCTCGTTAAGCGGGGGGGTCTACTACGAGGGGCAACTACTTCGGGACTTACGACAAATTGCGGTTTTCGGCCAACGGCCGCTTCAACACACCTAACACTAGAAAAGAGTTAAGCACAGCGGGGGGGGCCGGTACCGAACGCAGCCGTAACTAGCTGGGTGCGGCAACGGGGCTGTACTATCATTCCAACTAGCACTCCGAGGTCCAGGCTCAGTGGGGAGGACGGGTGGGTGGCAGAGATAAGTTGCCCCTCGTAAGTAGCCACCCTCAACGAAGGGGGGTAATTATTCAGGGCATTACCTTTGGACTTACTAAAATTGCAGACTCCACCCGCAAGGGGTGGGTAAGCGGCGGAGCGAATATTCCAACTAGAATAAGACACTCACCGTAAAAGACGTCTGGAGTACCCCTCCGTAGCACCCAGACTCCAGACATACGAGCGGGGCACCATCCGTTCACAGGCAGGATGTCCCCGAGCCAGCCACAGCCTAACACAACATGCTCTACGAGCGAGTGGCCGGCAGCGGGGTTGGGGGAAGGGGGAGGGGCGAAATGCCGACGATTACCTGAGGCTAGTGGCGCCACGGCGCGAGGGCCACCGCCAGACGCGGAACCGAACCAGCAACCCCGCGCGGGAGGAAAGCAGTGGCTCATGCGGGATGCACTCGCAGGGGGGTCCCGAAGTATTGAAGCGATAACGGTATTCTGAGATTTCCATCCAGCAGCCTGGAGCATCTCTCCAAAGGCACACCTCTGTATGAGAGCGCGTTGGGAGGAGGCGACCCCCGCACATCGTGAGCCCGCGGTCGAGACGAACCATCCCCCGGGTCCGCCTACGGATCGTGCTGGCGATCCAGCGAGAGATTGTATACTTGTAGGGCGTGTATTGAGGCCGCTGCGCGATAACGAACAGCACGTACACGGACCACGGAGGGAAGGGTCCGAATCCAGTAAACCGAAGGGCACGAACCGGACACCACACCTCATCCCCTGCCACTCCGAGAAAACTCCCAATAGCATCAGCGATGAAAATCGGAGCCGGGGAGAGAAAATTGACGACTGCGTTTTAGAGAGAAACGGCGGGTCCGGAAAACCGGCGGGACCCCGTGAGGTGCTCAAAACGCATATGGCCCGGGAGGGTTAGACAAAGAATGCAGGCAATACGGCGCCGAGCGGATGCCGCCGCAAGAAGGACGCACGTCTTAACTGACAACTCGGCAGAGAGCGTCGCTATCGATCGAAGGGAGGCTCCGATAGGATCCGCAGGACGTCCCCATGTCCCAGTGCGAAACGAGGGTGCGAACTCTAGGACGAGCCAAGAACATGTACGAAGGAGGAGGTCAAGAGGGCTTCGCCGAGAAGACACCGTGATCCCTCCCTCGAATCCGTATGTATAGCCGCAAAAGCGGAGCGGTAACCCCGGATCGTGTCCACTTGACGCCCTAAACGGAACAAGTAGAGGAGGAAATCGGCCCAAACTCCCGACAGTGGCCGTGGCCGGGAAAAATGGCGATCCGCACAACCCACCCTCGGTACAAGCCGAGTCGCGACTCATACAGGCGTAGGGTGGAGGGAACTCCGACCCGGGGCCGCCATCGCGGCAGCCTTCGAAAGGCCCGACGCTCGGAGGAATCCCTGACACGGGCCACGCAACAGGCGCAGAGCTGGGGTGCGGGTGGCGCGTTCCAGACCCGGAAGCACCAGGAGGTCCGGGACGCAGGGGAGAATAGCGCGCCCGACAGCAAGCCAGGAGTGGCCGGAAACCACGCTTGGGGTCGGCCAAAACGGCGCTATCAGGAGGACCCGCACGGGCTACCTGCCAACCCTCACGACACCGTCGACTAGACTGACACGGCAGGGAAGGCGTAGCGTCGAGAAAGGCCCCATCCAGGGCCAAGTCTCGACCCAAGGCGCCCCTTCGGACGGGACTCGTGGGCAGAAGAGAGCAGCTTTTGCGTTGGCGGGCGATGCGAAAGGTCCACCTACGACGATGAAACGCCTCGAACCAACGCCTATGCACACTCGACGTGGGGAGACCACTCCGTCGGAGGCCTGAGTGAGCGCGAGAGCGCGTCTGCGAGTAGAGTTTCGGAAACCAGGAAAAAAAGGTGAACCGCCTGAAGGCCCACTCCGTGCGCCTGGCACCACTGGAATGTAGGTCCCAGGTTCAGACCAGAGCCTCCGCGAACGGCGGGTCCCGCCCTGCCGTTTATGTAGGACACCGCCGCGGTACTGTCGACACGGGACCAGTACGAGGCGGCCCGCCCACTCTCGGTTGAGTATTTCAAAGCGCGGAACACGCCGCAACTCGAAGGCAAGTAGGTTTATGTGGGTCCCCCGTAACTCCTGATTCCCACACGTGAGCCGACGCGGATCCGCAGGCGTGAGCCCCCCAGCCCTCCAGCGAGGTGTCCGACATTAGGCAAAAAGGTTGGAGGGGGGAAGGCTGGGAAAACCTTACCCCTGCATGACGTGTCCCTTTCAGCCACCACCGGATTATCGGGTCATGGTGGGCTGCCACGGCAGGCGTCGAAGATCCCGAGACGACGGACCGAAAAAAACGCCAAGAGTGGATCTGGAGGGGGCGAATGTTACAGCGCAATAGGGAACCAGGGTCCACTAGGCTCGCCATAAGCGTAGCGAGCACAGCAAGCCAGCGCAGGGAGTAGTTATGCCCTGAAGCAGCCGACACCCCGGCTTTGCAGGTGACTCCAGTCTCCCCAGGTTGGGGGTGGCCCACCCGACCGCTAGATCGATCTGCGCCCCCAGATAAACGACCGCGGGACGGTCGCAGGTCGGAAGTGGCAAAGTTGACCGTCCAGCCATCCCAGGATCCGCGCCAAGTCCGAACCGGCGGGTGCTCCTCTGACCTCCCGCCGCTGAGCCCCAACGATAGCCAGCGTCCAGATAAGTGAAGGTCTGGACCCCCTGACGACGCAAATGGGCCACCATGGCTCTTGGACCCGTGTAAACACACGTGGGCGACGTCGAAAAACAAAACGGGGAGGACTGGTAAATTCGGTAGGAGGAAGAGCGGTAGGGGAAGCATAGGAAGAAGGAATCCTCCGCCTGACGGGGATATGCAAGGGAGTATGCATCCGCTTAGGTCCACCGCACCCCGTCGCCCAGAGACCCATCCGCAGGTGCTGAAATCACCGCTAGTGTTCCATGAGGGAAGTGGGGGGGCGGACGAAACGGTGGAGAGGATGCAGGTTCAATATCGGCCACCACGAACCGCCCGATTGGGCGTCAGGGGAAAAAAGGACGCCACCAAAACCGTTGGCACTTCCGCGGGGGAGGGGGTAATGGACCCCTTGGTCCCCGAAAGGGTTTCGATCTCCTCTCCAACGACGACGCCTGGGAGCGGTTCCCGCGGGCCCGGCGTGCCGAAATCGCCCCGGAGCTCGGGGGAGGCCGCCGTGAACTCCAGACGGTACCCCTGGGAGAGCGTGTCAAGGATTCACAGGTCCGAAGAGTGACAGAGGGCCACGCCACCGCAAAGTCCCGGAGGAAGACCCCCCACAGTGGGGTCCGCAGGGGGTTCCGGGAAAGGGGGACGGTAGTCACCTACCCCCGGGATGGATGATGGCAACCGCCTCCTATGCCACGGCGGGGGGGGAATGACGCGCCCCCCCCCACATGGGCTTGCGGGGACGCTTGGCCGGGTTTACTTATGCCGGGGGGTGGGGGCACCCACCCCGCCCTCCCGGGAGGGCCGAGACGCATGCGCGCGGGGCTCCCCCGAGCGCGGCGACCCTGACCAGAAGACTGTCCTCGACGGGCAGACACGTCCGCCCTCTTCCGGTACGTCTCCACCCGGGAAGCTTCCTGTTCCAGAGGACCCCGGGAAAAGCCTCGAGGAGGTCGGCCCAAAATAGGGGCCTTGGAGTTTCGACCCGCGGCGAGCGGAGAGAGGTTACAAGTCCGGCATGACACATCTCCGCCCAAAAAGGACCGTTGCCTTGACGGCCAAGGGGCAAACTGATCGAAGGCAGTCTAGTAAACGACGATGGACTCTCGCCATCACCTCCAGCAGGGAGGGGTCTGCCGACGGAGCCAAATGGCGAACCACTCCTGCTTAAGAACAAGTGGAGAGCAGACCGTGATACCGAATCTCGCTGACACGGTCAAAAACGGAGGAATCGGCCGTCTCGGTCGCCTGGGGCCGATCCGTCAGACGGAAGGTAGGCCTTCCCCCTCCTGGCCGGGAGACCGGAAGCCCGCCCACAGGACCCAGATGTGCCCACGCTCGGCGCAGGGAAGGGGCCCGCGAGAATGCATCGTACTGTGCCCTGGGGAAATCGAAGAGGCGGGGTCTCCCGCGGGGACGCTCGGACGGGGGGGCGTCCGGCCTAGCCGGAAATATGGAACACGTCCAGCGGCCATAGGGAGGGTGGGAGCGGGCGGGGGAGGATCCGGCGTGGTCCAAACGCGCACTAGCCTGGTGGATCATCCCGTTCGCGGCATCTGGTCTTAGACGAGTCCAGGAGAAGAAAGCCCGAGCCAGTTCCGCCACCGCCGCAGCGTCGTCTGCCTCAACGAGGCCAGTAACGGGTGGCTCTTCCGTGCACCTGAAAAGAATCTTGGCCCGAAGGGCCCCCCTCAACGGATGGGGGGGCAGGCGATTCCGCCGGCGAGGACGGAGGTAGCGCAGACCCTGACCAGCAGTCGGATGCGTGCACGTCGATCTCCGGCTCGAGGACCGGGGGGACGATCGAAGTATGTTCCATCGGCGGCTCCGTCACCTGAGCAACAGGCGGAGACGGACGGGGAGGAACAACCGGACACTGAAAACCATACCGGCTCGCGGGAGGTCCGGTGTTGCGAGGAGGGAGGGAGGTGGCCAGGGGCCCCCCGGTCCGGGCGGAGAGGCTCGTCTACTCCGGGCGTGACAAGCCCTTGAGCCAACACCGCCGTCAGGGATGAGGGGCTTCCAACGTGCAGCAATTGCCCGCCTGGAGCTCGCGCTTACTTCTTGGCTGACGGGACTTAGAGGGGGGGTGTCCTCTTCTTCCGCATTCGAGGACGGACCTGCAGGGCCGGGGGACACCGTTTTCCGTGCACGGCCGGAACTTGCAGTCTGGGACGGGATAGGGAGGGACAACAAGCTCCGACCCGTCCCGAGGCTTCGCTGACCGAGGTTACCAGCATTAGCGGAGGGGGATGGGCATCCCCCGAGAGGAACCAAGCGGCGAGAACACCGTCGCTGAGGCTTGTTTGGGAGCAGCCCAGGGGCAGCCGCCACCCCAAAAACCCCGGCTCGTGCGACCATGACGGTGCCCCTACAGGACGACCGACGTCAGATCCCAACTGGGTGGGCGCACAACAGTGACAACGGCCACCGACAGCCCCTGTGGAACGGCCGTACCCTGAAACACGTTACCAGGGCCTTACGGACGACCGGATTCGGGAGAACGCCATAACATATGGCTGTGGAGATACCAGGAAACCCGTTCCCCCCAATGGAGGACAAAAGTTCCTGCCCCTGCTCCCCGGCGCAGGGGCGGTGCCACCCCAGGCAGAGCCAATGGTCTGGGTGGGGGGGGGGGGATGAGGCCGGAACCCGACACGCGGGGGCCTGCCCTAACCCGGTTAGGGACAGGGACGACGGAAAAGGTGACCGCAGCGCCGACATAGTCGTCTCCAAAACAGCGGTCCCCCAACCCGGCGCGCGCACGGTCGAGGAGGTGGAGGGAGAAGGGAGGGGTGGACGAGACACCTAGGTGCCCAGAGGGATCGCCAAGGGTCACTGAGAGACCCGGTGGGAAGAGGATAAGACCGTAGCCCTCAACGAAGAGGGCCGTCACCACAGAAGACTCGGCCACACGCAGGGCCTCATTCCACCCATACTGGCGGACAACAAGGGAGCAGCAGTGGAGGGAGATAGGAAGGACCAGGACGCAAGGTCCCGACAGGCCGTAGAACGGGGGGACAGGAGGGATCCCCACCAAGCGGTTTGGAGCGCCGCGAGCGCCGACGCGCAGTATAAACGGGGGACTAGGATCCTTGCGGAGGTGCGCGGCTCGGGACTGTAACGTAAGACTCTTCGTCTAAGATCTGTAAAAAGCAAACGAAACCAGAGTTAGAAATAAGGTAATGACCAACCTAATATTACATAGACAATGTACTCGAAAAAGGTCAACGGACCCGGAGAGCCGCACCGAGGGCCAACAAGACCCTGCAGCCCACTTCTAAAGTCAAAGTGCAACTTTGGACCCACTAGGGTCTGACCGTTTACGAGATTAAGGCAAAACGTGAAAAATGCACAAAACGGTAAAGGCCCAACCACCCCCCCATTACCGAGGGAGGTGGGGAGGGGAAAGATGACCGGGAAGAGGGCCCCTTAGGGGGAACCAAAGCACCCAAACCCTGGGTTACGGCCCCCCAAGGCCACGGGGGGGGGGGAAAGACCCGGACGGGTGAAAATAAAGATGGCCGCAAGCTATGGCGGTTTGACGTCACCGCTCGAAAGAGAGCTCATCTGAAAGAGGAGACAAAAAGTACAGTATGCGTGAAAAGAAAAAATTTTTGACCTATCCCCTATTAGCCGATAAGCGGGGCGACATATGCGTGAACGTGAATATGAATAAAAAATAGGAACTATAGACCACAACAAATAGGGCCCCCCAAGGCATCCGTAGCGAATCTAAAAAAGGACGTGAGGTGCCCTATTGATAGGCAAATTAGGCAACGGCCAGAGAGCAAGCGCTTGAAGCGCCGAGGGCTAGTCACACCGACTCCGAGGGAAAAACAAAGTCAACGGGACGGAAAACACCAATAGCCACAGCTCGTGTGAAAGTCCTTACTAAGTGCAAAGCAAGCGATAGGGCGAATGGAGGGGGAGAAAACCGTACGAACTAGTGGGAAAATACCCCATCCCGGAGCCCAAGAGGGGCGGACAGTAGCCGAAAGGGGCTCAACGAACCGTAACAAGATAGGCGGGACGGAAAACCGCACCTAGCCCGGGCGGGGAGGGAGGGAGAAAACCACAGTACCAACGGAAGAACGGTGAGGTCGGCCCCAAACCAAAGAAAGACCAGGGGCACACACACAAGACGCACTGGCCCGGTAACGAAAGTTACGATCCCAAGAATGGGCGGAATGGAGTGAAATTAAATACAGAAAATACAGCCACAACCCCAAAAAAGATTATATCCCACTGATAATGGTTGGAAAAAGTGGCAGAAAGTGGCGTGAGAAGCGTCCAAATGAGAAGCTAGCGATGAGAAAACAGTAGGCGTGTGTTGCTGTGGAAACACACAACGAAAATGATAGTTCAGCACCGTTTGCCGCACCCAGCTAGTACGGCTGCGTTCGGACGGCGTCTGTGCTTAACCTTTTTAGTGGTTATAGGGTGGTGAAGCGGCCGTTTGGCCGAAAATGCAATTTGCAGTAAGTCCAGAAGGTAACTGCCCTGAAGTAAGGGACCCAAATTCCCTGGGTCCTAATACCTTTTGATTAGACAACATGGCGAACCATGTCACCCTCCGATTGATCGAAATTGGGGATATACACGTGGCGTTTACCCGCCAGGGGGGACGGTGTTAGTTATATTTGAAAAATCTGGAACGTTGTTCTATACGTTTTCATACCCTAGTTTGGCCATGAGAGAAAAAATGTCACTTTCTCACCATGACTATCCAGTAATGATAAGAGAGCGCCATATTTGAAGTTTCAGAAAACACAGGGCCTTTGTGGAAAACTCGTATCACTATGTAACTTTATTAAAGACTTTTATGTGGGGGGAAACGTTTCTGTTACCCTCGGTAGCTATTATACCCTAAAGTCAGCATGGATAAAAAACCTAAACATTTCTATTGCTCCAGAAACGTGTTTGTGTGTTTTTGGGCGACTAATTGTCGTTTCTCACCGTGACCCCCTATCCAGTCTTCTGCTTCTGGTTCTCCCCTGAAGTCTTAAATTGGAGGAGTGGAGTAACTGACATCTCTCATCTCTCGCGCCTGCGAACCACCCAGGACCTCCGTCATAACGCACATCATCTCCCTCGTGTCTGTCGTGGGAAATAAAAGTTTCACGTCAAATTAGAGAGACGTCAATTTGTCGTGATTCCTTGGACATGCTGGAATTATCAACCGAGAACGTGAACCGAAATGGAGAGTTTCGAGCTAGACTCACAGACATTAAGCGTCATGTGTCCTTATAGATAGGGGGACCATACTGAACTATCGCTAGGGGCGCCGAATCAAACTCCTGATTGCATAATACATTGATTTTGTTATATTCCTTTGCCGAAGGCAGAGGAAATCTATTAGGCAGTCTTCATTGTGTTTGTGAGTGTGTGTATGTAACACTTTTTCTAAGAACATGCGAGTGAAGGACGCAAGCATCTATTGAACTAGATCTGTTTATTACAGTTATAAAGAGAAGACCCCTATCGCTTTGGACCGAAGTTACCTAGGACCTAGGTTAAAGTTCGAATAGCTGTCAGCGCAGCAATAACTGTGGATACGGAACCTGAGTATGACTTACATACTCGCACGAGGGCTATACATTGTCGGAGTAGAGGACCCCAACTGGTTGGGGTCAGGTCCAAGTCCACCTAGGGGTCAACAGAGGTCAATAGTTAAACAAACCATCTGAACATGAGAATGTTTCAAGCCAAATGATTTAGAGAGGTCATACTTGGCCACGAAAAGGTGCCAGTGGTGCGGATATTCCTATTGTTTTTGGGTCGGTCCAAGGAAGGTCACCGGAGGTCCCACATGTCTGAAAAGCTGGGGAGCACAATAAATTTGCAACTTCAAATGATGTCGAGTTCATACTTTGCATGAGGGTTTGCTTTGGAAATAGGGACTCCTACTGGTTTTGGGTCCGGTCCAAGATCATTTAAAGGTCACTACAGGATTAAAGTTTAACAAGAACGCCACTTCTTGCGTAGTGAATTCCGCTTTCCCAGCATTTTTATGTGGCCATTGTTAGCAACTTGATCAGTGGGTAAGCTTATTCTCAGGCTCGGCTTGACTTTCATGGATCAGAAATGTCCATCTTTCGACCAAGATGCACAATATTTTTGTCGAAATTGAATTCCACTCATGTCTCATAGCGGGTCTGTGGCGGATCCACCGGAATCATCATGATCCCCAATAGACTCTACTCTTTTCTTTCCACAGATATGCCTGTAGTGGTGCTGCTCCTCTGCCTCGAATTCCAAATGTTATCATCTGAGATGTCGGAAGTTGATGATTTAACGACACTGACCGGCAGCAAGTTGGGGCATTTGTATAGAGTAGTGATGTCGAGGACATTTTTGAGCAGGCACTTTTGGCGCAGGGCTAAAATAATTGGTTGAATACATAGGTTGATAGATATGGGTGGAGTGGAGGGTGCGGCTAGTGCGAAAATCGTGGGACCTTTTTCGACTGTTTTAGTTGCTATAAGGTTTCCCATAGCCGTACTTTCTTTCCACTTTATTATTTTCTTTCCCCACTGTTCAGTCCCTCTCTCTCACTTCTCTTTTCTTTCCCGTTTCTTCTTGCTACTCTCCTTTTTGTCTCTCTCTCTCTCTTCCTCCTCCCCCTTTTCTTCTTTTTCCCCCATTTCCGCCTTCTCCTTCCCTTACCCGGGGCGCGCGCGTCCCAAGCCCCCTCCCCCCCTGTTATTGCATGATACTATATCAGGTGCACAAGATGGTTTGGCACATTGTGCCTTTTTCAGGATTCTCCGAGGGTCTCCCCTGTGCCAAACCGAAAGCCTTGGGGAAGTCGACATAGGTTACAAAAAAGAAAGCCTACCAAACTCCCTCATTTGCTCAGACAGGACATTTTGTGTGGTGTTAAAACTCATACTGTCAATAGCTTATCTCAATACTGAGGGTGAATTTTGTGTCAGATCCTCCGTGTCGAAAAACTTTTGCCAGTACTGGAACAGAAGCAATTCCCCCTATAATTTAGTGCAATTCTGTGCCACCACCTCTCCAGACAGGAACAACTCGCCCAGTCTTCTATTTACCACCATGCCGGTGTTATATATCTGATTATTCTGGTGGCTCTGTTCCAGTAGTTGTTTCTTATTCGATAAGTATATTGATCCAAGATGGCTGTTGCCTTTTCGAACGCAATATTTGTTTGTACTGAAAAATGAAGACGACCTGGAGAGGTTTTGTTTTATACATTTAATTAATTGGTTGTTCATGGAAATGTTTATAATTTACATATAACCCGAGTTTTACTCTGTTACATACAAGTATGTTATTTTATTTAGAATGGTTACGTACGAAGTGTACGGATAAGAAAGTAGCCATTTAAAACCTTTTTGTTTGTATACTGATGTATTTACTTTTTTCTAAACCATATTTACAGTTCTGGTATGTACAGTAAATATGATTTTTTTTGAATATGTTGAAGAATAAACATTAATTAGGGGTTAATCAACGATCGAGCGTGTTTTATCCACAAGGTAATGCCTACTAGGGTTCAATTGAAGCGATCACGAGGCGAAGCCCGAGTGTATGAGAGTTGCGTTATCATGTTGATAAGCCTATCAATTGTTGATTAACCTGTCCATATATATGGTATATGATATCCTGCTAACGAGAAAGTGTGACACATACACACGCACATCCACACACACACGCCATAGGGACCACTAATTCTCCTCCTGAATTTTATTTAGGAGACTCTAAACCAAGATTATTGACAGACAAGATAATTCCAGCCCTCAAGATTTACATGACTGTCTTTGTTCAGATTCTCCAGACTTAACACCCGATGGTTGATAAACTGTCAATTGTGATCTATCCAATTGGAAGGGAGCTAAGGGATCTTCCATAGAGTGGATCAACCTAAGGGTAGCCTTCCTAGTGGATTTTGAGAGAGTTGGGCTATGCACAGAGAGGCAACAGGAAAAAACAGAAAATACACCGTTAACTATCGAAGGGAAAGTGTGGGGAGGGGGGGGGGGGGATATGGAGAGGGGGGGGGGGAGGGGCTGGGGGGGATATTTGGCGACGTGGCCTTGCGGTCAATTTTTTCATGGATGGTTAAGGGGTGGGGGGAGGACATGTACACTGGGATCTCATAGAACATTTCATCTATGGTGTGTAACTTTTGAAGCTCAAGAGACATGGACTAACAACAAGCAATCAATTATTTTATTTAAGTGAGAATTTATTTAACATCCTGAGCAGTCAAATCAAAAATTATTTTACTATTTCGCATGTTTGTTTTTTATTCAATTGTCAACTTGTCATTTTGTCAAACAGCAGGACTTGTATAGCCATCTATTATTGGCATTGAGTAATAACTAAACCACAGTAGCCCCAGCCACTAAAGACACCCTCAGAGAGGCTTGTTTCACCGTCCATGGGACATAACTGGAGCGTATGATAGAAGTTGCTCTACACCACTTACTGAGCAGGACGGTAAAAAGCGACAATGTTGATATTCCAATACTCCAAAAATATCAGGATATAATAATAAAATGACAATTCGAGAATGTGTACTGTCTTCACGGGAGAAAATACTTGGGTGCTAGTCCAATACTCAATACATATCAGGAAGAAACAATAAAATGACAAATTCAAGAATTTGTACTGTTCTCACTGGGGGAATTATTGTTGTTTGGCTATATGTTGTTCTCACTCTGTACAATATTCGTTGCAGAGATAAAAGGTTGTCCTATGGTGACCTGGAATATGTGGAATGGACCTTGACCTGGATACCCAAAAACAATAGGGTTAATCTTCATACTGTGGACCATCCACACACTTAATTTGCACTTACTAGATACTTGCATTCAGTAATATCCTGCTGAGCGAGCAGATTCCAATGCCCAATTTATTATCCACATTCAGTGTTTTACTGTCTTGAACTTCCACCTTCATTGAGATAGCTGGTATAAGAGGAAATCGTAGTATGGTAGGCATTGACTTTTGTTTTTGTCTTAACAAGTCGCTCTAGCCATCAAAAATAAGCATCGCAAAATCACAGGTCAAGAAGGTCACATGATGTCAAATGAGGTCCAAAGTCGGGGCTCCCACCAGGGTATTTCATCCATTTTTCACCCAACGAACGAACTTTCCCATACGACATCCTCCAAATGTTTCCGTTGGCCCGAGATTATGACGATTTCCATGGTGACCGTGAATGACCTTGACCTGACAACCAAAAAACAATAGGGTTTTCCAGTCTCACCCACATGCTACCCACATAACCAATTTGAACTTGATGATACTCGCGTTCGTTAGATATCGTGCTGACAAGCTTTTTGAACTTCGCCCTCTCGTGACCCTGAATATACTGGAACGTCACCCAAAACAATAGGGTCATCCTCCCCATATGTGCAAATCACACATGCCTAATTTGACCTTATACCAGTTGGCGTACGTTAGATATCGTGCTGACCAGGGTGTCACCCACACAAGCACACAGACAACACACCCACACATACCACGCGTGCATGACTGCATACTTCCTGTTGTCTCGCAAGGAATCAAAACCATGTGACATGGAACGTGCAACCAAATGATATGAGTATCATACTTGGCACGAAGGATTCCAGGTATTGTAGGATCATTGTTCCTTAGTGAGTCCAAGGTCCGTCGAAAGTCAACATATTCAAAATCTGAAAAGTTTGTGAGCATGATAACAGTGCAATGAAAAAATGTACAAAACTCCATACTTGTCCACGAAAGGTTGACATTTGGAGTAGAATGATCCTAATC
This sequence comes from Sclerodactyla briareus, assembly GCA_026419785.1. Taxonomy (NCBI): domain Eukaryota; kingdom Metazoa; phylum Echinodermata; class Holothuroidea; order Dendrochirotida; family Sclerodactylidae; genus Sclerodactyla; species Sclerodactyla briareus. The sequence continues at coordinate 76,580 of JAODTK010005605.1, read as the reverse complement.
GTTCTGGGTTTAGTACACCGAATCGATTCTTGTTAGGTTCGATCCTTAGAGAAAGTGCAAAGACTACCTTTTGTCCAGGACATGGAGTTGATTAGGCCTGAATCATGCTTTCCCACTCGTCTGCTTTCCGGCACTTGCGGGGGTCATCACGAGGTACCTGTTTTGCCATTTTAGCACTAAAGGGAAAACATTAAGCAGTCAGGTTACAGTTTAATGAGATGATATGATATCTTGTCAAGGTCATGAGGGAACATTAGCAGTATGACGACGGTCTGAACAGTGTTCAGAACGATCTTTCGAAACTCCCCTTGCCGAAAAATACACAAATTCTGCCAACACAACTCCACAGATCTCAATCCATACGTTTAAAACAATAACATCCGAAAACATGAATGAATGGTTGCGTTTCAATAGTGGTGACGGTTTTGTTGAAAAATAAGTCGATAACGAATCTGGTCCATCCCCGAACTTTTCATTGTTGCTTGCGCACTTACAACACGAGACTGGTGCCGAGCTCAAACCGAACAGGTGTCCTAAATACTAGAGAGAATTTAAGCGAAAGCATGTTAACCAGTGGTACCCAAAGAGGGAGCGATCCGCAAGTAGCATTTGACGAATCAATGGTGGCTTGTGAGTTGCTAGCCCTGGAGTGTTTACATATAAACGGAACAACCAGCAAACGGAGCGGCGATCATGGGTGGGGAGGAGGGGGTGAGACGGCGTCCCCCAATATTTTAGTGCGGAGGGGGGACCGCAATGCATCCTCCCCCACCAATAGTTGAGCCCGACGCTTTTCGCTGACACTGTATCAGACATATCCAGCAGCAACCGTGTTTAAACGCATAAATAATGACCTAAAAATGAAGACATGTGATGTTCCTTAACAAACGAATGCCTGAAATTTACTATGGGTTGTTCTAGTTATCAATGAAAGAAGGATTCGTCTTTAATCATATAGTTTGAATGAGGATTGCTTTACCTGCTTAGTGTGTGCTCCTTCATTGGACGTTCTCGATTTCCTGCTAGGAAACCCAGTTTAGTGAAAAATAAACAGATCAACATAGCATAGCTATCTCGCGAGGTAAAGGGGGTTGAGACGACGGGCGGTAGGTCTACCACTGCGGATCGATGATTTTATTGGCCTTGTTTATACAGGGGTGCAACACTTGTTGAAAGTGGGGTGCACGGGCACATACTATAAACTATGAGGGACAAGGCGCGGCATCGAAAAACGCGGCCAGGAAAAACGACAAAATTGAGTTGTCAAAAAGACATGATTAAAAATTCAAGTGAAAGAAAAGGCTAAGGTCAAACTATTGGCCTGAATTTGATGGGGTGCCCAAAAGTGTAAACCTTTGAAGGAAAGGAGGTTGAGGCGACGAAGGTAAGTCTACCACCTGATGGGACCTGTGATTTTTTGGCAAATATGGTTTTAATTTGCAAATTTAAAATAGAGATATTCAGCAATCAATTTCATGGGTGCGACCACTCGTTGAAAGTTGGGTGGGGGCACGGTACACATACTAAGGGGGGGGGCACAGGGTTGGGGTTGGAACCCTAAAAATAGCCGTCGAAGATTCAGCCAGGGATGCCGATTTGTGCAAAGACATGATTAAAAATTAGGTGAAGATAAGTTTCATCCAAGATTGCCTGACTTCGGTGGCAAGTCCAAAATCCAAAAGTGCGGTAAAAGTGGAAGTGTCCCTCCCCTGCGCCGTGGTTCGAAAAGAAGATTCAACCGGGGGCCGTTAATCTTTGAGTAAAAAGACTCCGGCGCCTATCTAATGATGAGGGCAAAGAGGGGCCAGTGCAATGTCGATGGTCAAATTGGATCCTACAAAACAGGAACACAGGGGTTGTTGCCATTGCCATTCCATTGCCCTCCTTTCATGACAAAACCTCACTTGCATGTATTTTAAAATGTCACAGAACCAAACGCAAAAAAAACCTTGAATTTGATCCTAGGTGATTACTTTTGGAGAACCTTCCCTAATTTTTTTCAATCAATTTAAGAAAGCTACTTATGTCCCATAAGGCACGGGGAATGCCGTTTCCTGCAACCTAGAGGGTCTGTCAAACGAAAAAACAAAACAATTTGGCACCGCTTACGCGCCACCAGTGGTGGCGCTCCGTAGATGGATGCATTCGCCCTATCAACCAGTGCAGTGTCGTACCCACCTTCAAATTCATTGGACTTTATGTTGACATATCTATCAAGTATCAGCGAAACATGTGAGGGGTAAATTTTAAAATACGCTGAAAAATCATTTGTTCAGTATCTATTTACCTGCGCAACACCCACATACCCTAGCTGCCATGGTTTGTCCGTAATCTTGACAACGAACTCAGATAATAAATTCAACGAGAACAGCTTGATCGGGTTGCTTATATGTGAAATATTCCAGGAATTTTTCAAATAAAAATCGTGGAAAGGGAATATGAGAAGAAGGAGAATTGCTTGTAGGGGGCCTCGCCCACCTCTCCCATTTAAGACAAAGCTGGTCCCCCCCCCCCCCGTTAGGTTTGTCATCCTCTCATGCGTCATTGATAATTTGTTGTCTGCGGTTGCAAAATGTGCCAACATTTGCCGGATTGGGTAAGCAACTGTAGATTTCCTCACTCAGTTTTTTAAAGGCCTCTGTGTGCTTTGGTGTTCTGAAATCTCCAGCTAATACCATTAAAACCACTGAATGATATTCGATGAAAATACAGACAAAAATGATATCTTTCCTTTATCTGGGTCAATTATATTTACTCGCATTCTGATTGTTTGAACTTCGAACGTCCCAATTCAGCAGTTCTCATGCAGTCAGTCAGTCTGCATACCGTAACTATAATCATGATTCACTTCCGGCGTGGGTTTGGGGTTGTAGAATTTGGCCATGGTCCTACCCAGCTGTCATTTAAGGTGGCCAAAGGGGAGGACAGCAGGGGCCAAATTCAGTACCACTATCATACCCACAGTTGTATTGTTCTATTTGAGTTATTTTATCAGATATTTTGGGGACCAAAATAATCTACTGATTAGCAGATTGAGTGGTGTTCTGGTGGTATTCAGCACTACATGCCATGCATTGTAAAAATGGTATTCATTAAACTATGGTAATAAATCAAATCAAATGAATGGCAATAAGGGTTTATTTAATGGACATAATAGCAAGGTCGCATGAAAACTCTGCCCCGAATAGTTGGTTGTGGACTTTCGAACGACCATCGAGATTTAGTCCTTGCCAGGTTTCGTACGTTTTACTTCCGTAAGGTAAATTCCTTGGAAAGTCTCATCAATAGAGCAGCTATGCGTAGAGATTCTTTGCCATTTCTTTGAGTAATATCCAACCAATATGTAACAGAAGGAGACTTTCAAGATCACCTAAAATCTGAATTTCATTCTAAGCAGGCAAGTGGGCAGAGTAATTAACTTACCCGGATCAACACATCATGCTGTCATGTTGAGTTCAAGTAACACGTTTCTTCCTTTGGTCATTAACCACATGCAAATACTACCTCTGCCTATAATCCCTACTTTCCCGAAATATAGGGGTTTCTATCTGCTTATGCTGGTTAATGAGCAATCACATACACTTTGGGGTATTATATTATTATTTTGAAAGTTCGGTTTAATCGAGGATTGAAAACGATGATGTCCAATACCAAGCCATAATAGTTTGGTCCAGTGCCAGCCACACAGACGAACAGAACTTCCCTTCACGCTATTTCACGTTGCAAGAAGATATATAAGATATATAAAGATTTGAAATTTATCAGTGTCGGTTTTAGAGGCGGTTTTACCCTTTCACAGAGGACATGGCTAGAAATAGCTTGCGATAGAAGTGTTTTAGCACGTCAGTGCAATTGACTTATTGGTTCGTTGCAACACGACGAGTCTGTCGTCACAAAAAATGACTCAGAAGGTCACAAGCTCATGAGGTCAACGGGTCAAATGAGATTAAAGAAGGTCACCAGATGCAGTTCACCTAGACGAACAAAACTTTCCATTACAACATTGCATGCTTTGAAATGTTTCGTTATCAAGATATAGAAGATTGCCCTATGGTGACCTTCAGTGACCTTGACTTGACACCAAGAACAATTCGTTTCGTGTTCGTTAGATATTGTGCTGACAAGGGATGTCACTCACTCACTCACCACACACCACACACACACACACACACCACACACACACACACCACACACACACACACACCACACACACCACACACACACACGCACACACACACACACACACGCACACACACCACACACACACACACACACACACGCAAACACACACACACGAACAAACGCTCACGTACGCACAGACTGACTGCATAGATTCCGTTCGCCGTCGGCAAGGAATAAAAACATAGGGTTCCTGTACTCCTCATAAGAAAGCGGCATACCGAATTTCAACCTGATCGAATAAGGCATTCTGGACTTACCGTGTTAACGAGTTCCCAGACTTTGACCTCATATTACCTTTGACCGTACCCTTAAACAATAGGAATCATGCTCTCATCATGGGGACCCATATACCAAGTATGAGCTTCATCCATCCAGGTGGGATCGAGTTAACGTATGTAACCACAACATTTGCCAAATATGAATGTTTTCCCATTTGCTTTTCAAACCTTTCCTCAAACTCTGACCCCCAAAACATAAGTTCCTGTACTTCTCATAAGAAAGTAGCTGCAAACCGAATTTCAACCTGATCGAATAAGGCATTCTGGACTTACCGTGTTTTATTGCCCGAATTTTTCACACTTTGACCTCTCTTGACCTCAGATGATCTTTGACCTGACCCCAAAACCATAGGGGCCAGGTACTCATTATGGGGAACCGATATATGAAGTATAAGCTTCATCCATCCAGGTGGGATCGAGAGTTGTTGTGTTAACGAGCTAAACTTTGCCAAATTAACCAATTTTACACAATTTCCAATTTTTTCCTAAAATCTGACCCCGGTGTGCACCCAAAACATAGGGTTCCTGTACTCCTCATAAGAAAGCGGCATACCGAATTTCAACCTGATCGAATAAGGCATTCTGGACTTACCGTGTTAACGAGTTCCCAGACTTTGACCTCATATTACCTTTGACCGTACCTTAAAACAATAGGAATCATGCTCTCATCATGGGGACCCATATACCAAGTATGAGCTTCATCCATCCAGGTGGGATCGAGTTAACGTCTTAACGAGCTAAACATTTGACAACTTATTAATGTTCACAATTTCTTTTCAAACCTTTCCTCAAACTCTGACCCCCAAAACATAGTTCCTGTACTTCTCATAAGAAAGTAGCTGCAAACCGAATTTCAACCTGATCGAATAAGGCATTCTGGACTTACCGTGTTAGCAAGACTTTTCACACTTTGACCTCTCTTGACCTCAGATGATCTTTGACCTGACCCCAAAACCATAGGGGCCAGGTACTCATTATGGGGAACCGATATATGAAGTATAAGCTTCATCCATCCAGGTGGGATCGAGAGTTGTTGTGTTAACGAGCTAAACTTTGCCAAATTACCAATTTTACACAATTTCCAATTTTTTCCTAAAATCTGACCCCGGTGTGCACCCAAAAAACATAGGGTTCCTGTACTCCTCATAAGAAAGCGGCATACCGAATTTCAACCTGATCGGACCAGGCATTCCGGACTTGTTAACAATATATAAATCTGTTAATCGTGTTAACAAGATATTGCAGACTTCGAGCTCTCTTGACCTCAGATGACCTTTGACCTGACCCCAAAACACTAGGATCATGTACTCATTATTAAGAACCCATATACTATGTATGAGCTTCATCCATTCAGGTGGGATTGAGTTATCGTGTTATCGAGCTAAAATTTGCCAAAGGGAGCATGTACTCATTATTAAGGAACCCATATAGGGTCATCGTGTTAACAAGTATTGATTATTGACTTATCATATTGACGATATGTTATCGTAATCTAAACAGTAATGCATTGAGACGGGTTTTCGTCCTGACGGTGTACAAACGTCGCAGACGATTTCCGCCAACTGCCAGACGATATTGCCTTTCTAAATGTGCATGTCTGTAGCCGGGTTACAAATAGAGGGAAGCGATAAGGGATTTCCTGCTGAAATAATTGACATGAAGCCTCTTGATAAAAAAACAAAAACAAAAAAACACCAAACGTATCTACAAATGTGAACCTACAAAGCGACGAAACTTTTATGACAATAATTTTCTTTCGATAATCGTCCAACAATATTCATGCCTGTGGTGGATTCCTATTCCTAGTTCAACATATAACGTCCCTACCTTGTTGTTCGTCCTCGCCAAATCCAAGAGAGAAAAGATCGAGAACGGTGGAGTTGCCGAATTGGATGGTTTGATCTCACGGCCCCCGAGTTGCATCAGCTTCCGCCCTTCCCGGTGCTGTTCGTACGTCTTTATCTCCAGTCCGTCGAGAAGCCAGAGGATGTGGTGCTGTTTCCTGTATAAACATTGAAGAGGCACTGTCGTCTAGTTGCGAATAGCAGAAAGCGTCGGCGACGTTTGCATGACGTCACAACGAAAAAAATCGTCTCTAAGCAATACAATATCGAGCGCTGTTTATCGTCACAATGAGGGCCCTTATGTCAATGTAATATCGGTTCCGATATACCGTCTGACAGTTTCCCGTCGTGACGTCATGCACACGTGTTGCGAGACAATATGGCATCTCTAATTAAACAATAAATGAGACAATACATTCTAAACAATGTTGTGTAGAATTTACACAACATTAGGTACAGGGCCTTATGTTACTTGCGACAAAAAAAAACATTCAAATAGAATGGAACCAGCACCTAGTATTACAATTACCATGCGTACCAGCACGGCAATATTGCCGCATCAAGCAATGATTCTATGAAATATCTCCCTCTTTAAGCAATTTAACGTTCATGAGTTGCTATAGATATTTATGGCCACTTCATCATACACTTTGGACCCTTCTACAAAATCATATAACCCTGTCGCGAAACATTCCTACCGCACACGGCATCTGCCTCTATGGAATTCAAGCCGTATAGGCATAGGCCGATATATCACGAGAAAACCGCGCATTGTGATCTATAGGAGGAGGGGGGGGGGGGTAACTTTTGTGCCCATGCGAACATTTCTCGTCATAGAACTTATGACAGTTTTTTCGGCTGCTGGAAGCTGCTAACCTGAAGGGGTGGAAGGGGACGAATATTAACGTGGGGATAATTTTGCCTTGCTATATCAGTCAGTAATAACAGTAACCGTCTGCGGTTTTTCGGGCGAAATATGAGGTTTACTCTGCTTAATGTCACATTCTCGCCAGTTACACCCCTGGGTGCGGGGCGTCCATTCTTTCATTGAATCGTTGACATAGACATTATAGTCTCACAACAGCCGTCGAGTGATGGACAGTGCCGTTTATATGACGTCACGAGGATAATCGTATATATTGGTGAAACAACGAAGATCATGTACTCAATATGACCAACCTACATACGCAGCATCAACCTTCTACAGACAGACAGACAGACAGACGGATAGATACCTCAATCTGTGTAATCTGAGAGGTACGTGGTCAACCTCGCGGCCCACACAGCATGTAACCGGATCCTTCCATACGGATCTGAACGCAAGAATTGTTTAGAATCCGGTCCCTTCCCCGAAGCCGAGTCAACTGCCCAAAGAAACACTGAAATGCCTGACCTGACACGGATTTCGAACTGATGACCCTCGCCACCTCGCGAGAGTGCCGCCAGCAAATGCCAGACGGGGTGCATGCTAGAGATTAGGGGCCCAATGCTCTGTAGACCCTGGTGGGTCTTCTCGGCGTATTGTTTATTCACTCTGTACATAGGTATGACACGACTGTGAATGCCATATGTTCTTTCTCTCTGTCTCGCCCACAGAATTAAACACGTGTTTAATTCTGTGGTCTCGCCTTAACGTTGGCGGACATCTAACAGGACTGACAGATAAGAGGGCGTACTATCAAATGCGGACAATGCATAGAATTGGTGATTCGGTACCGGTGTAGGAGCACGTTTCGCCGGAACGTCCATACGAGGGCTACATGCCTCGGTTTCCACCCCACCCCCTTCACCATAACTTGCATTCTAACGGTTCCATTTTACCCTTCTCCCGATGTTCCATAAATTCTTTGGAATATTTGTCCAAGTCTTTAGCTGGTGGATGGGTATGAATTATTAGGGCTCTGCAACTCACCTGCTCTAAAATAATTGTCGAGATTCCATAGATCAATTAATTTGAGCATGTGTATTATGGGATATTTACCTGCTGACCCACTGGCCACCCAGATCCCATTTATCTGAACCACTGGCTGCCTCGAGATCAACGGTGTATGTTCTTCCTCCGACTCGATCTAGGGAGATTAAATTAATGTTGTTTGAAATGTCATCATTTTTATAGGCCACGAGTACATCATGGGACTCGTGACGCGATCTCCGTGATGTGTCGTAAATTGGTGGGAAATGTAGATTCGGGTCACCAGCTGCCGTCATCATATCATGGTACTTGTGAGTGGTACCGTTGATCCGTCACAAATGTCAGCATTTTTATAGATCACGCACGAGTACATCACGGTACTCACATGATTGAACGAGTGGGGTATGGTACCGCAAATTCGTTACAGAGTTTCATAAACCACGAGTACATCATGCATGCATTTGTACTTGTGATTCGATCCATATAGAGATGCCGTAAATTCGTAACATATGTCAACAGTTCTATAGGTCACTGATACAACATGATATGGGTACTATTGTTCGTTATTGTTCGCTGCTGGATCTGTCCAGGTGTTGGGCGGGGAACGTGGAAGTCACCAAGTCCTCGTTTACCTTGGCAGTGTCATTAGAGACTCTGCTTTTTGCGAGCCTGAGGTCAGTAGACGCCTCGGACTATGGATGTCATATGGCTTCATGAAATCACTGGATAGTGATGTGTGGCGGTCGCGTTATCTGAGCAAAAGAACCAAGCTCCGTGTTTTTAGCTCTGATGTGCTTCCAGGCTTGCTATATTCTAGTGAGGCCAGGACGTTCACTGCTGGGTTGAGACGGCGATTGGTTTCTCCTTTTACAACCTACTTCGCCGCATCCTCGGTTACCACTGGCAGGATCACTTATCTGAAATTCAGGTACGCTCGGGGAGGCGGGGATGGTGGAGATTAGCTGCCGGATTCGCAATCGCCAGCTGCGCTTCTTCGGGCATATTGCGCGCTTTCCGGCAGACGAACCTGCCCACTGTGTCCTATGCGAACTGGATCCGGTGGATTGGAGCCGACCGTCGGGAGCTGGGAGGAATGAACCAGGCCCGGACCTGGTCGCTTGTCCGGAGGAGGCCGGGCGATGGGAGGCAGCGGGTGGATGCGGCTAGGTGCCCTCCGGGCATGTGCTCCCATGAGTGATAGTAAGGGAGTTGTATCAGTAATATGGTAGGCGACTGGGTGGCCACCTCCTTGCCTCTCATCCCGTGAGACTCCAAAGAAAGTGGCAAATCATATCTGCCAGATCAGATGAACCTCGCTGTCAATATTTTTTGGTTTCGCAACACACAACTGCTGAGTGTTCTGCTAGATGCGAGCAGGTCTTAACCTATCACGGTTTATCCATTGCTTGAACTATGGCCCACCACTAGTGCTGCGTTGAGTTGATGCGATTGTGTATTGGAGCCTTGTGTGTTATCCACCACCGCTTTTGGCAGAATTACTGCAATTGCGCCAGCGGTCCTCTGTTCAGATGTGCTTTGTCCGTTTGAATAAGATCCCAAGAATGGTCATCAAATATCTCTTCAGGAGCAGTGGAGCATCGTTCCGACAGCCGCAAACAAGGATCGCGGTACTACGGAAATCACGCGTTCGCCTATTGCAGTCATTATCTGCCCTTACATATTGATTGTAACACTGATTACGGCATGATGGTATGAAACCAAAGTTGCATTCCCCACGTCCCAGCATTCTCCTCGTCCTCGACCCTCACACAGATTACACACACCCCTCCAGCATGCATCTCAACCCACGTATCCCGCCGAAGTAATTTGATGAATAGATGACTGTAACATGTCTGGTCAATGGTTCCCACACACTGCAGTTCAGTAACGTACCCACCGGAGGGGGGGGGGGGGATGTCAGAACCCAAAAAACCCCCATGACCCAAGTGATCAATGAATTTTCAACCCAAAAAACTGATTTTTTTGCAGTTCAGTAGAGGTTCGCAGCTGTTTTTTAGTAAATTTTGCAGCAGCTTGTGTTTATAGGGGCCCATAAATTACTTATTTGCCAATAGGGAGTTGAGGCCTTTAGTGGGCGACTTCCCTTGGTAGTTCCGACCTCAACCCCCCCCCCCCCAGACAAATCTCTCGGTACGCGCCTCAGCAAATGACCATTACTGCTTTGCGCGGTGTGTAGCAAACCCCCCCTCCCTCCCCACCCGCTCTCCAAAATACAACAGCACTGAAGAATCCATTCAGACAATTTTTCCTGGAGGTACATTGTAGACAATAGCTAAAAAATTGAATATGATATTGGTCTCACTCCCATCCCATACCTCTCCATCAACCCCCTCCCCGCCACGCCCCTTCCCTCTTTCATACCTGCTAACTCAGACAGAAGTGAGCATACTAAATATTAACAGAGTTGTAAGGATAGATAGCATTATGAATACTCATGTCTCTTCATGTGTGATTTCGACTTGCGATTCCATTGGACATTGTGATATGTAGCCGCCATATTGAAGCGCAAATAAAAACCCCTCTACACGGATTCAGTTCTGCATTTTCTGGTTCCCCCCATGACTTCCTGGATGTACCTAGGTAGGTAGTATAATTTCACCACAAAATGCACACGGGACAGGGGCGCACCCAAGGGAGGAGTTTGAGGGTGAGAACCCCCCCCCCCCCCATCACCCAAGTGATCACTAAATTTTTATCACAAAAACTGATTTTTTTTTGCAGTTCAGTGGAGGTTTTGCAGCAGCATGTGTCTGGGGCCCGTAAATTTTACCTATTGGCCAATAGGGAGGTGATGCATTTATGAGGGCGAACTTCTCTTGGGTTCCGACCTCACCCCCCCCCCCTTCCCCAAGACAAATCTCTCGGTACGCGCCTGACACGGGACCATATTTAGCGATATGCTCCCCGACTTTAACATTTTTATAGGTCACGAATTCTCGTGAACGGTGCCGTGAACTCATTAGGTCAGTATTGGAGCATATAGGTCTGGAGGAGTGCGCCATGCATGCATGGTATCCGTGACTATAGAGAGATATCATAAATTCGTTACACATGCCATCAGTTTTATGAATCACGAGTTCACCACGCATGCGTGCGTGGTATTCGTTACTCGATATGAAAGGATGCCATAAATTCGTTACGAATGTCAATAAAATTAATATAAGCCATGCACGAGTACATCATCTCACCATAGTACCCGTATATATTGGATGCCAAAAGTCCAAATTCTATTAATCACGTGTAAACCCTGGTACTTTTAATAGGTACCGCCGTGAATTCGTGTCAACATTGGCTATGTTCAGTGATAACACATGCGTCATCAGATCACGCAAGGTGGATCAATTCGTCGTCGAAAAGTGCATGTGACAAGAAGCGTCATCAAGATGCGCTTCCGTGATCTTGAATCACGGGTCGTCGAACCATCAAGATCCATCTCGCGTCATCAGCCCGTCATCAAAAAGGCACGTGAACGCACCGCGTGATCAAGGTCACTTGTTTACATGGCTAAGTGCGTCCACCCCCCCCGTTGTGTGGCGTTTGTTCACATTACCAGAATGCAACGCAGTGGCGGTAATTCGCGGTACTAGTACATATAATTTTTGTTTTTGCAAATAATACATATGCGATGGGTTGTTAGCTCGAATGCTAATAAGTTCAGCAGTTTTCTGCTATGATTTGCAGAATACAGTTACATTTCACATCCTATTTCATATTTCGACTATATTCTCTGCCGTATCCGGTAACTTTCGTTCAATAGTTTCTGCCCTCCGTAACTTTTGCTCCGTAACTACACGAAAGGAGAGGTGGTGCCCCGTGTCCAAAGCTATCAAGCATAAGGATTGCAACCAATAAGCGAAGCCCGCACAAACGGCACGCAAATCAGAACAACCATTGGCTCTCAAACTACACAAAAACCAACTCCAAACCCAGGCGACCTGAAAAAGGCCCAAACTAAGCATTGGCACCTAACAAACAGTCACGCCATATTTCCATGAATGTCTCGCCTGAATAATAGCCTAGACTCCGAGGAACGTGTGGCAGCATACCCATACAGACCTATGAGACTGGTGTATTCCTCTCGGCCCCAGCGCTAAGTTACACCTAAAAAAAATAAAAAAAATAATATTCCCCAATTACACTGCGAGCGCACTCTAGATATTTCCCCCACGATCCCGGCCTGGGTCTGGTGTTGCCTGCAGTGGACAGGCCATAGCAGTAAGTATAGCCGAAGAAAATAGGCTCATATTTCAGAACTGAAATTTCTCGTGTCCATCGTTGAGAGCTAGTCCCGATCATGGGGATTTGGGGCGTGTATTTTTATCCTCAATTGCATACCATTAATTTTTAGTAATATTTTCTGTTGTGACGTCCCCCTACATCAATGAGGAGAGGGGGAGGCGGTTTTCCAGGATGACACTCAAAGCAAATTTTCACCTTTTCGATTTGCCCCGCATTTTCCGGCGATTTGGTAAGAATCTAGTTACCTCAGACGTGGGGGAAGGGGGGGGGGGGGGGGGGGAGGGGGGTCAAGAGATATTTGCTGTGGGGGATGCAGCCGTACCATATTCTCTCCGTTTCCATTCCCTTATTCTCCGATGACACTATACTGATACGCTACTGCCCCGATTCCAAGACTAAGGCAGACTACTCACTCACTCAACTACTGAGCCCTCAAAACCGTTCGACATCAGTTTCTATGAGTATCTTACTACAACTGAATAGGATCATGAGTTCATGATTACTATCATGTCCAGCTCGGCGTGCTTTCTAGCCTGCTAAAGCAGACGATACGAGCGAGCAGTTCCTAAAAATAGAGGGGGCTATCGCTCTTTCGTATTTACCAAGGTCGAATATTACCAACCATACCGTTTTTTTTTTTTTTAATTTTTTTAGGCAAATAGTTTTATTTTATTTAAAAAGATTGTTTTTTAAATTCAGTGTCATCATGCCCCATATGAGTGATGAGGCTGATACGAGGTGAATAAAGTCAAACGCCTGTTTCAACAGGCTATAGCTTTCACTCTGAAGGGCAGTGAGTAGCACAACTGAACTGAACGCCTTGGTATTACAAGTACGTTTCCCGGAGCAGAGGGTTGGTTTCAGCTGATAAAGGCCTACCTGAGTTGGTCGGACTTGTAACTGAGGTATTTAATTGTACGGGGACTAAGGGGCCACTGCATGGCGATTCTCGTTTCCTTTTTCGATGAATCGATAGTGCCCTGTAGCAGTGTAGTAAAAGGGCTGGAGTGGGACTCCGCCCCGGGATGGCCATTCAACGCCCCCATCCGACGTACATAAGGTAGGCTACATTCAAGAAGTCACAACAGTGGAGTAGCCTGGGTTTTTTTTTTTTTTTTTTTTAGCCAGAGGGCAGTGTCAACTGAGCTGGCCACTGATCAATTTTCATTTTAGCTGATAGAGATAGACCTATCCGAGTTGGTAGAAAAATAATTGGTAAACAAAGGAATATGAATTCAACTCACCCTTAGCCTCGATGACATACTCTGCTTCCAGGGTGAAGTGTTTGTAGTCGATACGCCGCTGTCAGACCAGATATACCCGCACCGATCACCACTACATCAGCATCAAGCGTCTCCGGCGCCGTATCATCAGCCTCACGCGTCTCAGTCGCCATAGAACGGTTGCCTCGCGTTCTAAATCTATAAGAACAAGAAATTATTCAATTCTCTAATAAGGCCTTAACAGCTCCGATTTTGTCTCCCTCAATTATGACTACCACGGGACGTGTGCGGGATATAAGGCGGCTAACTAGAACCGAAGAGCCTTATTTCAAATATCCCAATCCAATCAGATTTACTTCGATATATAAGAACAGAATTATAAGACACGGCAAAGCACACAGATGAGAATGATATGAATTTCTTCGCCCGGAAGCAATATGTACATACGCTGACACCGTGTACCAGTTTCCATTTAGCTGGTACCTAATAGGCCTATATACTACCGCTGTGCATGGCCTATTACCCTAAATACTCGACCGATATACCCACAATTTCCGGGTCAAACTGCAGACTGAGATGAGAGATCGACACATATAAGCCTACACCTCGGTCGACATGCAGGTTGTTTTTACGGTTATCACACTGCTGTCTGAACGACTCCAGCGCGTTATGTATAATGCATTGAAAAGCTGTCGATAGTACTGGTGGTAGCCTACTCAGTACTCACGCCATGTATGTAAACAGAGCTTATGACGGTTATTGTTCATTCACGTGCAAAACATCACGCGCACTTAAACAAATATGTTCCCTTCACAATTCAAACGCCCGCCGATTTTCATCTGTTCAATGGTCTTGAGTGAGTCCTGTAAGGCGGTGGGCCGAAGACTTGAATTAGCTCGAAATTTAGGTTGTTTGACCCCCAAAAGGGGCTCAACAAGCTTGGTATAAAATGAAAGCTAAAGATGTCAGGAACAACATACTAAAGTTCACGAGCACAACTCGGGAACATGAGCGCGGTGGCGGGCGTTGAATAGGGCTCTTTCAAAATGGCGTAGTAAAAATTAGACATGTGGAGTTTATTGTGGGATTGGCGAAAATTTGAACCTTAGCACCCAAACTCCATAATTATACTTCGAAATCATATACAAAACAGTTCTACCTAGTTCTACCTATACGAGGAGGGGTTGTAATGTATGCCTAGATTGAAAACAGAGGGACACGGGTGAGGGGGTGGTATAGGTGGGAGTCCAATGGGTCTATAATGCAATATACGAGTACAAGTTTGTAGGATAAGCGGAGTATTATCCTTGCAGTGAAAGCCTAGAAGAATATTAAAATGACCCACAGGTAATTTACTGCTATAAGGGGAGGGGTAACGAAATATAAAAAGGATGGGACAGTGAGTGAGGGTGGGGTTTGGTTGACGGACATTGGTTAATATACAACATTTGCAGGATTCCTACTTTACACAAAGTCATTAACTTGACAATCACGACCGGATTCTAACAGAGGGAACAACGCCATGCCAGTGTAATGTTTTTTGTTTCATCCCAAACCTAGGCAGTAGCGTCATACAGGAGGTGGGTCAGGAGGGAAGCCGCCCTCTACAGAACTTGGGACGCCAGAAGAAGTAGGCCGGCAGAAATTTTTGTGTGTGTGAAAAAACAACGAACAGCAATAAGTTGAAAATGCTATAGCCAAAAGAGGTTTTTGCCCACAGGGGGGGGGGGGAAAAAAAAACAAAAAAAAAAGGCACATATAAATTCCACTGGACCCCCCCCCAACACCTCCTTTCAGAATTACTTAGTTCGCTCGCCTGGGCGGCTGACACCCTGCGGTACGATATGCACGCGTAGGTCACAATTTTTGCCAAGCCTCGGGGGGATATTACTTGAGGTATGCCAACGACGTCTGATCAGCGCGCCCGCATGATTTTTTCACTAGTACAAATAATGTGTTTAGGGGACGACAATATGAGGAAATTATTTGAAATATGACACCAACAACGTCCCTTTTCCCAAAGACGGTAGACCCAAAATTCTAGGATAGTTTTACTTGATTTTGATGTTGGATTATAAAAGAAGCAGATTGAACCTAACCGTGGATGGACCCGACATGAAAGTGTGAAAAGACGAACAGTGGCGCACAAATTTACAGTGGTGATTTCGATGGAGCCGAACTTTGTCATGAAATTGTGAAATGCAGGATGCTGCTGGGGACGTGACGGGACACTGACAGTGAAAAAAACACGGGACACACATGGAACTATTCAATTCTCTTGTGTTTTATGGCGACAATGTGTGCTCAAATTTGCGGAAGGGTCGTGCGCACATTAGTTGCAGTGGGCGTATCAGGCAGCAATTCATGCGAGCTGCGGTCATCACAAACTAAAGCTTATGAAAAAGTCCCAAGTTCGTCAACGGTTCCCGGATGGACTCAACAACTTGCCAATCATAAGTATTGAACGTGAGAAATTTAGAGAGTGAACATGGACAGCATGATTGACAAGTCTTGGAGGCAAGAACTGACGTTTTGGCCGCATGTATGACTTGCAGAAGAGGACTTTCACAGATTCAGGGTGCCAGTGGCGGCGGAAGCCTACAAATTTAGAGGGGGGGGGGGCGCAGACCAAACTTTGATGAATTTGATGTGTGTACTATCTAAGCGGAATGCGGAAGAAATTTTGGGTTTACAAACCTCCCAGATGGCCGGAAACGACACTTCCTGAGCGTTGGAGCTATATTACCAGTCATAAACTGTGGTCATGTCTGCAAAATGGTAGTTATAAAAAATGGGATTGTATGAAAGGAATACTTACTGCATATCAGATGGGTTTGGAGACAGCCAAATCTTCCCGCTGGGGAAGAGCCCGGGAAAGGGATGGCACACTTATCGATCATTACGGTGATTCCAGCGCCATGACCGAGACTGAGTGATTATGATGCTAGCCCAGGTAGCCCCTTTCCCGCCAGCTTGGTCACTCAATGTGTCACGTGTTTAGCGTAGCGAACTTGCAGTATGTTAGGGGTTAAGGTCGACTGCCCTTAGGGGTGGGACGAATCAACATTAGAAAGATAACATGTTTTTAAACACTGTGGTTTCTCGCATTTCCCACCATAGTTGACCAAAAATAAGTGAAACATTATTATGTACGTTTTAGAAGCACACCAAAGTGGTGGTCTTGGAAAAACGTACGTAAGACCGTTTTTCACTTGGTGATGAAGTGTTGTAACAAAAAAAAAAGGAATCAAGGTTTTAAAAATATGTTATTGTTGTTATCGCCAAACATATCTGTAAGCAAATTTATAGCAATTTTACAGTTACAGTTCGTACATAAATCATGACTGTTTGGGGACTTTTTAATTTGAAACGTACGTAACACCTAAAGCCATTTACGGCCAAGATAAGTAAAGGATAACAGCATTCACAGACTGTCATTTGGGGTTATTCTCTGTTCATCATAAAGCTGAAACAAAATGCAAGCATCAATATTCTATGTTTACATATAAGGACTATTTTTTTCTAAAATTGTCCCAATTGTTGCCGAGTATGTGGCACTTGTACCGTGATACAGCGGGATTATTATCCATCTTGAATAATCTAGTAGGCCTAGTCGAGAGACCAGCATTACAGTCAGTCGGTAATCACGGGTAGTTGCCAAAAATGCTGTCGTGTTCATTCTTGTTCTCGTTTTTCAAATTTCTCTACGCGGAGGTAAATACTTCGTATCCGATTGCAGATTTCGCTACAGGCTGCGAATATCGCAGACCAGGCTGGCAACGGGCTCAGTACGGAAACATGTGAACTCAGAAAGGATACTAGTTTCACATTTATTTAGGGCCTGTATAATTCGATTGCATATTCCATCAGGTTCGCAGATCGATAATGATAGTTTAATTGTCGATGGTTGGTGTTAATTTTCAAATTTCATGGTCAAAATTTTTAGGGGGGGAAGGGCCCCCCACTCTGATTTTTTTTTTTTTTGGGGGGGGGCACGCGTCCCCGACCCCCCCCCCCCCCCCCGCTTGCGCCGCCATGGGTGGTGCCAAAGATGAAAAAAGGAGAAAAAACGGGTAAAAAACGCGAGTATGAGATGAATATGGAACTTAAGAGTAATGTAGCAAGTTTCGTGGCCGTCAGTGGAAAACCCACTTCCCAACCTTCTTTCGGACGTTCAGGTGAGATCACGGAAGATCTGAGGGGGGGCGGGGGGGCGCCAGATCAGATCTCTTGATCCCACCTACAAACCACCCTCGTGACGCCATGAACCCTAAGGCCTCAATTTTTACCAAGCAGTAAGTCCTAGTGTATCCCTCGCAGCCGTTTAGGTTAGCTGCCTCAATTGTCGATTTTCTAAACAAACGGCTCCTTCCCCCTTTTGCGAGATGAGCTGAAGACGCAAAACGTTTGGTAACACATGTAGATTATGTGATTGAAATTAGCACAACACTGGAACGTAGCCTCCGACCTTTTCACTGGGGGGAGGCTCTCATCCAAACGCCCTCTGTGGATTGGAACTTGGCAGGTGCCCATGATATTGAACGAATAATTTATTTTTTTCTACTCTGGGGAAAGCTGACATGGATGAGGCTACAACACTAACCCTAGGGCCTGTGCCCTCCCCACCTCCCGATCCTTTGTCCGAATAAATACTTCACCGAACACAAAAATACCGGTTGAACCCGACGCCCATGTTCAAGTGTGAGGCTTAGGGATCCATCAATCATCGGTGGAAACCTAACAGCCGAGCCACAGTTGACCATGGCCCCGGTCTGAATACAACATTCGATGGCATTTACTTATTTTGGGTTTGGCACGGCAATATGTAGTTTGCAGCTATCGTGTATTTGTGGTCACAAAAAAACAAGGAGCGGGAAGCTGGCGCGTTTGCCGTTCACAGACTTACCTTTGCAGCTGCCAGCTGACAATTATTGGTCCGGACAAGTTTGTAATAGGATGTCGTGTTACCCCTCGTAACCAGATTCAATTCGATCCTATATGCAGTAAATTACATTGAAATAATAACAGCAAAGAATTTTCAGAACAGCCAGGTCCTGCCAAACAAATGGGATTCAGTCTTTTATTTAAGCTGGGGTGGACATGCCCAGGGCTGCCGAGAGGGTGGACCGGGGGAAACTTGTGGGCCAGAATTGTACCACATTGTTGTTGCGCCCTCGGCGGGAAGGACAATGTACAAGCACGGTAGCGGGCTGTGCCATTAGCGGTTTTCTGCAGGAAGTCTGCCGGTGCCTCAAAATTTTGCTGACATGCTCTCAAACAAATGGGTATATTTCGCCTCCGTTGTGCAGCTGGAAAGCGCTTTTCCCATTATTTGGGAGCCCTAGCTAGTTCTCCAAAAAAAAAAAAGTAGGCGTCGCAAACAAAATATTGCGGCGCTCCACTAGACGGTCACATCCTAAGTGTATCCCCCGTCAAAATAACTATTGACTCTCCTGGGACAGTCTCTTGGCGTCCCCGACATGTCGGCGATTTCGGTTGAGTCATGGGCATTGTAAACTAAGTTACATGTAGGGCATAAATACAACATTGTTCAGTTCAGACCAAACAAGAACAATGAAGGATTGTGATTGACCAACATACCAATGTGGTTTGCAGGGTGGTTAAAAAGTGTTAGGGGGTTAGCGAGCTTATGGACGGAAACGGAAAACGAGGGGCGAGCGGAGGTGAGCGAGGACACACCTGAAAATTCAGGTGTGCACAGCGGAATCTGATAAGTTGGAGCTACAACCCTAAGAGCCAGTGGGGAGCGGGCTTAGAGCAGTGGAGAGCTAGGTAAAAGCTAAGTGTGGAAAAAAAAAATAATTAAACATGGGAATTCTCCAAGCTTAGGGTCGAATCCCGCCATCTCAAGGCCCCTCCCCCTGACACATCCACCCTAGGGCCCGAGCTGGGTGCGTTTTCGGCGATCCAAAGCTTTTACCGTACCGTACATTTTGGTTAGTGTTTTTAAACGTTTAATCAATACTCAAGGTCGGGGGAGCAGCGCGGGGCAGACCGGCCTATGCAATAGAATGGAGCAAATTCCACCCGCCCAGTAATAAAATGATTAAGGTATACAAAAAACACCTGGGAACGTTCGCAAACGCAAACCATGTCTTTAAGAATATCGTGCAAAACAAATTCAGAAAACAGTTTTCATAACTAGGCCTACTACGATGATACAAAACATGATCTAAAACATAAATTTCTAAGCCCCGATCTACCAGAGCCATCCTGTTTCCGTAAATAGGGACAATATTTCAGCATGTCGCGAATTTTCTAAAGATATCGACATGCTGAAATATGTTTCAACACGCCTATAATAATTTCTGACATGCTAAAATTTTACTGTAAGGTACTGTACCTGTAACCGTTGTTTGATGCTCGATAATCCCCACAAGGTCTCCAATCACCAGCATTCTTCTTTGGCACTATAAGCGAAGGTGTAGACAATGACTTTTAGAATTGAGCATATGATCAAATTCTGATTTTGGTTGCTTGGACGCGTACATGATGCTTAAACAGACGCTTCTTGATAATTTGGCCTCGTAATCTCAGGATACCTGTTGAAAGGTCGATTACACGCAAGCCTGAATGTGGAACATATGCAACATTTGACATTTAAGACTTGGTGAAATTTGCGTTAATCTGAGGCCTAGAACAGATAATTCTGTCACAGAATAAATTAGTCTACGATTTCTGACATTTCAAACCACTAAATCCAAAAAGCGTCAAAAATCTGCACCAATGATGGCTATGGGGTACTTCAGCAAAAATGAGAAATTCAGCGATAGAACGATGGAGGCCTACATTACTCTGTTAATAGTTAGAGTCTTTTTCTCTAGATAAGTAGCTGATTCTAGATTTGTTAACGGCTTGTTAGCAAGTACCGTACTCTTGTTTTGGCCTCTGTTTTGAGTATGCGGTATAACACTCACTTCTGCTCCAGTACTTATGAGATAGTTTTATACCCAGACGGCCTTGGCTTTCATTAACAGGAAAAGACGAGTAACAAAAAATAAGCAAATAGCCAATTTCGGGTTTTTTTCGTGGAAGAAAATGCTAGTTCCGATATGTTACAAATTAACCCAAAACCCTAGAGGTGAAACATGTAACAATGGCGTCTCTGTGGAGCGGAACTTTATTCAACTCAACAAACAAATGTGGAAACGGTTCAGTTGGTGTAATTGTAATTTTTTTGTGATTTTTTCTTTGTGTAAACTACTATCCGGTTCCCATTCCCGACTAATATGAAACTGACATTCTCACAAGTGAAAATTGATTTGATCAAGACAGTAACACGGGACCCTCTAATTAATTTTCATAGTCCCAATTGTACTTGACACTTGTTGGCAAGAGCAGCAGGGCGGAGAACCTCAATATTGCAGAATACACTATTTTAAATCAATCCTTGTCATAATGTCTTTTTGGAGGTAGCTAATTATCTTCTACGAATGTGTCGTACAAGTGATTATTGCCGCCAACTCGTGATTATACCGTGATTCCCTAATTAGAACGAATTGTGGCAACTGCGGAAATGGCATTGATTCATACTTGCAACAGATGAATGGGGCCACTGCGTCAGTTATTTAGGGCAAAACAGTGACCTATGAACGAATTCATATAAAAAGCCTTATATCACAGAGCGACCAGTGTTGGGGTCACATGGGACGCGAGGAGAAAAAGGACCAGTGTCTACTATTATATATGGCACATCGCAAAACATGGGGTATATTCTATGTAAGTCCATAACTCCTATGGAAGTCACTGTGAAAGATTCCATCAGCATTGCTAGAATTACTGAAGCTTATGAAGGGATTTCTTATGAACGAATTCATAAGCCCACAGGTGATTTCTCGGATGTGAGCGTCGTGAACGTTCCCCGCTTCGCCCATGAAGTTGATTACGGTGAATGCTTCCATAGCCAATTTACAGGAGTCCAAATGAAGTAGCGGATGAAGAGATTTCTGTGAAACGTTCATAGCCCACATATGATTTTCTGAATATGAGGCGTCGTGCAAGTGGCCACGCTCGCCCATGAAGTAGTTCCTGTGACTGCTGCCTAGCAATTACAGCGGAGTGTCAGATACTGTGGCCTTATTGAAGGATTTCTTGTGAACCGCGTTCATGTGATTTTCTCGAGTGAGCGCCCGTTTAACTTTTAATAAAGTTGTAGTTCGCCATGAAAGTAACTAGAAAATGTTCGGGGGGGTAAAACCGCCCAGACGTATTATCCCCGGCAATCTCTTATTCAAGAACTTTGGTGAACATGAAACTGGACAATTCGTAAAAAGAAGACATTTATAGACTTGTTGAAGCGACGAGCGTCGTGTACAGGTATAGGTCATTCCAGAATTTGTGACCCACAGAGGGGGCCAACCTATGACATGGAGATTTCCGGCCAAATCAGTTTTTCCATGAACTTGCTCAATCATTTTCTACACAAACAACAGAAGGCACTTTCGTGTGTGATTCTTCATTCTAATGATCCATCAAACGGTACTATTTTGCATTGAAAAGAGTATATAAACAACATCCACAGGTCTCATAATTGGATAGAATACAGGGGTCAACGTAAAGGGGACACCCAAGTATTAAAAATTAAATCAACCCCACACAAGCTTTTAGTTTGTTTTATGAATTGATCTGTGATTTGTCAATTGCTGACAAGGGATATTAAACAAAATTCTTCATTTAATGGTAGTTTAGGTTGTTAGGCCACTAAGAAGAATATTAGGCTTATAATGCACTTGTTAATTTTGAGGCACCCCTACAGCCCCGGACAAAGGTGACCTCCTTAACTAAGCACATTTATTCAAGATGCGACATTTAGCCACATGACCCAGCCCGACAGAGGTTCGGTCAAAATCAGGGGAGGGCACACACATGCAGGTCAACCATTATATCCACACTGGTGAACCATCCCAGCCTTCGCAGAGATATTCAATTCTCCCCGATTATAGCCTAAAAACAGTTTTCGACCCCTAATGCCTTAATGATATGGGAAGTTTGATGCGAATTGTACTCTCCTGTGAAATCCACTCCTAGGCGCATTTTGCTTCCTGATGAACACACCCAGGGCTTTTGCCGGAAAAGTACTAAAATCGTTTTTTTACCCCTAATGTGAGTGACATTTACATGACCTTCAATGACATGGGCGTTTTTATAAAAATTGTTACACTCCATGCTGATGCATCCACTCCTAGAAGCATATGCTGCCAATTAACTGTCCCATGTTTTATTGCGAAAAAAAGTATTAGTTAAATCATATTTGATGAAAGGATAACTAATATGCAAATTTAGTACCACAAATTTAATATCAGTGTCTTGATGATGGTGAATAAGTTTATCAGGACTGGTAGTAGCGGGTCCTATCCCAAAGTTCCGTCGAAAATCCCTGAAAGGTGAGAAATAATGCAGTGTGATTATTTAATTATGCTACGAATCGAATATGTTAAATCAACACACATAATGGACATTCAGTGATTTACAACGCAGTTGATAAATTTATCGGGACTGTTAGAAGAGTCAGATCCACCAAGTTTCGTGGAATCCAACAAAGTTTATAAGTTTGCCTAATTGCTAATTGGGCCCAAACTATTAGCAAATACTAATGCAAGATGAGCATACTCCAGTGACTCCGGCCACATTAGGAAAAATATCGGCACTGATAGTTGGCCCTATCACAAGTTTCATGAAAACAAATGAAGTTTGGAGAAATACATAATTTATGCTAATTAGGCTACTGGCCAAAAGAAAATGCAAAAAAATTCACCTCGGATGACCTGGACCTTGTCGCCCATGTTTTTGTTGGCTCCAACAACTACCCCCAACCACCCACGTTTGTGTAAATCGCACAAACTTGAAAATTTGCGGAAAACCTGTAAATACGAGGGACACAAATATAAGATATAGCCTATTTTAGAACTTATCCGAGATTTTACTAATACGGACATGTTTACCAAGTTTGGTGTCAATCGGATAAATAGTAAAGTGTTAAGAATGAAGAGCGCTAACGACTAAAGTTTCCGGCGGAGGAGGAGACGGCGGTCGGCGGCTGAGGAGGCGGGAACACGGTCAAAACCATAATATTCCCCGAAACACTTATCAGTTGTTGAGGGGATATAAATACAGTGACTGCATTCAGCGCACGGGAAGGCATGAAGAACCGCGGACGGAATTGACTCTCTCGGCCCCGTGATGGACACAAACAGTGTTTAAAACGGTTCCCGTGAGATCTGTTTGCAGAGGTTAGTTCGTTTAGTGCCTGGACCGGAGTCTAGTGGTGTACTGTTGAATAAAATGTAGTTGCGTTATTTTAAGTTTAGCTCAATTCTTGGTCAATATGCACTGAAGGCGCCGCCGCGATGAGGACGTCGAGGGGAAATAGTTCACGAATTCTGACTAATCACATGGCCTTGAACGTGTGATCGACTCCACCAGTTGACAGCAGGTTGTACACAGAGGCAGGAAGTGCCGGTGTGAATATATTTGCTCCGCTGGTATTCTATATGGTATCTATATCGTGAAAAGCAGTTAGTGTCTCGGTCCATGTCGCGTAGTAGATTAGCCTCATAACACTCAGGCTGCAGACATATAGGCTATCAGACGATTTCCATTCGCTTTGCAAAAATTATCATGTAGTTTTCAGAGCTGCGGTGAGAGCAGCTTACAAGTCATCAGTCTCTTCGTCCGGTGTTCCGTTCGTCCGTTCGTTCGTTAGGCGTCCCTTTGCTAGTCACGTCCATCATAACTCTAAACCATACATGCGATCAGGTTGTTTGAGATGCATGAATTGGTTAGATGGATGGAGCTGGCTCGGGCTAACCTAGCTTATTTTAAGGTTTGCATGTTTATTAATTTTAATTAATCCAATTAATTACCCCAATTTCCAAGTTCAATTTGAGCTCTCTGACTTCCAGACAGTTTGTTTACAGTACTCCATCCTCTGCTGAGTAACATTTTACCGGGTTCAGGTCTTTGTCAGAGGTCTCAGGGGAAGATTGGATTTGTCTTCATCCATCTCGCCCTATTTACACTAGTCCCTCTACTCTGCGGATTTGTTTTACATTACATCCGGCCCAGTTTCTTATATGTGACCTAGAATGTGTGGGCACAGGAGCTTTCTTGACCAATGGGGCTTGCCCCCCCCACACCTAATGTTTGTTTAATGGTAACTTGTGATGGGTTTCAACTATAAACTATGAGTGTCAACAATGTTAGGTATTCATTTCTGTGGGAATGTGTTTCACTGTTCACCACTGCAAGGCTTAGGACTGAGTGTGCTGCATACTTGTTGCTGAGCACTGATAGCAAATATTAGGCCAATGTGGTAGACATGTTCCAGACCATTCCATGGTTATGACAGATGGCAGTAGAGGTCAGTTAAATATGTGAGCAAACATAAATTTGAGAATGCGAAAAACATCAGTGCATTTCCACAGGAATTTGCTGTCCGCAGCTACCGAGACGTTGCCCCGACTTAAACTTTTCCTTTAATAAGAGCCTAACACATGCAAATGAAACCATGGACAAGTGTTGGTACGTAGCGTACGCAAGGAATAAACAGCCTACTAGCTTTATCCGTGATGTCTGCTGTTGAATGTAATCGATACTGTCCGTTCGGTGAAAGCCCCTTTATTCCCAGTGTCATTTCCGGATTGTCCACTGGTCCACTTAGCCATAATTCACGTTGGTTTATTGTGATAAACAAGGTCAAATCAATTAACCGCTTAGGGGGGCGTCACATCGTACAAAGTTAAATACTAGGAGGAGGTGGGATCTGACCATAAATTCGAAATGCGCCTTGGAGGTCTCGCCGGGTGGGGGGGTGTGTTGTATGGACTGGAACTTGTCATAGCGAGTATGAGCGCGGACTGGGTTTGATTGGGCAAACTAGACTAAAGTAGACCGAACTGCACTCACGTCAGTCGTTTTTCAAGCCAAACCAAGTTACGCGCGGAGGCAAGCCCTCACATTAATATTTGTTCTGTTATGTGAACCGAGGTTCCACTGGAGGGAAGGAAGGAAGAGTTGGCGTATGGGACCCCCGTCCCCGGTCGGAGAGGAGACTATCAGGGAGAGCCACCGTGGATTAAGTTTATGATTAAGTACAGGCTGGGTACGTGGCTGCCAGAGTTCAGGAGGCGCGTACACAGAATATGCATGAAAGACATGCGCGCTCTTCGCTTAGCTTCTCATTTGGGGGACTAACATCTGGGGGATTAACTGAAATAAGTCAATAATAATATCACAGAAAAATGAATAAATGAAGAGGAAGAAAAATCGCTGAGAATAACAACAATATGTGCCATATGCCCCTGTTACTCACATACAAAAAAAGAACTTCACAGCCCCAGATACCACATCATAGACATAGATAGACTGAAGATCGGCTCTGTAGTTTGCAGCCGATTGAACGCGCGGTGAATGCTGTGAAATGCACCCAAAGATCGAAGCCTATGCAGCAGTTACCATTGACTGTGTACGTTAGGCAACGACGGGTCAATTTTATCATCGTTATTTCGGACAACTCGTAGTAAATAGAAAATACATTCTGCTTGAAAAATATGGCAAAATACCTGAAGAATACGATAGTAAACTTTTGAGTGAAATTATTTAAAATGGCAAAAACCATTTGCGCGAGATGAGCACTACATACCGTACCACAGTACGGCAATGAGTCTGGAAGTAGGCCTCACTAGCACGAGGCGTATGTGCAACTACCTGACTGCTAGTGCTCACGTACGACGAACTCAGGTGGTAAACAGATAATCGGCCCGCCGGGTGCCTGGAAAACTTTTGCCTGCATATTCGAAACTGTAAGATCAGTGCCTAGTGCTCAGTCAGACTGCAGAAACAACACCTGGTACAGAAAACGTGGGGTTGAGTTTCGGGCCGGTTGTGAGTTAGTGACAACAGCTAGGGCCTATCTGTTGACAATGATAGCGGGCTATTTACAAAATAATGCAGTAGGTATCGGCCTAATTAGGCTAACTTAGGAATTACGGTGGACTGGCCAAACCTTCAAATTATGTTGTGTTCAGTATGTATAGTTACACAGAGAATGGGTTCAAGAATATGCTTGCCTCCACACAAGGCAGCCTCCTCATGATCCAGGCACTTGCATCAGCCATATTTCACATGTTAATTGCACTTGAGGAAACTGCAGCAAAAGGGTTCTTGATGACCTCTATGAACACATTTTTGACTGTGCTGCTGACTTTTACCATATTTTTGTTTTGATCAAGACACTGTCATCATGTTACATTAAAATCAGAATGCATAACCTGGCTAAATCATCAACAGAACAAATCACAGCATCAAAGGTGAGGAAAACTCCAAGCAAATTTGTGCTGTTGAAACACCAGTGACTCAGAAAGGTCATGCTCTGTTGTCAGATCATGTCTAACATTCAGAACATGAACAGATTCTCGCTTGAATGTAGATGTTTATTCGAGCAGACCAACCTTGTTTTACCTCATGCATACTTAATGTACACTACGTAGCTTTTTTCTTAAAACTAATTACTACTATTTATTACTCAGTATATTTGAATATGTATGAAATCAGGAATCTTTGTATGTAGATGGAATAGATATGGTTGACTATATTAACTATTTTCTCAAAGAACATTGATTCCCTGAGACTTTACTGTGTAGCCTATGTGTATATGTGTAAGTGCATATGTGTATATGTATGGTTATGATATGGGCTATAACGCTAGGGCTCTTTGTTTTTTTTTTTTTTTCAAGGGTAATGCATTTCCGTTTTTGGCATATTCAGTAAACTATTAAAAAGGACTTTTTTGCTATAGGAAAATATATTTCCAAAGGACCTGCAAATTATCAATAGGATTTGCTGCTGTAAATATCCAAGATTATTATTTTTAACCTCTACTTAGCCCCATCTAACATCTAGCAATGCACATTGATAGACTAGACTTAGACTCTAATTTTTCCAATCGTAATTTCACCACTGTCTAATTCATTCATGCAGTGAATGTCCACCATATGGTCTATTAGTGGTTATTACTAGTCACTGTACCACTCACTATGCTAATCGCTATATTTCTTGAGTATTATCCCATGCATTATCTGTAACATCTGACAAAAGATGTTAAAATACACTGACTGTCCAAAATCACATTGGTGTATAATGTTATTTGCATTTCCTTTCCTGTATTTTATAATCCAAGAAAGTGTGCGTTATCTAATATCTACAAACATTTTACTGACTGATCGAAGGAGTGAGAGAAGGCGCAGAAGTCCTAACTGCGAAGTGCTTGAAAACAGTTTCGCCTTTACACACCACATCTTACCACTCTGGCTCCATTTTGATAGATCAATGTTGGGGATTTTTTCCATGTTTAGCCTTACTCCCCTTGCAAAGCTTGTTCAGAATTGCATTCAGACTGATTAGTCACTAAAAGGCCGACAAGCGCGTCAGCATGTAAAAACAATGCCTTTGTTTATCCGACTCCAAGTCCTGGGGCAACTTAGTATGTTGTACAGTGGCCAGCTGGCTAACATTTCAACAAAAAACCACTTTAAGAAATCCATCAGCCATTCCTACTGAGATAATGCCCACCCATTTGTTCTTAAAATAACCTGACTAAAGAAATGAATTTACAAATACCTAGCATCATCATTTCCATGACCCGTGCCTGTACCTATAGAATGTGTGATTTTTACCAGATGTTGACTCACACAATTTTTTTTTTGTTGGCAGCCAATCAACTTACTGAATTACACCAATTGCTAAATCTCCGCTACATCCTCTCCCAATTTACTTTCAAATGATTTAGCTTACTGATTTACATTCGCTTCTGATAATTAGGTACAGGCCATCCAGGTCTGCACCATTGCTGGGCCTTGGAGGGATTGATTTCTGCTCACAAGTATAACCATTAGAAGAAAAAAAATCAGGGCACTGCTGGCACAGTACATGTGCAGGCTGGGAGTGTGCCTAACAAGAACTCAGACCTCCAAAAAGGAGACCAAAGACTGAATGTGAATAATCCTGAACAATACACCAAACTGTGTCGTGATTCTTTTGCCAAAACTTGTATAACACCCCATTGATATTGTCGGTTGACTTAAAATTCCTTTCTATAGATTCTCATCACTTTTATTCCTTGCGAAGGCAACATGAATCTCTGCAGTCTGCACGGCCTGTGTTGTGTGTGTGTCTGTGTTTTGTGTGGTGTGCGTGCGTGTGACACCTCTTTTCAGCGCAATATCTAACGTACGCAAAAAGTTCAAATTAGGGGTATGTGGGTTGCACATAGGGGAGGATGACCTGCATATTTGTTTTGGGTGCCGTCAAGTTCATTCATGGTCATTAGAGGGCAAAGTTCAAAAAGCTGTCAGCACGATATTGAGAACGTGAGTATCTACCAATTCAAAGTTGGGGGGTTTTATGTGGTTTTGGTCCGGTACATGTATGTTGGGATTGCAACCCGATCGTTTTTGGTTTTTTTTTTTTGTTAAGGTCAAGGTCATTCAAGGTCACCAGAGGAATCGTCATATAATTCGGCAACGAAACATTTGAGAAAGACTGTCGTATGGAAATCGAAGTTCGCTCTGGGTGAAATACATCTGGTGAACGACTTTGAACTCATTTGACCTTTGACCTTTCGAACTCATTTGACCCTTTTGACCTGGTGTGATTTTGCATTTATTTTTTGTGATGGCCACATGCGTCTTGTTAGACAAACAAAAAAGTCATGACACTACCATACATACGATACTCATCACAAGATCTCGGTGAATTGGGAAGGTCAAGACAGCTAACACTGAAATTGGGATACATTTGGCATTTGACATCTGCTCATCAGATGATATCTAATTGAATGTTGTAAGATCTATTAAGTTCAAATTAAGTGTAGATCGGAATTACACATTATGAAGATGAATCCTATTGTTTCCAGTATCAGGTCAAGGTCATCCAGGAATCAGCATAGGACAAGCCTTATATACCTCTGCAACGATCTTGTACAGAGTGAGAACAAGCCTATAGCCAACCAATCAATAGGGTTCCTCCCCCGTGAAAACAGTACAACTTCTGAATTGTCTTTATTGTTATTCCTGATATTGTTTGAGTATTGGCCTAGCACCAATTATTTCCACCAGTGACGACCAGTACAACTTCTGAATTTTCATTTTTATTATATTCCTGATATGTGAGTAGGGACTAGCACCTGTGACCAGCCTCTATGTACTGTCCTTAGAGAAATTGAAAAATGTAGCCCCATTTGAAGCCTGCATCCTGCATTCATGACAACTTCCTAATTGCAAGGCAGAAGGGCTCTTCTTGCGTATATTCCTCTATTTAGTGTTTATTACTTTATGCAACAAAGTGTAGTGTTTGCCCCCTTAATAAAACAAAATCTGTGTTGCTTCCACTCCCCATCGCCAATACAAATACCCCCCCCCCCACCCCAGGGAGGACAGTACGGAATTCTTGAACTGTCATTTTAGTATTATTCCTGATATGTTTGAATAGTGGACTAGCACTAGTACCAGCCTATAGTACTCCTGATCAAGTAGCGGTGTTTGCTAAGGTGGGGGTGGTAGGTTTAATTTTGGTCTAACATGCATCCCCCCCCCCAGGTTCAATAGGCACAGCTTATGAAAGGAAAAATTGGAGCCCGTTTGAGCCCATGTTGATTGAAGCCTGATCATGCATTTATGAATGACAAATTACAATTGCAAGGCAGAAACCCTCAGTTCCTTGCGTTATCTTCCTCTCATTTAGTGGTAGTTTTACATTTAATCCCAGTTGGATTTTCTCAAGGAAGGTACAAAAGTGGGATTAGTACCATGGAGATCATGGGAGGTGCGGGGGGGGGGGGGGGCAAATGGGGACATTTTTTCCATACGCCTAATATATTACTCTGAGGGGGGAATGCCAGAAGGTTGGTGCTGAATTATGAAAACGGTTGATTATGGATCTTCAAATTTCCCATTTGACCAGTTAGTACAGCAGAAATGCACACCAGGAAATGTTCCGAATTCAATTAGAACACCTATGGCTGGCCCACAATACTCTTCAACCACTGCCGGAATGTGTGTGTATACTATAAGAAGCCATTAGTTTGGCTGGTCAACATTGTCCGGCCAATCCCAAAGGATTTAATCTCTTAAGGTGTGAGAATGTGAGCCGGTAAACACACTATAAAACTTTGACTGCTGTCGACATCAGGCAGTTCAGCGTGGAAATGGTCCATGGCACTGGAAAATGCCTCAGAGGACTGAGAGTGTGTAATCCAATTATTCTCTGTGGTCACTCGACTACGATTATCTGATTGTTTTCCTTTAAAGTAACACTTCTATCTAAGTACACTTACATGGGATGTAAATTACTGACAGGCAGGACGGACTATTGGGTATTATTACCTGTGATGTTAATAGACAAGCCCTAATGAGGGCCGGATGATTAAACTGTGGTGGTGTTAGATGTAGAAGCAGAGAGAGGGAAGTAGGGAGTTGGAAAAGAAGAAGAAGGAAGCAAGGGGCAAGGAAGCTTCTGGAAGTGATTTTTCGCTAGTGAGCAAAAAGGGGCATTACCCTTTACCCCAGGCAGAAATTAGGAATGGGTAGGGTTTGAGCGATAAAATATCGATCTTCGTCCCCAGTGGCCTTATAGATGGGTGTGACAGTCAATGAGTGACCTCATTTGGAAAAGTGGTGCCCGGGCGGGATAATCATATTTTGAACAATGTAAGAAGTCTACTGGAATCGACATTAAATGGCCAACAGAATTCAGGAATGTATCAAAAAAAAACATGGCTATATATTATTTATCAATATATCTTATATAATACATATATAGAATATATATATATATATAATATCTATCTATAATATATATATATTATATATATTATATATATATATATATATAGGTAATGTGATATTATCATGCAGCCAGATGTAGTTGGTATGGAGGTGCTGAAGGTTTGCTGCATGAGGTGAGCCATATTCCCACCAATGTATGGAGGGAAAAATGTGTGATTTGAAAGCCTTGTGAGAAGTTTAACCCTAAAAATGGCAATGGACATTGATGTGTGAACTGGTTAAAATTGGCTATTGATACAAGTATTCTAAACAGGTATGCACTTCTTGCCATTGGCATGACCAACTCTTGTACCCCACAAAAGGTGAGTCATGCACTTAGTGGGGGGTCAACAAAAGATGTGCACTACACTCAGTCACTTTTGTGCCTGACAAATCATGAGAAGTGTCACTCCACAGCCCTTAAAAGACCACAGACTACTCTGCGTATGATGAAACGATTGACTGCAATGACTTACCCTCCAGTCCATTAGGATTAACGACTATGGTACAATGACCAACATGGAGACACATCCTATGGAACTGAGTACTACAATGACTCACTTGTCCAGGGTAGTGGAGGGATGCAATTGACAATATTAGCCTGTATGACTTCTCTCTTCCCACACACATATACCCCAAACAATATATTTTGTTCACCATTTGTTGTGGGGGATGTTGGCGTTCCGATTCAAAGAACTGCACTTCATTCAATCTATTCCTTTGACCAAACCAGTCACTTCTGAGTGATAAATTCGCTAAAGTGATCCTCATCATTTAGCCTTGCCTGCAGGGCTGCCGATCAGTGTTACGGTCGCTGGTACTTCCCATACTGAAATAAACCGTGCAAGTCGGACACGTGATGGTAGTGCGCACAGCAAGACTCTCGTGGCAAAATACACAGCATTTCTTCGCCATTTGGATTTAATTGTTTGGTCAATTTCAACTGACCTCTACTGACATCTGTCATAACCATGGATGACTTGGAACATGTCTAACCACATTAGCCTAAATTGCTATCAGTGCCCATTCCTACGCCTGTGGCAGCGAACAGTGAACACACTTCCCACAGAAATGAATATCTTACATCGTTGACACTCATAGTTATAGTTGACCCCACTCACAATGTTACCATCAAAACAGCATTTATTGGGGGGTAGGGCGCAAAGCCCCCCCATTTCTAGGTCACCACTGAGGGATTAGGACGGACGAGATGTAATGTAACAAATCCTGTGGAGGCAGTGTCTAATGTAAACTAGGGCGAGATGCGATGAAATACAAATCAACACCCCCTGACAATAGGTTTTATTGTCACTAGTTCTGCAGAACTGGAGCTTCTGATGGATAAAGTGAACACTGCTCCGCAAGGATGGAGTATGTAAACAAACTTGTCTGGCAGCAGAGAGCTCAAAATAAGTTGGAAATTGGGGTAATTAATTAATTGGATTTAATAATTGCCATCTACTAACTATGCGAACATAAGTAGCTAAGGCTAGCCAGTAGCAAGGCTTCAGCACACCCACCAAGTTCAACCTGATCGCATGTATGGTTTAGAGTTATGAATGAACGTGACGAACATAAGGACGAACGAACGACGAACGACGAACGAACGAACGGAAGGTGAGACATGATGACTTGGAGAGCTGCTCTCCACCGCGCTAAAAACGTTGGAACTCACTGGTTATGACTCGTGACTTACCTTCACTCTTCAAGATCCAACTCTTACTTACCAGGTTTATTTTTCACATTATTACAAAAAAATCACTTCAATTGCCCCAGATGACTTTTTGACCTTGTCAAAAGAAAACATCTCTTGCGGGTAGTAAATATTGCAAGGTGATTGGGGTCGTTTTGGTGTCAGAGTGTCGGTTTGAGTTGGCAACACCCCATCTTGCAGGTTTGATGTAGCTGAGACGGGGCACATGTTGGGACGAAAGGCAAGAATCCCTTACTCATTCACCAAGTATTATTCAATTCGGACAATTTTGTGTGTTGAGCAAACCCATATGTGTACCGCAGGACTTCTAAACAGTTGGGGGTCACGTTGGGGGTAATTACCCCTTCTCCCAGTGGCTCCACTCTTGCACAGGTATGATACACAATACAATATGAGAATAGTATTAACATGATAATAGATTAAAAACATATACTACATTTCTTGACCAAACGCCTAAAAACTGAAAGGGTATACCATTTCCTTCCTAAACATAGGCTTCGACTTTTTCCTCCCAGCATTTGCATCTGCACCTTAACTCTGACTAACTGCCAAATAAGCACCAGTTCGGAATTCGAGATAGCCTTGACGCGCATGCATCATTGTCCCCCCGTGCTGGCATTGTGACAAATTCTGTGCTGCTCGGACCATTCGCCCACAGTATTTTAATTTATGACTGAGTCTTTGAGAATTAAACTTCACTTTAATTACTACCCTTGTTGTTATCATAATTAATTTCAAATCGTGGCTCTGCCATACGACAACAAGTTTTGTTATATTAGTTCCTAGCATTCCCTGTATGCTAATTAAATAAGGAACGAGAAATTCCGCAAAATGTGATAACTGGTTCTGACTCCGTTGTCATGTGTCCTACGCACACGTTCGAGATCTATATTTGGGTAACCTTGTGTAGAATGGAATATCCGCCTTAACCTGTTAATGTATAGCGCGCAAGAGCGGTGTTGATTGGTGTGCCTCTCCGATTTGGCAGTCTGGGGTAGTGGATATATTCACTGCTCATTCTGAGGGTTCTCATAGTTTGTTAGTTGACCTAATAAGTTTCCTGGGAATATTTTGACAGATTTCCCGTATTTATTTGTTGGAATCAGCTGGTTTTTAACAAAGTTATTGCATTTTTCGTACTGAATAATTTGGCGAGCTCAGGAGCCACACAGTAGAACCTATAGACGCGGACGGCACGTATGTTCACATATAACACATACCATAGTCCAAGGGTAAGAAGAGAGGAAGAAAAATGTTTTTATACAGTATTTTCGTAGGTCTAATCAACCTAATCAAACTGGTTGTTGCGTAAGAGAGGATTTGCTTGTGGGCAGCTTATATAACGCATGTAAAATGGTCAACAGGTTGTCTGGTTTACTCGTTCCTCAGTGCTTCATTCTAACAGGAGCTATTATATGATAGAATTCAATCAAATTCATCGAACATCAAACACATCAGATTAAGAAAATGTTAACAGACCATACCTACTGAGTTTGGCAAAATCTTACCAAGTTGAAATTTGGAATAAATTATGCAAATTAGGCACATATACTGACCTCTACTGACCCACAGCTGTACCTTGAAAATGATCAAGATCAAAGGTGGATCACATCTACCAAGTTTTGTGGTAAATCCAACAAACTTTCAAAAATTGCATAAATTATGCAAATTAAACTCATTGAATTACCTCCAGTGAACCCGACATCACTTTTTAAATTATCGGGAACCATGTAGACAACATCACCAAGTTTCGTGAAAAATCCGGCAAACTCGAAAAATTCGCATAAATTATGCAAATTATTAGATTTAAATATAATAGGCATAAACAATAAATTACAGTAAGAGAAGCTAATTACCCAGCTTAAATAATGACTTTGCTGCCCAAAATCCAATCAGATCGTGTACACCCAACCCCGTTGCTAACACACAAAATTTCGTCATAATCGGCGTCACGGTTTGTGAGAAATCCTGCTAACGAGAAAGTGTGACATACACACACACACACAGGTCACTCACACAAACTGTTAAGAAACATTCGTTTTCCCCCGGCCAACAGTCAATGGATATGCCCCACTCTTCACAATACTTCAACAAGAGTACAGGAGTGGGTATGACAGTGGGGCCATGGGGGTTTGAAGTATCTATTTAAAGTACATTGTGTTTAGTTGGCCTGCAACGGACAATATTCCCTCTAATGTAGGCAAAATTTTACTGTACAAAACTACGAACTGTCCAGTGAAACCATTTTTTCGAGAAGAACATTATTACCTGAGGGCACATTGGTACTACTCTCTCAATAGTTTCTGGGGTTGAATAGGAAGGATGAGGATAGGGCAATGGAAAACTCTGTTAGAGTTAACTAAAAAATCAATATGGGGACAAAGGCCACATAGATGTGGGTCAGCAGCCTGTTCGTGTATAGGCAATATTTGACTGCACTGACAAACTGACTACGTGTAAACACAACATTTTTTTCAATTTGAATCTCGAGACAATATATAATAGAGAGTACATAGTGATACTAGGCTTTACTTCTCAGTCAGACTTCCTTTGAAAGAGATGACGTTAAATGGGAAGCATTGGGTATGTGAAAACAAAATTACAGCTGTTCATGTAGGCAAAACATTTTATTGTACACAATGACAATGTCATATATGTCAATAAAAAAATTACTTCGTCAAGAAGGGCACTGGACCTGAAGAACCAATGACAGTAATACTTCTTTCCGTCAGATTGTCCTTGGAGGCATGGGGTAAAATGGGAAGAAAAGGGCTCTAAACCAGATCAATGAGAGCGTTACTAACAAGGTGTACCTGGAGGTAAGAAGCCATGCTGATGCGGCGTCAGGTGTTGCGTGAAACCAAAAGGTATCGTATAAATGGCTGGATACGAAACACGCTGCGAAACTGAGCCGCACAAACATCGACCTCCCAGAGGTAATTATTTTGGTGAATTTCTTGATCAGAGGTTTTCTTATTCTGTACAGTATCTGTACTAATCTATTCTAATCTCGTGCGCTAGCACGTTACCCCATTTCGGTTTGCGAGGTAAGTTTCCCAAGCAATGCCTTTTTTGTCTAAAACAATTCTAGGCAGTTACCTAATAATTCTGAATGACATGGTCATCCCTATAGTCCCTGTTCGTGCCACTTGTCTTCGGTGACAATAAACTGTCTCCATGTGCCCCCAGATACAGCGTCTGTTAGGGGATCCGGTTCGTGGTAGATCCATGCCCCCACAGGTGGAACTCCCTCCCCACGCAGTATCAGCAGGACGCGCCGACATTGGATGCGTTTAGGCGGAAGCTTAAAACTCATCTCTTCCCCTTGGCCTTGGGACATTGTAAAGCGCATAGAAGGCGTTTAGCATATGGTGGCGAATTGTTGGGCTATATTATTATTACTAAGTGTGATCACCTGATATGATGGTTTGGGGATGGTGTTGTTGTGGCAGCTGATAACTCAGTAAATGAAACGAACTGAGATATGGGAAAAAGGGAACATCAAGAAGGCATTTGAACCATAGGCATTTAGTTCTGCAAAAAATCTGACCAAGTTAGAAATTTGCATAAATTAATGCAATTAGCCCGCATCGAATGACATCTAGTGGCCCGGATGTATACTAAAATAGTTCTTAAGGCAAAAGGTATTAGCATCCAACTTTCATACTAATCTAATGGAAAACTTTAGAATTTCCCATAAATTATGCAAAGTAGAACCTCTAAATGACCTCTGGTAACCCCGAGTTCTCACTTTTAATTTGATCGGGACTAAAAGTGGGACATATTCACCAAGTTTCGTGAAAAATCCGAAACTTTGAAAAATCGCTAGATGTGCAAATTAGATAGGCCGTATTATGACCTCCAGTGACCTCGACTCCACCTTTTAACGGTCATTGCACCTGACAAGCCAGAACACATCCACCCAAGTTTCGTGAAGGTCCGGTGAACTTTCGAGAATCGACAAAAAAAAAGCAAATGAGACTACTTAATCAGCATCGTTTTGCTGAAAAGCTAATCAGTAGGCCTACATCGACCTGTCATACTGCTTCTATGTAACGAACCACATCATCATAACCTAGAAGGTTTTCCCGGAATCCTGCTACGAACAAGAACAATTGAAATACATAAATATGGCTAATAAACCCATCTCAACCTAAAGTCTTGGTACGAACTCTAAATCAGATATCTTACACCAACTCGGTGCCCACACCAAACACTCGTCCAATCCGTCGTACAGTTTAGGAGGAATCACTGATAACGAGAAAGAACTGGCACACACATACACACACACACCGCACAACACACAATGATTCTACACACACGCCAACGTAATGCTGAGTTCTCTTATAAATTCAGCAGGCGTGCAAAAGAAGGAGGGGTTGAATGGGCTATCCTCACCATAAGCATTGTCATAGCGAATTAAAATTCACTCATTTCACACCGTTGGGGTGAGATATGCTCCCTCCCCAACCCTTCCCGCGGTGCACTAGACAAATTCGGATTGTTGACCAGGTAACACTATATTTTGGCCACCACGGACGTCATTCAATTCCTACAAATCATCAAGAACTGAACAAACATCTCAACAACGCAGCATGCGTGCAAGAACTTCCATATTTGGGGTGAGGGCTTCTGGTATGTCCTCCTTCCACCTTTGCTGTACTAGAAATCTACAGACCATTGGGCGTATGCAGGGCATTTGTTGTGGAACTTCTGCTGTTTGAGCATACTAGTTGCTTTTTCAAGGAGTTAACTTCTTTTTTTTTTTTTTTTTTTTTTTTTTTTTTTTTTTTTTTTTATGATCACGTGACCCAACTTTGGGGTCACAAAACGTTTTCCCCACACATGAAATTGCTCGTCACTGATTTGCAACCCCCCCCCCTCTTTCATTTGCTCTGACTTAACCCCCAAACTTTCAACATGTAGTTGCCATCCTTTACGTGCTAGATACGCTGTATTCCCTTCACCCGCCACCATCCAGTGCAGATGCACTCGCAGCTATATTGAGAGGGCGCCAGACCGGGTCAAATCGGAGGGTGCGTTTCTGGTTCAGGTCTTTCAGCAGGGGGTCCTCCAGAAAGTTTCGTGTTAGGGGCGAGTCTGGCCAAAACCTCCGGCTGATGCTCGCATTGCCAGACGGAACAGCGCCGCTAGGTAGCCAGGGGAACAAATGGGCTCTCCGTTCCAGCCCAGTGTACTCTGCATGTCAGAGAAAATGAAACCCAATTTCGGAACCATATAGAATTTAAAGCCTCCATTGGCGGGGTGGTAATGGCGAGTTATAACGGTGTTATTTAATATATGACATTAGTGTACGTTATTTAGGAAGGACCTATCCGCTGTCTCCAACAAAACTACCTGTCATCGCTGGGTTGGAGAAAAGGTAGAATTGAAATGGTGGCATACCTGTCATGACTCGCCTTTGTTATGTTCATCTGTTATATTAAGTTTTGTGAAACAATAATGTGACGATGATTCCCATCCCATGCTACTACGACAGGGAGTTAATGGCCTGTTGTAGAGTGACTACTGGTTAGTTTCTAATAGTTTACAACTTGGCCATTTTACTGCATCCACAGATTAATCACAGCCACACTGTTAGCCAGCGTCTTTTTCCCTGTGCTAATTTTCAAGTATCCAGGAACAAGTTTTTGAGAGTTTGTCAGATTTTAGTCCAGGAACGCAAGCTGACGTCATTGGTATTACAGAATCGTGGTTTTTTTTTGAACAGTGATATTTCCACGCCGAAGTTCATACCTCCTGGTATGTTTTTTATAGGCAAGATAAGGACCATACTCTCCGTGGCATTGGTGGTGGATTTTGTTGTATGTGAGTCTGACTTGAATATTTTTGAGAAGTCCGATATTGGTGTGAGTTTTTGTCACTCTGTTTGGTGTTTAAATTCTTTCTAACTCATCTGGTATTCCCAGTTCTTTAGTAGTTTGCGTTGTGTACCGTGTTCCCAAATACTCGGAAAACAACAACTCTCTCGTGGCGCCATGGTTTTCGACGTGTTTCCTGGTAAGAGTACAATCATTATGGGTGATATTTCAATTATCCAGATAATTTCCTGGTCTGGATTGTACGAGTGGCAGTCCATGGAATCTTGGCCTTTTTCAATGTCGCAAGATTGTTTCCCGGTTTCTCAGCCATGTTACATGTTCCTTTCCTACCAGAAGCAATCATAAGTTTGATTTGTTTTGATCCAGTGATCCGATGCTGTAGATAATGTAGAGAGCTTGGGTAAGTCGGTGGCCATGATCATCATATGTTAGCTTTCAATGTTCTTGTTTCGTCATATCCACATAGTGTAAGCCTTGTTCCTCTTGTTTCGCGAGGCCAATGTCATGGCCTTCCCTAGTTTTTAAGCGAACTAGATTGGCGTAAATTTATAAAGTACGAATGCTGCGGACTCTTGGAATGGTTTTCATTGAAAAGGTTAACGAGGGGTTGAAAGTTTACGTTCTTTGGGAGGACACGTCGCATAAGAACAAGCGGCCCTTCTTTGGATGAATAGGGATTTGCCTTCCTGGCCATCAACTAAATCGACATTTATGGCGACCTCATCGTTCTTCTGGGTCCGAGTCTGATCTAGAGCTTTTCAACGTTCAAGCAAACGCTTGTCAGCGGTTAGGTTCTGGTGCTAAACTTGAATTTTTGAAGAGGCAGATTGCCTCTAGTATTAAGGAGAATCCTCGTGCCTTTTTCTCTATGTGAGGGGGAAGCAGAAATCCAGGACACAGCATTGGTCCTTTGAATAGATTCCGACTCGGGTATTACAATCAGCGTTAGCCAGGTATGCTAAGGTTCTCAAAATTATTTCTCGTCTTTTTTACACAGATAACTTGGATAATTTTGGGGACCTAGTTGTCGGGGTTTCTTCGCGAGTATTGGTAATATGGTGGGCTCGCCTGGTTTAGTAAAGCGAACTGCAGAAGCTCAAAGTGATAAAGCTAGCTCCTGGTCTGACGAATTGTTTTCCCTTTCTTACAAAAATCCTTTGTCTACGAGTTGTCTTTCCATTAGCTATTATTTCCAAAGACTGCAAGAAGGTATTTTCCGGATGATTGGAGGAGAGCAAATGTTTCTTCTTCTTCTCCTATTTTCAAAAGGTAACGGTCTCTTCCTTGTATTACAGGCCAGTCAGTTTACTAGTGTGTCTGCAAGGTAATGGAATCAATCATTCGGGATCAATGGTTGATTATTTAAATGAGCATTGTCTGATGAGGGATTCTCAGCATGGGTTTAGGGAGAAATCGTCGTGTTTGACCAATCATTCGTGAATTATGGAAGTGTTACTGTTTGTTGACAACGTCAATGCTGTGATAGAATTTTCCAATTTCTGAACTTTCAGAAAGCTCTTGACAAGGTTCCCCATGATCGTCTCTTCTCCAGTTGGAGAGCTTTGGCATTGTCGGGGAATGTCCTTAAGTGATTCGTGAGTGGCTTCAAAATAGGGAACAACCAGTTGTCATTATTGGGCGTTCGTCTCCTTTGTCAAAGGTCACTAGTGGTGTCCCCCAGGGATCGGTTCTCGGGCCTTAACTTTTCTGGCGTAATAATGACGATCTTGAAGGTCTGTTCATTCCAGGGTTTAGAAGTTCGCAGACGATACCTAGTTGTATCAGGAGGTTGTTCCGAATGAATATGCTGACCTGTTAAAGGGATCTGGATATATTTCCAAATGGTCCTTCCGACTGGCAAATGTTTTTCAATGTCGAAAAGTGCAAAGTTTATGCATGTTGGCTTTCACAATGCAACGCTTCCTTCAAGTTAATTGGCCAAATTATTCAGGAGGTGATTTCACAGCAAAAAATGTCTTGGGGTTTGTTTTTGGGGGATTTCTTCTTTGAAACTTCCAAGCAGTGTGCCGCAGCTGCTAGAAGAGGTAAATTAGACGTTCACTTCAGTGCCCTTGATAATGAATATTGTTGTCAGGCTGTTTCAAGCAACGGTTGATACCCGCCACCGGAATATTCTGTCAAGTGTGGAATCCATACACTACTTGGAAAAAGACAAAGCAATGTTATTGAAAACGTTCAGCGTAGGGCAACTAAATGATTCACTGTCTGAAAATTTATCCTACGATGAAAGATTAAAGCGTCTCGTCTCCGGCTAACTACCATGGAGCTGAGGCGAATTTCGTTTCAAGAACATCTTGAGTGATTTTTCAGGAATCACGGGCGAATTATTGTAGTGGTTTTGGTTCAGTTTTTCCTTTCCTGGGATGTTGTGGCTCCGGGTCGTTTTTGATGATTTTGTTTCTTCCTGACCTTATTCACTACACTAAAACTAAACTAAAACTAAGTTAGGCCCCCTCCCCAACCCTTCAAGTGTGGTTAAAGGCCTCTTCACACGAATGCCTCTGGAGGGCAATGTGGAGAAATCTGCTTGAAGGTGTTTGGTGTGCGAGAGATGACTTCCCCTAAGGGAATGATCCTCTCACCTAATGATAGGGGTCTATTTCCATTTCATAAATACCCATATTTGTGATGTAAGACGAACTTCAATCATCAATATCATTAAATATTTTTCTTAGGTGTTTCAAAAACACCAATCAAATTTTGGATTTTCTCACGTGGAAAGTACATGTTACGCTGACGTTACATTGTCAGCCGAAAACTCTAATATTAGAGTTATAAAAACAGAACTAAATCAGCGTTGTTATGATTTTTCCTAATGTACTTAAGACAGTCAAGTAATTGAATACAAGCTACAAGATTTTTACTGGTGCTGCCACATGAAAAGTTTTGTTGAGCCTTTAGGTGACTCCACACTAAAGATTATAGCGTAGTCATAGACTGTATGTGGATTATTCAACATTCGTCACTCTTTGCTGACGTGCCAACCCTACATCCTTTTTTTCCACAATGCCAGTGGTGAACTTATGCCAGTAACAACCTTATCAAGTACAAGCCTAGCCTAGTTATTACTCACAACTTCATATTCTACTTACACAAGCTACACACATTCAATAAAAGTCCTAAGTAAGGCTTCGCGCATGATATTGGCTGGTAGTGTTTAGGCCCTTTTTATTTCTTGCGGCGACTGTGTACCCGTAATTTGTAGATTTGTAATGTGAATTTTTATGTCGCCAGGCTAGTGGTGGCAAGCTGAGGGCCTAACGTTAGGCAACCTAAGCCTAAGGTCCGGAGCCTTCACTTCAGCCTACGTGTCAGGTAACCACCGTAATCCAATGCCTACAATTACTATTACCTAACCGCTTCAGAAGTCGAGAACTTCGTTCTGTGACGCGTGCCGTATCGTAACGTACCTGTCTTTAATTTCAATCATTCACAATTGAATGCCGCCCTGTACAAAACGCAAGACGCAGTCCCTGCTGCACTAGATGCGCCCACGTACGATTTGCGTGCAAGCCTACCGACTGTGTCAAGTCGGGGCAATTTGGGTCTGTCAACTTGTTGTTGTTGTTTGTTTTGTTGTTATTTTTTTTGGTTGTTGTTATTGTTGTGTTTATTGTTGTTGTTATTGTGTTGTTTCGTCTTAATGACCTCGGGTCATAGTATTCTAATGACGTCGAAACGATTACGTAATCGCTCCGCCCGAAAATCCGGGTCATAGGCTATAATGGACGTCAGACGATTACGTAATCGCCCGAAAATCCTCAATATCCTTCCTCCCGTCCAACATTACGCGCCTGCCGAAATATTTTCAATGATTTTCTTAGTCCGCTTAAAAATATAGCAAAGTATTCCATGCGTTCAACGCCATCAGGGCGCCTGTAACAAAGATAAATTGCGTGTCAACCATTACCACCGGTCGATCAGGCTACTAACAATTTAGAAGTGGTTCCACAAAGCTTTCGTGTGTGTTGCCACCTTTAACTGTGGATTTCCGGGAACCCCTTTTTGGTCGAGGGAATTTGATTGATGCCGAGGTAACTGAAAATGACCAGTTGACAGGGTAATCGTACCTAAATTACCAATTCCGAGGATGGCATCTATTTTGAAGTGGTTTTTATTCGTGGAATTTAAGGAGTCGTCCGATATCGTTCACCGCCATGAATATAGGCTCCTATGTGCTGTTTTGTAAGGCCCCATTTTAGTTCCTCGTCTTACCTGTCGACGGGATTCTTTAACCATCGTAGAAAGTTGACAACGCCCCTGGCGCGGCGATGCTCCCCGGCATCCACCGTGAACGTCTCGGACTTCCAGTCCCTGCGTACAAAATGAACAACAATGACTCCTAGTAGAAGAATTTACACTAGTTTGTAACCTTTTTTTCGTTTCAAAGCAATGCGTCCGTCCCAGCAGCGGGCGTTAATTTACAGGCTATGTCAATAACGTCACTACAAACAAAATAAGACGCAATTTCACGGTATATCAACGACATAAAAGTGTAAAAGTGTGCCTATATACCGTGACACGATTTTCAATGAGACTAATGATGCATGCATTGCAAACGCCAACGGAAAATTCAACCGGGCGATTTCCACTCTTATGATTGGCGTCCCTCTGTTCTCCCTCCTCCCTAATGATGATTGGTTACGGAGCAGCACATGCACACCTGCTCGCAGTTCTTAGCATGAAATGTAGCAG
Organism: Sclerodactyla briareus; assembly: GCA_026419785.1. Lineage (NCBI taxonomy): Eukaryota > Metazoa > Echinodermata > Holothuroidea > Dendrochirotida > Sclerodactylidae > Sclerodactyla > Sclerodactyla briareus. Next base: position 32,768 of record JAODTK010005605.1, on the reverse strand, counting down.
ACGCAGAGTTCTGCATGACTCTTTACACTTCAATTCAAATTTTTGGCCTACGCCCAATTTTGTCCTTTTGCATTTCCCCCTGCTCAGTGGTTTGAGGATTGCGGGGTGCCGCCCCGGAAGAAGATGAGATTCACTGATAGTAATATTTTGTTTCGTATATTTTCCCCCCATTATATCTTATTTTGACTATCTGATTTAATCAATTCGCGCTCCCCTACGGGAACACTTCGCATTTTCAGTGAATGTGGGCGATCTCGCATCCCACAGTTATCATCAGAAATGGAGGGAGGGTGGGGGGGTGTAATTTTTTTTCAATAAATATATTTCTTAAATGTACATCACCGTAGTTTTCATTAGGTGCGAAAAGTGTTTCGCGAATCAAACTTGTGGGGGATTCCCCTGGCCCCTATCTGGCTGCGCTACACTATTCAGCAGTTCTGTGTAGTTGAACTTTGGTCTCAATGATTGGATTCTTAGAAGCTTCGTGTTTCAGCCGATTGAACAATGAAAGAAAATGGATCAATACCTTATCGATATACTGCAATGCATCCTTGGCCTCTGGTCCCAGGACCTCGGCGGGCCAGGTGGGTAAAATACGGACCGGCTCCTTCCTCTCCTCAAACTGGATACCAATCCATATAAACATGCATGTCAAAATGTATAGCAATACTAAAAGAGGACTCGTAAAATGACATGATATTATGATGTCCTAACCTTTTTTTTCGTCGGCGCGTTCCCTGAGAGTAGTTACCGGTATACCTGCCCGAATTGCCCATCTTGGAAAAGATCCCCATAAACAGGATAAATAGGACGGGAAAGCAACCGCCATTATTCCGAATATCGGCATTCGAGAATTGCGGCATTTCCGAGGATTGTCCATACAAGGATTCTGACAGTTGATCGCCATAATTTCTACAAAATATGTATACAAGGTCTAAATACATAAATCATGATGCGAATATGATTAGCCTTATTGCTGAAATAAATTCGTTTCCATTGGAAGCTCATACCGGTATAAATCCTGGTAGCAAGGTCATGCCCCGATTGACAGAAAAGAAACTATTGTTCTCAATAGGCCAATGACTTACAAAATACAAACCATGCTATTATTGGTACCGTATATGCACATTCGTGCAATCAGTTTCCAAAACGATTAATGTCATTTCTCCGTGGACTGCCGGCCTACTGACGTTCAGACTACACTGAGCGATGATAATGGGAACGTGAGTATTTTGAAAATCGCAGTATACCACAATTCAGGCGACTGCATGTTATTTTGTTGACGGGGAACATGGCTAACCCCAACATCCTAACTTTATATTGCAACCGTATGGGGGACAATCAACCGGTATACGTAATTGATCGCGGATAACTGGGAAGTCCCGGGAGGAGGTGTTTGTTTTTGGTTTTCTTATCCGTCAACGATAACTTGTTCAGGGACATGAGAAATTTACTCAAGGTGCCCCGCCCGACATGGAATAACCATGCCGAAGCAGGGCATTTCTACAAATCTCCTGAATGCGAGTCTCGCGGTTAAGGCGAAAATTTCCAAAAAAGCGGGATTGGGGGTGGTAAAAAACCATAAATAAGCCCGTTTTCAACGGGAAAAATGAATGGGAAAGTGTTCCTTCGGGTTTTGCAGACAGTAGATAATAAAACCCTGCAAATAGCGGCAAAAATTCATTCCAAAAAAGGAACGAGCACAGAGTAAGCAAAAATACCACGCGTGCCACGCGGCATTAAGGGCCGCATCCCGCCAAACGGATTATTTGGAAATCTCCTTTTATTATAAAGGCCTTTTATGTCAACTTTTGTGGTATTAAATATTTTTAGTTAATTCCGGATCACCCCATACATCTTTGTTTCCTCGAAAAAAGTTGTTCTGTATTCGCAAAATGCGATTTTCAAAATTATACCGCACCACCGCATTCGCACTAATGGGAATCTCGCCTTTACTCTGAAGGCAGTCACATTCATATTCCACTCATTAGACATCAATACTAGTATAATATACTGCAAGATGAACTTATCATATTCGAGTCACGTTTCGACGTCCGAACCCCCGCACCATGCGATTCTAAGGTGGTAACGAAAGCATAACACCAACGTCATCTATCCGGACCTGAACTCTACATGGACAGCTCCTTACAATGGAAAGTGCAGATCCATCATATGTCCAAAACATTATCTTCCCATGGTGGCGACATCAGTCAGTTGAGGAAATACCTGGATAAGATTCTACGAAAGATTGGTTCACGCAGGTAATGAGCATCTGGCTCGACTACGGTAACTCTCTACTATATGGTCTCCTTTCGTCCTCGATTCATCGACTTCCAGCGTCTTCAGAATACCGCTGCGAGAATTGGTCACAAAATCGCCAGATCAGATCACATGACACCTATTCTGAAATCTCTCCATTGGGCTTCCGGTTGCAGTACGATCCAATAACTCCTCTGCTCACGGAACTTGATGTAAGACCTTGTCTACCTCTCGCAATCCCTACAGCACAAGGTCACAATCTCGCCCATTTGATCCCAATACCAGCATCTCTTGAAAGTTCCTATCCCCGAACTTCACGTACGGATACCGTGCCCTCTCTCGCAGGGACCAGTCCGCTGGAGACAGTCCACAGTCCACCTACGTTCTCTCCATCGTTTAGCAACTTCAAGGAACATCCTAAAACTAACCAATTTTCCTGTCGTATTATAACTAATTATCTTGCTCCTTTTGCCCTGGCAGCGCATTGGAGCAGATTTCAGTTCTGGATTCTGCGCTTAATACAAGACTTCTACATTATTATTTTTTTATTATTATTATTATTATTTACATCTCCTCCACAACTCTCGTGGTTGGTTGTAATCTATTCTTCTTCCTTGACCTCGGAATCCTACCGGATTCTGGGAGGTCTAGTGTTTTCGGCCGGAGTATTGAGCGGTGCTTTCGTACTTCGTGATTACCACGTATGCTCAGTATGTGTTGGTCAATTCTGGGTGTGGTAGCTCCTAGTGCGTCCGATCACTACAGGAACCACTGGGCTTGCAACGTTCCACATCCCTGTATTTCGAGTTTCAGGTCCAGTACTTGTCATCTTTTCTTTCTCGTTCCTTCCGTTATGTAGGTATCGTACGGGACGGCTAAATGCTACTATTGTCGCAGATTTAGACTCTTTGTTCGACGATTACCAGTCAGAGGTCTTCTCTTCTGTCTGTTATGACCCTGTCCTGTTCTGATTTCGAATACCCAGAGGATGTTTTGACCTCGCATTCTCTTCCACCTGGCTTTGGTTCGTGAAGCCACAGACCTGTTGTGTGGGTCAGTCGTAGTGCTGGGCGATTTGTCCTGGTGCAATGCAGGGCTACGTCATTATGCCTTTTCAGGTACATGGCTCCGGCCCAGTTTCTGCATGCCGTTGTTAGTGGCTGACAGTCTCATTTTGCCTCATTGCAACATTTTGCCCTTTAACATCATTGGAGGTACGGAGTATTCTGGCTCGATGGTGCTTGGTGTTGAGGGCTGGTCCTGGCGCAGCTGTTTTATTAGTTCTTCGTCCTCAATCTTATCTCAGCCCTGTGCATGTGGTCCATCTGTAAGCGAATTCCTGATTCGTCACGTCTTTTCACTCTCTCGGTCATTGACCAGCTTTGTTTTCTGCAGCCATTCAACCCGGTATTCTGCGCAAACCAGTTAAGTTTGGTAGTTTTTCTGGTCGTTGGTGGTTAGTGTCCTTTCCTCCCATCTAGCTTGGCCACACAGCGGCTAGCAGGGGGTCACTATCCACTCTCTGTCGTGACCCGTACTCTCTGAGTGCTGCACACTCAATTTCCACTGATGCTCGGACCTCTCTTAGACCCTTCCTCCGCATTTCTGGGGAGATAGAGTCGTGTACATCTGCTCGGGGATGTATACCTCTGTACATGGTGAGCATTTTCTTCTTCCTGTCCATTTCTGTTAGTTCGTTTTCGTGTCCAATGATGACCCCAGCCGTGTATGTTATGACTGGTATGGCGTAGGTGTTGCGGCTGTATCTTTTTCTGGCCATTCAGTTTCGTTTCAGCACTTGCCGTACTCGATTTCTGTAGTGTTGCCCCCAGCCCTTCACTCCTCTCGCAATTCTCCATGTTCTGGAGACTCCCGAGTACTTGTACCCTTCGTCACGTGGACGTTTCTGATCTTTCCGACATTTAGTCGGTTATCTTGTCCTTCCCTTGGAGAATTTGTCTGGCCATTTGTCTTGCCAACTTCATGCCGATGTCGGTGCTGAAGATTCGCACTGTGTTAATTAGTGGCCTCTATCTCTGTTCTCATTCTTACGTACAGCTTCCAGTCATCCATGTAGAGGAGGTGTTGATCTTCTGTCCCGGTAGTCAGTTTTGTATCTGGATGGAATTCCGGAGTATGTGTCTGATTGTGTTGAGGGCGACACGAACAAGGATGGGTGATAGAGCATCCTCTTGGAAGATCCCACATCTGATATTGATCTTCACCAGATGTTCACCTTCTGACGGTAATGGCGGTTGACCATTTCGCATGGAATCTCGGACCAGGTTGCATATTCTTTGGTCGACCCCGTGCATGCTCCCATGGTCTCTAGTAATCCCGTATTAGGGACTGTATCATATGCCTTCTGGTCGTCAATCCATGGGACCTGCCAGAATTCGTACGTCCCGTCTAAATCTCCGCATGGTCTTATCAAGGAGGAGATGGTCCCTCGTGCCCCTACATCCTGGGCGGGCTCCTTTCCTGTTCGTAAGCTGAGGAGCTCCTTTTCGTGGATGTGAGTCGATATGGTCGGCTAGAATCCCTGAGAACTCTTTCCACATTGTGGTAGACCTGTGATGTATCGTAGTTGCTTGGTTGCGTGCCTTTCTGGGGGTCTTTTTGGATCATCAACGGTCCGTCCAGTGGGTTAGTCCAGCCAAGGGGTATTCTAGTCGGTCCTCAATATCTCTTGCATCTTTCTCTTATTATTTTATTATTATATTATTATTATTATTATTTTATTATTATTATTATTATTATTATTATTAGCTGCACTGATGAGTCTAAAGAGCGAACAGGACGTCTGCAGATTTGAGATAATTATTATTTTATTTTTATTATTATTATTATTATTAGTAGTAGTAGAGCAGAGGTAATAGTAGTAGTACTGTACTAGTATTAGTATAGTATATTAGTAGTAGTAGTAGTATACGTTTCGGCACTTACCCCAACCAATCTCCCACTGCAGCCCGTTGGCAAGAACCCAACAGGGCGGATTGCCGAACGCTGTTTTACTGTCCACACCACCGATGACTGGTCCGCTGTCACAGTCCTCTCTACCTGCTCCTCATTACTACCGAATATCTCACACCAGGTAAATCCTTTCTCCCGCCAAATGCCTATGAAAGGTTTGGAGGTAGTGCAGGCTCATATAATCGTTTGAACTATTAAATTCTTTTTCAGTTTCGGATCAGTTTAGGTAATATCCAAACTGTGGCAATATTTCATGATGCGGGCGCGGTACGCCACACGGATTCACATAAGCACAGACGCGAAAAATTTCCCAGTATGTTGTGAATGGTTGGCTGAGATAGACTTCATAGTCCATCGTTGGTGTCAGTCGGTGTGTGATGTCTATTTCACACCGAAAACCTAGTTATAGTTCCCCTCTGTCGTCGCGGTCAGTTGTTATGATGTTACTAGAGAGAGCTAATTGCTGTTCAGGTTACATATTAGATGATGTTACTATCGTGTTGACTGTCATGGGGGTGAGCTCGCCGCTCCAACGCTGCACGTAGAGGTGTGCCAAACAACCTCCCTGACGAGAGCTACACATCCTCCAAGCACAAAACTTTTCACAGATTCCTCCCATACGTATCAACAATTGCATCCGAAAAGATGGAGTATGGTTACTTTCTCGAAGCCGTGGGTAAAATAGCCTTAATGATAGAGATAATGGGGAAATCTCCGTCTGTAAACCCTAGCTGTTCAGTGATGAGCATGCTCACTTCCAACCGTGGAAAAAGCTTATTGTACGCTCGTTTGTTCAATGCTCCCAAAAGTGAGCTGATCGTTTTCCCAATTGATTCGATTGGATTGAAGATCGGCTGAACACCTGTTTTCCGGTTGGGGCATACCTGCATGCTGCGTCGTTTCCCCTATGACCTCACCGCAATCCTGTCACGGGAGGGGAGGGGGCATGGATTACAATTGCTTTATCAAAGGTGGCATCACACGAGATTCTGGGGCAAACCTCGAGCAAGCACCACTCTCAAATCGTTGAAATACTCTTGTCATTAGGGAAATTTTACTATCTAAATCTGCTCGCATAACTCTGCAACGGACATCACTGTACAGGAGGTATCGGGTCTTCAATGTTAACTTAACATTTTCTTTTATATGTGAAAATGGTAACTGCAATAGTGTTAACAACAGACTGACAGAGGTTATATCGTGGAGAAGGAAAACATATCTAAAGTTTTCCACCAAAGTAAACCATCAAACCTAACAACCAACTATAGCAATCCTCTCTCATAGACTAAATGATTTCGGAGTGAAGAAAGCAATGTGTGAATTTCATAGGAGAAAACAAAGATTGTCTGTAGGGTGGTGCAAGTATATGGACACATTATCATTGCCTGACTGCATGCTGTGATTGCTTTTCATCTTGCGCAATACAATGCAAAACTTCGAAGGACAGTAATTCCGTAACGGAAGTCCGTATTAACTTCAGGTTAGGACTGCGGCATTGATTTTTTTTCTCCAGCTAATATATTAGCCCCTCTCTATATTTCATCCTGCAGGGTTGGCCCTTTAATCTCCTTGAAACGGAGTCTTCAGGCAATACATATCATGACCGTATGGGACGCCGCAAACACGCCAACGGTAGCAGAACCAAAGTCGGGCAAACTTTAATGTTTCCATTGAGGTGGAGTAATGGAGTGTAAGAGCGAGTGAAAAGTATGGAGTCGGTCAAGAAGATAGAACCCCCCCCCTCTCCCCTTATAACAACAAGCAGGCATGTACTGGCCATGTTCTTCCATTAAACAATGTTCAAACGATTATGCAGATCTACAAGAGTATGACATTTCGCAACCTCAATATCGTATGTAGCGATTTTCATTAAATAAAAAGGCCAGTCCTTTAGTATTTGCATTAGTTTCGGAGCCGCCGGGAGATTGGTAAAATCATTTGAAAAGATTTCAATAGATGCAATAATTGCTTAGAGTCATTAGCTTACAGTATTGACTTTCTACAACTAGAGCACCAATGGTGCGTAGCTCCAAAATGCACAAATTATTTGACCAAGACGAGTGTACAATGTTGTGATAAATGGTCAAGATCAATTGAGGCGAAGGAGGCCAGTTTCAAACAATGGCTATTGTGCCCTTTACGACTTTTCTTTTGATCAACAAGATGTATCAGCATTCAATAAATATTGATGGGCCACGTGACAGTGAGGCCTTGGGTCCTAAATCCCTGGCACCCTGAGGGGTATGGCTAGTAGATCATCATTATGACTGAGAATCACAATTTGCAACAGAATTTGTGAGAAGAGACAAGATTTTGATTTCCATATTTGGGCTCTAGGGCCCAAAACGGGACCCAAGATTCCCAAACAACCCTGGATGGCCTTGTACCCAAGGACCATTGCCTGTAACTTTGAAGAAATTAATTGACATCTTGTCGGAGGAGGAAATGCATTCAAGTACCATTGTGGGAATCTCATAGGAAGGGCCGACGGGCCCAAGTGGTAAACTTAATGGCATTTGACCTGACCCTTCACAAGGTCAAAAATGTTCCAGGGTCAATGAACATTGTGTCCAAGTTTGGTCAACATTCAGGCAGAATGACTGTCTGGAGCCCAAAACGCAATTGTTGACAAATTGAATAGATAGAGTAGATAGAACAGATAGATAGATAGATAGATAGATAGAAGATAGAGAGAGTAGATAAGAGACTCAACCAGCTGGCTGGTTTGAGCTAAAAGTTGCCAGGGAATTTTGTTGAAATCTGATTTTTCTAACCTCAAATGATGCTGTTTTTGGATCTTAGAAACAGCCTACCGCGATTAAACAGGGAAGGAATGACTGAATTTGTAGGTACACATAATAATAAACCTCCCGTAGGTAGCTATCCAGGAATGCCTGGGACCTTTCACTTTCTGCTCGCGATCCTACACATATGAATTATTCGGCAACCAAAATGGCCCAGAACTCCGGAATTTGATTAAACTATAACTCGAGGGCATTGAATATATAATAGGTATATAGATAGGGAATAACCACAGTTTCAAGATCATAGTGATTTCAACTTTAGGAGAAGGAGCATTTGGCATTAGGCCGTATTTGCATGATGAAACTGTCCGAAAATGACCTGAACTCCACCTTGTCATGTTGATTCAACACGCATTGTCAGAGGTCCAGGACCGATATTCAGAATGTACAATAAATTAACATACCTGGAAATACGTTATTGAATGAATAGTGACTGTCTGATTCTGAAGTGAGCCACTATGCCAGAATACCACTAACTTACTCGGCCTTAGTGACGCTCTAATGCTCCTGCACATCTTGAACATCAGGACAAATACGGGAACGCACAATAGTAATACTGGACACGGTAAAAAAACAGTCGGTCACCTGTCACAGATTCTGTTTGGTTAATATCAAGTATGATACTGAGCGAGTTATGGGTTACAGTATGTCGTAGGCCTGATATACTACTTATTTGTCCCACCTACCAAGAGTCAGCGAAAAAGGCAAACCAACCTGGACTTTCCTACAAGAAATTTTAGATCTGAAAAGTAAGACACCTTCAGACTTGATTCTTCATCCCTGAAGGGTGCCCATATTCCGCGATGCATCAATATATTTATATTTTATTTGGACCAGATCGTTGTCTAAACCCTACTGTACGTAATCAGTGTAGTGGGAACCAGTAGTGTGCAGATGTCTTGACTAGCTAGCTGTAACTGTTTAATACAATTCTAAAAAGCTGTTACAGTGTTCGCCTTAAGTGCGCGTTGAGGGATTCGCGCACTCTCGCAGGATTCCGCAAAGAAAATGGTCATATGCGGGAAATTCTCGCACTCCTTTTTGCGATGGAGATTGGCACATACACCAAAAAACAGCACCACGTGCGCTTAGTACGAGTTATTGACACATAAAAACTATATCCATTCATTCATAATATCACAGAAGTCTCTCGTAAATTAGAAGAGCCTTCGATATACTGGATGACGACTCAGTTCATCGACGAACACAACAGCTATGCCCACCGGACAAGCACCAACGCAAACCCAAGTTGCTGGCAGGTTAACAAACCTTAGCGGTTTAGTTCTATGTATGATTCTAAGGGCAAGATATGTACAGTGCGCATATTCATAGTAGTACTAGTATTAGTACTCACTTAGCTTGGTCGGAGCAGCCGAGGCTTGATTAGGCCCTAAAATATACTGCTGTATTGGATAGGTAACGTACTCCTTTTCAAAGTTTCTGTGTAATACAGAATAATCCATCGAGGTCAATGTAGAAATACTTCAAATATTACTATTTTACTAGCTCTACTCAAGCTAGGTGTAAGATTTCAGAGCAAGTACCCAATGGTTGTCATTCACGATCTAAGACTCCAATAGGCCCTACACAATCATGTGCATAGGTTAGACTATAGGTGTTGATACATGCAGGCCACATTGTGTGGTTGTGGTGGGTGTTGCGATTCGCCACCAGGCCCAGCTAAATCAAGTATTCAAACTAATTTTACATGTGATGGGATCCATGCTAGACTTTGGTGGGGAAGGAGTAAAGATTCAGGGGTCGGGACAGTTTGGAAAATTTGGGGAAATTGGCTCATCGGCCATCGCTCCAGATGAGTGATGATAGCTATGGCCCATGACACTAATTTGAGCTGAGGGGAAACTAGAAAGCCTCAACAGCATTTTTCACGGATCCAGCACTGACCATAAGCTCCAATCTGTTTGGGTCAGTGGCAAATGATCGCCGTCTCAAATAGGGAAAGCATAGAGAGTGGACGGATTGGGGTGTGTCATAGAGTGGCAGATTTTTTTGGGGAAAGGGGGAGGGGAAGGTACTAGGCTCAATGATTTTTTTTAATCAAACCTACAATGCAAGTTCTGCTGTAGTGCTGTTGTTTAATATCCGGAAAAAAAAAAGACATGCATACAATTGTTTCAGTCAAAACTGGGCTTATGTGGGCTGACATACACCATGCTGAAGAACAAATCAATTGCAAATGCGATGGACTGACACAATGGGTATCTGACAGCCAATCAACAATTCTAGAAATACCCCCCTCCCTCCACTTTTTCACGCTCCCCCAAATTTTCCCGAAGGGGGGAATTTCCCCCCCGAAATATAAATCCTGGCGCCAACACTACAGTTAGTGAGAGCTTGTGGTGGAGAGCACAGTGAGCTCTGGACCACTTGACCCAGATCCAGTAGGGGGAATTCCTATTTCCCGTGATATGAGGGTTGGTATGTTCCCAGTCCACATTTTTAAAAATGGAACTAAACAGCAAATGATATGCGAAACTATATAATCACAGCAATTCTCTTTAAAAATGCATTTCAGCCTACACGGGCCAGGGGTCCTAAGGTCCTAATGGGACCAAGGCCAATTGCTGAAACTGTACTGGCCCAAGCTCCCAAACCCCGGACACCACCCTCTCCCTAAGGTCAGTTTACAACATTGCAACTTTGAAAAATAAATGAAGCTTGGGGAAGAGATGCGCTTCAGTACCATGGTGTGAAATTCATAAGATGGGCACATGCCAAGGGGAACCTTGGACCCAAAATTCCCGAACTCTCCCAAAGGTAACAGCTGATCGACCATCATTAGACCGAACATCAGCACTGTGGCACCAAAATCGTAGGAGATACAAGATTATTTACAGCTTTCATACAATGGGCCCCCACTCCCAAAGTGGGCCTAGCCAAAATTCCTGTAGCACCCCCAATGGGCCCTCTACCCCAGGATCTTAACATGTAGCTTGAAGAAAGTTTTAATTGAAGCTTGTAGGAGAGATGCATTTCCAGTAACATTGTGTGAAATTTCTTCATAAACTGGGCCCCAGGGCCCAAATTGAACTCAGGTTCAAAATTCCCTGAACACCTCGAAGGAAGGCTGTTAACCATCAATATGACGAACCTCACAGCACTATGCACCGAAATTTGTAGGAGAGTGCGATTTGCAGTATTCCACTTATTGGTCCATTGTCCCCTTTAATGCCATTTGACCTTGACTTTATGTGGTCAACGCTGACCCCATCATCATAAGCCATTGGAACCAGTCTGGTCGAGCTTTACTAAGCACGGAACATTTTGTGGCCCAAAAGCACAAGTTTACAGACTGGATGATAGAGGATAGAATAGGAGATAGATAGATGTGACACTGGGCATCACAATAGCTCAAACAGCATAGCTGTTTGAGCTAAAAATATTGTAATTTCCTCCATCTCATCATACCACGGGAACGGATGATAGTTTAAGCATGAAGTTGGGTGAATGTTGGCCGAAAAATAATTATTGGACTATTAGTTCGTGAATGGCATAAAACCCTAAACTGACCAATGTTTCCCAAATAGAGGATGGAAATCCAAACGGCGGAAGGAATTTCAATTGGTATAATCGTGATCACCAAAATGGCCTCCCGTCTAACTGTTTTCCCAAAAATATGGATCGTTTAAACCTTCAAATTGAACTCCAGATTACTGATTTCCTTTTTTATAATAATATAAATAAAATGCCATCTATCAACAGGTTGATCAGTTTTCGCAGCAATGAGCATAATGATACTAATTTATTGTTATCAAGTCATTTCTTTCCTATTTCATTTTAAAATGTAACAACATATGAGAGAAAATATTTTCTAGGTACATAATCCATATGAGCATTTATACGGACGTGCTGGTATACGATGTCTACACCTGTACATATAGTATTGTTATCATTAATAGGCAAGTCCCTACACAAATATTCACGTTTATGAACTACAGTTTGTAATGTTAGGATTTGAACGAATGCCCCATCGGTTGACTTTGGGCATAGATTGTCTCGTCAGTGGAAATCCGGCTGTATCCATTGTTAACTGGCAAATAGAAAATCAAACTATTTAAAGCAATGTCGGTACTGCGGTACGGTTAATACAAATGACGAACTGACAATGCATTGTACAGATTGAGGTACCTTTCAGTATACCTCCATAAAATTAGTTATTAAATCAATCCAGCTGTTCTATTTTTCAACAAGGAATCGCAGTTGTCAGTGATGAGGGAATGTGACTTGGATTACCTGAACATTGCACGGTTATGAATTAATGACGGATTTACAGGTTGCATTTCTGCCAGATTTTCATCTGTTATCTCCATCTTTTGTCTGCATCCGATTGGTCAATCAGCGTTACCGGCTCCGAGAGATGAACGTTCTCCCTCTCCGACCAATCCGATCCGATAGCAGCTCCGATACCTGCTGAACTTTCCGCCCTGAAATTATTATTATTATGATTTTATTATTATTAATTATTTATTATTATTATTAAATTATTATTAAGACTTTTCAGAACACGTGGGCCCGTCTTGAAATCTCGTTTACTAATATAATTATATCCCCACTTCGGGAATTTATGGGTTTGGCAGCGTCGTCTCCGCCGCCGCCGGAATATTTTTGTGTCCAACCCATAACTCTCTACCCAATAGCCGAGTGCCACGAAACTCTGCACACTCATTTTCGCCCTTACAACCTCTTGGATATTCGAATGTGGGCGTCGCTGGACCACTCGGGCGGCGGCCATCTTGGATTTGCAACGAACCTGCATTGATAGGGTTTGTACAATACCCTCCCTAGCCTTGTAGTATCCTCATGACACGTTTTGCACACATGGTCGTCTAATGAAAATCTTGAATAGTTCGAAAAGTGGGCGTCGCCCTACCGCCTATGACGGCGGGGCCATTTTGGGAATTTTTTGCGAAACTGATTTTTCTTTGCTGATTTTCGCGTCCTTAACGTCATGGCGATCGTGTTGAAGATCAACTTTTTTTTGCAAAAATCCGAACCATCTACGGCCCCACCGGAGGCCATTTTTGAATTTTTTCGAAAATTATTTTTCTACTGCATTTTTGTACATGGTTTTTTTCCTTTCCTTACTTTGCACACATGATCGTGTAGATGAAATCTTTTGACAGTGAAACAGTGAGCGTCGCCCACCGCCTGACGGCGCCCCATTTTTGGTTTTTTTTGTTTGCGAATCTGAGTATTCGCTTATATGGCGTTTTAAAGGCATGGCGATCTTTTTGTGACCAACTTTCGCTTTCGCCCTTTGGGACCCCACCGACGGCCATTTTTTATTAATTTTTTTGCAAATGATTTTTCAGATCTGACACTTGCATATGTCGGAGCATGGGGAGTCATAAATCCCCTTCGGATGGACAAATGTCACCCTCTCTGTTTGATCGAAGGTGGGGATATACACGTTAACGGTTTACCCGCCAGACGATGTCTAGTTTCATTTGAAAATACTGTAAACGTTTTCTATACGGCTATCATTACCTAGTTAGAATTGAGATAAAGAAAAAATAGCCCAAACATCCTTAATTGCTTCAAAGGTGTTTGTGTGTGTTATAGGCTAATAATTGTCACTTTCTCACCATGACTATCCAGTCATAAAGAAAGTGACCATAATGACGTTTCAGAACACATGGGCCTGTGTGGAAACGCCGTATCACTATAGCTTTATTAAAGACTTTCTGGGAACGTGTTTCTGTACCTCGGTCGCGTATTATACCCTGAAGTCAGCATGATAAAAAACTAAACATTTTTATTTTGCTCCAAACTGTGTTGTGTGTTTTTGGGCGATTATTTGTCATTTCTCACCGTGACTCCGTCTCGCCTTCTTCTCTCCCCCTGAGTGCTCATACGTGGAGATGTTGGAGAACTGACTCTCTCCTTGCCCTCCGAACCACCCAGGACCTCTCATCATAACGCACACATCATTTCCTCGTGTCTGCCGGGTAAATAAAGTTCAACGAAACTTTATGAGAACGTCAAGTTGTGGTGGATTCCTTGGACATGCCTGAAATATCAACCGAGACGTGACCGTAAATGGAGAAGTCGAGCTAGACTCACATACATTAGAGTCCATTTGTTCCTTGATAGATATATAATTCTATATATATATTATATTATATATGATCTATAATATATAATATAATATATATCTTATAATATGTATATATATAATCTTATATATATATATAATAATATATATATATATATATATATAGCCCATTTTGATCCATTTCTTTATTATGTGGGCTCAGTTGATGTTTTGATCCCAGTATTTGCTCGTGCCAATTGTTTAAAATGTGATATCCTGGCAACCACTTTTCCTCCCAAATAGTCACATCATGTGACTTCCACAACACCAGATAGAGAGGCGCGGGGAGAGAGAGATATTCAGACACCCAAACCCGACCCCTTTCTGTCTGGGGTACAGGTTAATGCCCTCACTTTTTGCTCAATGGCGAAAATGCCACAAATGTTTGTGGCCCTTCCCCACTTCCGAAGCTCCTTGACCCCTGCTTTCTTCTTCATCTCAGACTCACTACCCTCTCACTGTTTACACACACCACAGTTACTCCCCTCATTAGGGCTTTGCTATGATCACAGGTAATAAGACCCAATAGTCAGTCCTGCTTACATCCTGACAGTGTCGTGTTGCATGCATTCAGGAAGTGTAAACAATCAGAGCATCAGTACTCCGAGTTGCCCACAGAGAATTGGTATTACACACTCCAATCTCTGAGCATTGCCAGTGCCAGGTACCGTATTCCCACCCCACAACGAATGTCTGACAGGCAGTCAAAAGTTAATTGTGTGTTTACTCACAGTCTCACACCACTACTTGAAAGAGATTTAATCCTTTTGGGGATTGGACATGTTGAACCAGCCAAACTAATGGCTGGTTAAAGAACACACCAATGCAGGCAGTGGGGTTGGAGATGATGAGGCTGGGCCCATAGGTGTGTCTAATTGAATTCAGCAGGGACATATTCTGGTGTGCATTTCTGCCTTGTATAACCAGGTATGGGAAATTGAAGAGCATATCACCCTCTTATAATGTAAAGCAGCAAACTTGGCATTTTCCCCCTCGATAAATAAATATAGGGCCTTGGAAAAGGTGCCGAGTTGTGTCCCTCCCCCCCCCTCCCCCCTCTCCCACCCTCCCATGATATCCATAATTACTAATGCCCAATTTTACCTTCCCTGAGAAATGCCACTGGGATTAATGTAAATATAACACTAAAAGAGAGGAGTATAAGCAAGAAGAGGCGTTTCTGCCTTGACATTAGGAATCTGTCAATTAATGCAGTGATGAAGGCTTCAGATAGGGCTACATCTTTCAATTTTCCATAAGCTGCCTATTGGAACCAGATGGGGGGGTGGTGCATGCCGACCAAAATTGCCAAGCCCTCCACCCGTAGTCCACCCACTACTGATCAGCAGTTACATATGGGGCTGGTCCCTGGGTGCCTAGTCCAATATTCAAACATCTCATGAATAATTCAGAAAATGACAATTCAAGAATTTGTGATGTCTTAACTTGGGGAAATATTTGTATTGAGGATGGGGGGGGGAGGGTGGAACAGGGAAATGCCTACTCCCTGGGTGGAATCAAAACCCCAGATTTTTGGAGGGGCCAACACAACATTTTGGTGGATCGAAAAGATAACACTAAATGAAGAAGAAGTAACGCAAGAAGAGGTGTTTTCCTGCAAATCGCATTAGGAATTTGGTCAATAAAATGCAGTGATGCATGCTTCAATATTTTCAATTTTCATAAGCTGCTATGAAATCTGGAGGGTGGGGGGGTCGTGCCCGACCAAAATTGCCACCCCCCACCCGCAACACCACTACTGATCAGAAGTTACATATAGGCTGGTCACTGGTGCTAGTCCAATACTCAAACATATGAGGAACAGAGCCCCAGTTATGGTGCTGTACATCAAACTGCACAAATATACCGAGACGAATGTACAAATATACTTGGTATATGTTCAAGATCTGAGCAAGGAGCAGTCTGAAAGCAATGGGCTTCTGTGCTTTTGACAATGATCTTCATATGGGCGAACACGTCTTAGCAGTCAATAACATTGCTACTACGTCACGTAGTCCATCATTCAATGGAGAAATCGGAGGAGGCAGTCTGAAAGCAATGGCTTTATTGTTTCTTTTGACAATGATCTTCAAATGCGCGAACAGGTCTTAGCAGTCAATGAATATTGGTCTCACTTAGTCACATCAATGGAGAAAAAGCCGATTAAGAGGAAAAAACAATTTCACACAATGCATATTGTGCCCTCTTTATGACCTCTGATGTTGACGTTCAAAAATCACAAGAGTCAATAACATTGGGTCAGTTTGGTACATCCGTCAAAGAATGACCATTTTGCTTGTTTTCATCAGATGTTATGCTTCAATTATAACAACACTAATATTATATGTATCCCAATCAGCATACTAGCTGAAAGAGCACCTCCAATAGAACATTATGACACAGGTTTTCAAGGAAGCTATGTAATTTGTAGGAGAGACCATGTTTTGAAATTTTTATCCAGAGGGCTTATATGCCTCGTGGGTCCACATTCTTGACTTCACCAAGGCAACTGTCTGATGGGTCAATTAACAGTGGGTCCAAGTTTGTTGACATCTGTCACAGAAATTACTGTTTGAGGAGGGTCCCATAAACCATTGTGTGGACACACTGGAACCTGGATAAGTATATAGGTTGAAGGGCCCAAGTGTGTGAATGCACATGTGGGCTCTCTCGGGCTCAAACTGGGGCTTCGGGTTCAACCTTCTTGAGCCCTGAAGGTACGGCTACTAGGCTTTACTTATGAACTGAATATCAGTCCTGAGTGTGGCATCAAATTTGATGCATTTTGGCATGATTTATTTAAACTGGTGGGTTTCCGTGTAAGAGTATGAAACATTAGTGTGACATTTAACAATCTGTTGACTAACATAACCTCACGTAAGGCCGAGATGCTTTAAAGATGGATTGTCGTCATTAAAATGAAACTTGTAACCACTAATGCACCTAGCAATTTAGATAAATTGAAACCATGGTATATTAATCACAACATTTTTTCTTTCCAAATAAATTGATATAATAATATTGAGAGTATTGATTCTGATATAACCGAGTTGTTCCGGACACTTAAACGAAATTTATTGTGACGTCCATGCAACATTCTCCGTCGTTGTTCGTTGGACGCTCGCAGACACAGTACTCTTTTACTAATATGGTGAAGTGAAAAAATAAAGATTTTGATCGTTTATCCTGCTTTCTTTTTGGGGAAGTGAGCAATTCATCTTATCCTGTAAATGTTGTTATAACCTTGTTCAGGATTGGTTCTTAAGAGTAAATTTCATTTCTACTACTTACTGCTTTGCAGAGTGATGATATAAGCATTTCTGTACAGTTTGTGTGCCCACTAGGAACATACTTTTCATCACTTCTATAGAAAAAAATAAGTCTTTTGTATGCGATATGTTTACTATATTGTTGAATATGGTCTTTTTGGACTTTTTTTAAAAAAAAGGAAATATGAGAAGTCCTCTCGCCTCTATAATTTCCAAAATTCGACATCAACATGTTCATTTTTTTACTTGGCTTAAGGCCAGGTTAGCAAAAAGAAAAAGAGAAAAAAAATACTTACCGAATTTGCATGGAGCAATAGGTCGCCAAGTAAGCCTTGATATTTGCCTAAAGCTCGGTTTATTCCTGACTGCCGTACTCCCTATACCAACGTACACCACGTCATGACACGTCTGGCAACCATGTGCGCTCCCCACACCCTTTGGTTCTGGAACCCGCAGATTACCGTACTTCCATATATGGGAGTGCTCCTTGGACCACCGGTTGGCTGACCGGCACTGGTCACTAAAGTTATGGCTTTTCGCTGTCAAGTCGTTGCACTGAGCGGAACATTACTTAATTAAATAACAGAGACCGCTCCCTCTGGCACCTTGTTGACCATCCACTCCCCCTGCAAGGCCGTATACTCATTTGCGCTTCATTTACCCGACAGTTAACGACACACGGCCGATTGGAACACTTTTATTGACTTCACGGCCACCATGCCCTCGTTATACCAACTGGACAACGACCCACTGTTAAGTGACCTACTAAAATAGTTGACTGTTTATTAAGTATTACTCATATCACGATTATGGGATCACTTCACCATTTGGTAAAAAGGGATTATGGATTATTAATTAATAATTACAATATTGGGGATTTTAAATAACAAAATGTTAAGCTACACGTAGTTAGGATGATTATTATTAAATAATTAATAATATTATATTAAGATGATGCCAACCATCTTACATTCCTCCCTGATTTTGTGTTGACGTCCCACGTCACAAGCACATGCACTGTTCAACTCTGGCCACATCAAAACAATAATGATTTGATGATACCAGAACTCATTCATAACGACACAGATACATAATATACCTTCAAAACACATATATTCTGACTCTCTGGATACCAGACAAACCGCAATAAGCCTGCGCAGAGCTAAAACACTTGCTTAGGTGCATTATAGGCTTCAAATATATAATTCTCAGATTAAATTATCATTTTCAATATTTTAAAAGTATATGAAAGTCTTCTGGAAATATTAATGACCAAAATACGGGGCGATCTTTCGCGAAATCTATTCAGGGCTGCTGCCTTCATCCATAACAACATGTGTGCTACTGATGACCTGACGCCTACGTCACCTGAATCGTATGAACAAAATGCTTATTTTTGGAGATTTGTCAAACAAAGTCCTGGAGACGATATGGTACTATTCGATTGTGGTATATACTGGAGAGTTATAGCCCCTCTATTAATGGTACAAACTTCGTCATATCGTCGGCTTTCACAGGCTAGTCAGTACTACTGTGCTGTAATTGTTGTGATTAGTACACGCTTTGAATAAAGTTGAGTTGAAGGGAACCTCCACTGAAGATATTTCCCCAAGTCATGTTGATAGTCTACCTACAGTACGATTTCTCATCAGATGATTCAAGCAGAAACCATTAACGGATGAGCCAATCAGTGTCGAATCACTCCTGCACAATTACTGCGACCATGTTACACAATCACTCAGGTACATTTTCATGGATTATCAATTCATTCCTGAAGAAAAAAATGTTAACAATGAGAATAATCTGCTAATGGACCTAAACAATAAATTATATAAAATAGGCTAGTAATGGCAGCTTTATTAGTCAATCTGTACCCATATAATAATCAGGTTTGTGTTCACCCACCTAGATACACATACAAATCACATAGGAATCAGTCTTCTAACCGTCCGATAAATCTATGACCCTGAATCCCTGATGCAACCAAATTGAAACTAAAGTGAACCCTAATGCCAGGGTTCAGAGATTAGTGGAATTTAATGCAAATTAGATTCATTGACAATGACGGACTTTAGATCTTTTTTAAAAGTTTTGGGACCGGAGGTTAACCATTTAGACAACTTAATTAGCATATTTGATGCCGGAAACAGAATCAGTACATTAACATCATTTCCTGCACTTATTAATCAATAAAAAACCATATCCCCTATAGTTCATCTGTTCACTTGCTACGACCGCTGAACAATAGAAAGTACATAAAATGGCTAGTTACCCTACCAAATATGAATTTTTTGCCCAAAATCTTATCAGATCTTACTCACCCCCCTCCGTATACTGCAAATCCCATTTGTCATCCAGACTCCTGCTGTGATGAAGGTATCTCTACTTGCATCTCTTACTTATGTTTCCCTCTAAGAGACTGCTGAGATTCAGCTACCAACAGGTCATATAGTAATTGTCAGTCCTTGACCACCTTTTTCAGGTCAATAGTTTTGCAGTCCTTGACCACACTATTCCTCCCTGTTTTGCTGCATTCCTGAATAGAACAATCTCGTTTGCTTGAAGTATCCGAACTCAGGCTAAAAACAATGTTCCTGCTTTCGGATTCTCACCATATCAACTAAGAAGAAAAGAACCCGGTTTGTGGAACGGGAAGTTCCTAAATTCACACTACATTAGGCCTAACTTATTAAAAGGGAGGCGGAGAAGAGGCTTACATTATTTGTCATTTTTTGACGAATGGCGATCGTAATCACGTTACGAAGATCCGACAGGCCACTAGTTATGGATTGGTTAACCCAGCCTGTATAAATCATACGAGTAAATTACCGACACACTGCACCTTATTTGTCATTTTTTTGACAAGTGGCGATCGTAATCACTTACAAGATCCGACCAGGGCCAACTAGTTTATGGATGGTTAACCTAGCCTGTATAAATCAATACAAAGTGAATTACTGACACAATGGACGAGAAACCATACTTAATGAGACAAGGAGTTAAGGAACTGCTTGATATGCCTATATAAGTTATACAATTTCTGTATCCATCTGACCAACTTTCTAAAGTAATACATCACTGGGGTAGTCGAAAATTCACGCAAAAATATTCGGACCGTTCCGATGCTCACACGCGTCAAACCACACAGGTTCGTAGGCTACATTGACTTGTGCTGTGTAATCGAATACTTAGGCTAGTACTTAACAGTATTTATAGGCTTACGTTACGCTACGAATACGGAACCTCTGCCTCATACCATCGCTGCAAATTGCTCCGAAATCCTTGGGTTCAATAATAATTGTTCCCGTTCTTTCCTCTGTACTTTCACATCTCACTATTAAAGGATTTTTTTGTTCTATGATTATTCCGTAGAACGAAAAATATCAAGTGTCCTTTCGAGTGGCTGCGCGAAATCGCTCGCATCCGGCTGTGTACGTACGTCGGTATAGCATCGGTATCTCACATATATACAGCTGGATTGCGAGGGCAGATCTCACGCGCAGCTGTATGCCGCGTACTTTCGGACCTCGTATATGTACTGTATAACCGTATCGACCCAGGTAGAGCGGACAAAAACCTAGGGGTTTGTTAATGCGTCACATAACATTCGAAGCACGTTACTGTTTTTGTATTCACTCATCTCCAGTAATTACCAAAGTCACAACCTCGAAAGAACGCACCATAAATTGCGAGGTCAGATCTCCGTGAATTATGGGAAAATGAAAAGGATCATGGGATAGTCAAATTTTCCATCTGAATCAACCTTAACTCCCTCAGATAACATGACATGTAATTTTGTGAACATGTCATGAAGAAGCACTTTGAGAAAACATTAGAATTCAATTTGAGAACAGTCCATCTCTTCATAGCAGAAAATGCCTTTGTAGATTTTCAACCAAAATATTCCCTTATTCCTCTTCAATTCCTTTGACCTTGACCTTCCCGAGGTCAACGTTGTCCCCAGGGTCAATGAACATTGTTTCCAAGTTCGGTCCACATTCATCAAAGTATGACAGTTAGGGGCCTATGATTATTTTCTTTTCACCAGATGTCACGGTTTTTAACTCTAATGGCATTAATATGACGTTCCCATCAAAATTCTGTGTACAATCTGAAGTAGGGAGCGCTAAACCAATGGCATTATGACTGCGTTGCACGACAACTAATGCGTTTTGTAGGAAAGATACGTTGTAGTTGTGATCAGAATGGCCACTTGTGCTGCTCTAATGACCTTTGACCTTGACCTCCAAGTTCATAAATGTCCCTAGTGGTCAATGAATACACTATGTTCATTTTGGTCCAACATCAATCACAGATGATCGACGAATTTGGCAGCCCAAAAGTCAAAACAAAAAAAGCCAAAAGTAAATGTGGACCACAGGAATTAGTAGATAGATGACATGGGCATCACAATAGCTCAACCAGCTATGCTGTTTTTGAGCTAAGAATTAAAATACAATTCAAGAATTTGTACTGTCTTCCACTGGTGGAATATTGGTGCTATCCAATACGTCCAAACCGAATCAGAATAACATGAAATGACAATTCAGATTTGTACTGTCTTCACTGGGGTAATATATGTTTTGTTGGCTATAGCTTGTTCTCACTCTGTACAATGAATCGTTGCCGAGATATAAGGATTGGTCCTATGTGACCTGGAATGAACTTGACCTGAATACCAACAACAGTAGGGTTCTCTTCATCTGTTTAACAATCCCAAAGAACACACTTAATTTGAACTTCATAGATCTTGCACTTCTTAATATCATGCTGACGACAGATGTCCAAATGCCAAATTTATCCACAATTCACTGTTTTAACTGGCTTGAACTCTTCCGATCTTCATTGAGATAGCTTGTGTGATAAGATATCGTGTAAAATGGTCTGTCTGACCTTTTTCGTTTGTCGTAACAGATGCCTCTGGCCATTTCACAACAAACTGCAAAATCACTCGGTCCAAAGGTCAATGATGTCTAAAAGGTCAAATGAGTTCAAAGTCGTTCACCAGATGTATTTCACCCGGTACTCAAGGGCTACTACCCCCGGACACTAACCCCCCTGGCAATAACCCCTCGGACAACTAACCCCGAGAACAACAACCCACTGGACATATACCCTCGGACAGTTACCTTCTGGACAATTACCTCCCGGACAATTACCCACTAGGACAATTACCACCGAGGACAACTACCCACAGACAATCACCCCCCCTGACAATTACCCTCGATGACACTACCCCCCAGACAATCACCCGCGGGCAAATACCCCGAGGTCGAATACCCCCCGGGGGGGGGGGGGTGGGGGGGACATTAGCAACCGAAATTCCCCCCTCACCCCCATGAAAATACCCCCGAAGTTCAAGTACTGGGGATAACTAATCATTCGAGACTATACCGACAATCACCATCCCGTATGAATCCCCCCGGAAGAATGCCCACAGATAATGTGAAATACCGTTTTTGGAAACAATCGTTTTTGGACCCGAAATTCAATTGTCTGCAGACGAATCCGAATATCATTCCGAGTTGGGCTACAGTCGATGCCGCGATTCACTGTGAACAGCCGGCGCCGTGTACGCGCGACTGTGAATGATCAAGGTCGTATGTGTGTCCTTACCAGACCAACAAATAAATTTATACTTTCTTCTCTCCTGCTGGTCCCCCATACCCAATAATAATTACAACAATCTCCTACATATCATTGATATTTATCCCTGAGATTTACGCTCTTCAAACCGAGGCGTGTCTGTACCTCCTACACTTTTTTGACAATGCTCCTATTGACTAACATTTCACACATTAAAATTTTGAAAATTTGGCCTAGCCCTCCCCCCCCCCCCAACACTTTTGAAAGGGTGATGAGACGCTCATGGGGGGAAGGGGCGTTTAGCATTAACCCCTTTTCTGACAAGAACTGTCCCGACGAATGGCTGGCATGTTGTGAATTAAATATTTTAATGATTAAATCAGCGCACTTTCCTCTTACTACATGGGCACTCAGATTGCGGGATTTCAACCTGGGGGCTGGCGGGTCCACTATCTAAGTCGGCGCGCCACCTAGGTTTGGCCATATCTTGCCCGGAACAATCAAGAATTTTTGGGGTTTTAACACCTCTCAGTTCACCGGAAATACCCCTCTGGGGACTGAGATGAACCCGTTCATCCTCACACTTCGGCTAGAGAACGAGTTCCTGCTCCCTGGTGGGATTACACGACAACAAAAATTATCTTTGATCTTTGCCCTCTACTGGAATATATTGCATCTATTTGAGGGTTGGGTTTTTCTCTTTCTCCACATCCCTCTTCACGTATCTATGGAACGCTAACGCCATACTAGTGACCCAATGAATATGATTCCTCTGCCCGTCAGCTCATACAGTGTATGCCCGAACTGGACCAAACTCACATTCATGGTCACTGATAAGATTACCGTGGCCGTATCTGTTTCAGCAAAGAAAAAAAAGGGAAAAATGACAGTGACACGGTTGTCCATGTTTGGATAACTGATGGGTTGGTGTATTGCCATGTATTTTTCTCATTCATAACGTACACATTCTATCAGGGGCTGATCGAGACATGGATGGCACATTCCTCTGAGCGTGAACTGCGCGACCGATGCATGAATAGACTCGAACCATCGCCCTGGAACTCATCATATCTCCATGCCAGGAGCGTGGGCCATTTTTCCAACCACCCCCCCCCCCCCCCCCTCCCCCCTCAGCAGTGTATATGAGGGTTCATACTTGGCAGCTTGCTGGGCGCCCCTTGTGCAGAAGGTTTTGATACTGCGGGTAGCCCTTTTCTGTCGTCTTTCTGACAGTAATTTGTATGCACGACCAGAGACGATGTGGACTGCAATTATTATCCACATCCAACGTGCGCTAACATTGGTTGGCGCGTAATTCGCCACTCGGAAATTGTACTTTATACCTCTTAATGCCGGAAATGGCACGTGCTGGGCCTATTGCAAAAATCTTGGATTTGCGATTTTAGTAAGAGAAGTTGTTTTGAATAGTTGTCACTCTGGCAGGTATACAATAAATATAGCAAATACACATCTTTAATATCTGATTAGCGAGTGACGATATGTGGATTAATGTACATACCCGTTGTGAAATGTGGGAGAATATTTTGCCGTACCTAAGCGGAGCCCATTCATTGCTTGGCCCGAATCGTTGAGAAAGTTCCGAAGGTCACTCAAATTGCAGAAAGTGTACTTATGGTCTTTACTGGACTCTCCAGTAGCGTAGCTAGAATTTTCAGTGGCGGCGCTGGAAGGGGGTGGGGCGGGGCGTCCGTGCAAAAGTGATTTTTGGGGGGGGCCATCAGCAAGGTGAGGACCCTTTTTGAGGCGAGCGCCACCACGTGTGGGCGCGCGCAACATAATAGACACAAATGTTTCGTGAGATACAGTAAAAGGGCACTTCCACTGGTCCGTGCCTTTTGGAAGTAAAGCATAATAAGCACCAACACCCCCAACATGTACATAACCCTTTTCCGTTTTTCCTGGTACAATCACTCCTTTACCCTCAAATATTCAGTTGATGATGGGCGCACAGGTGGGGACGGGGGGCATGTCCCCGCCCCCCCCACTTTCAAAACAGGGGGGGGGTCATAATGGTTTGCCCCCCCCCCACCTTTTCCTGGACCGTAATACAGAAATAATAGGCACATGGCCGATTTTGTATCACTCTAAACTGATTATTTTTTGGTACCAAACATAATCGGTTGAATTTGTCTTAATCCCTAATTCCCGTGCGGACCCCAGGTGAAGTTTCGGGACCGACTATAGGTCCAGTGTTTCTCGTGCAAATTTCCCAGGCGTTGTATTGGCTGAATAAGCGATGTAATGCTCTTCGAATCATTTTGTTCCTCGAAATTTTTTCAGAAGCCTTGGGGGAAGTACTCCCCCCCCCCCCCCCCATTTTTTTCTGAATGAAAAATTCGGGCGAAAATCATTGGAAATTTTGGAAGGAAAGCAAAAGAAAAACTTGCCTGAATTTTTAGCAGACTTTTTTCGATAAAATGCCCGGAAAACATGCAATATTCCGTGCTCCCCGCGGGCGCTGGTATTTCCAATGACTGACTGTAAAATGACAAATTTTTCTGCTCCCAAATTGCGTGGTCCCTTACGCCTCATGGCTTTTCTTTCCCCACGATCCCCCCAAGAACTGTTTCCGGTAGACCCCTGATCCCACGCAAACAAAGCCAGGGTAAAGGGATAAAAAAAACACCATGTTGATATTCGGGGTAATCGTCCTTAGTTATGCACATGACAATTTTGTATTCTTTTACTTCAAATCACACAGTCGGTGGTTGCTATTGACCCTGGCAATTGCCGTTTCCCGTCGTCTGGAGTGTATGAAATCTGATAGTTTTTTTTGTACGCTCGCTTAGATGGTCATTTGCCATTCGATGTGTCCCCCCCCCCCCAGTTTCAACTGCCGACGACCCTGGTTGACAGGCTTCTGGATCCAATAACTTCTTTCACACCTCGCTAGTTTTTGCTCCAGAGAATAACGCATGGGTTCCATGTGGTTTTCAGATGGGCCCGATTGTGCCTCGCTCGAATTTTCAAAGTGTTCTCCGTGTCAAATCATTCAATGAACCTGAATTTTGAAAGAAAAAACTAAAAACACTATACCCAACATTATGCCATACAATATCTCTTATGAAAGCAGCCGTCACCACTGGTTGCCGCGAAGCTAGTGATACGTCAAGGTCACGGTTCTTCTCAGATGCTCGGTGAGCCGCCCAGATGGACATTTTCCAATGTAATAAATTTGAAAATAAACTGTGAAAAATTAAAATATTTCACACTCAGCCACTGTATTAGACAAAACGCTTTAATAACTATTAATGGGAGTGGCCAAACCATTAGTTTGCGCGCAGCGGTAGCAAATTTTCAAATATGGTCTTCACTAAATGCGAAATGGTGTCTTCAGATAGCGATTTTCGTAATTCTCAAATATAAACTTGAATTTCACACCTTAGCACATGATGTCTTGGGCGATTTCCGAGCTATCCGATCGGAGCGACACCATTGGTTGCCGCGCAGCGTAACAATCAAATGGCCCATTCTCAATAAATGCATCAGAAATCACTTCACAAATTAGAATGAAATTCACCTTAGCCACTGTTCATGCGATTTGATCCACTTAATTGCGAGCGGCATGATTAGTTTCTGTGCAGCGTAGCGATTCTATAGTGGGATATTTACAGATGAGCAAATGGTGAGTGCCAATATCCATTCTTATGTCATAGTGGGATTCCTCTTTATGTTGCTGTGGCTGAGCGTGTGGTTTGTTTGTTCCCGATGTGTCGTGTGAGTGTTCTCTTATTATTAAGTTTATAAGTGTTTATTGCGTATATTCGATTTGTTCACATATAATATCCATTCCTTTGTCGTTATTTCGTTAAATTCTCGTCCCGTCTTCCTTCATATCCCGGTATCTTTTATGAAATTGTTTCGCTAGTTCAGCCGATATCTCCAGGTATATTGGCCCATTTATCGCCGATATGACTTCGACTATATTCAGGCTCCCTACAGATTTACATAATTTGAAGTTGTAATCAATCATCCAATGAAAATACCAAGAGTGGTAACACTCATACCTATTGGTGCACTTCCACCTTAAGAACTTGCACTGGCATACAAAAATCCGGATGGAACGGGACGGGATCTCGTCAAGCTAAATACATTTGGCAAATTAAAGGAAAGCAATAACGAAGGTACGGATCGAACTACACATCGAAACAGAGACGTGCATCATATGCTGATTGATCCAGCGTCGATACTCTGTTGTGGTATGCCGATAAGGACGAAGTTCATGCTTCCGTCGGATTTTTCCCCACATAGGCCAGGGCGCCCCTGCGTGTTGAAAGTTGTGCGGTTGGGGCAGATGGTCCCTACTCTTTTCCCCAGTGACGGTTTGGACTCTACACCATTGACTGTGCCTGAATAGCGGGGTATCTGCTCGCTTTTCGACCACAGGAAGTTGAAATAATTAGAATATCCCGACCTATATGCCATAACATACAGAATAACGCATGGGTATTGGTCATTCCAGACATCAGACCTAGTCGTTTCCTATTTCGTTCAGTCCAAAATGTTTATTTTTCTCTTCGCGCTAACCATTTAGTGGCGCTAACACTTAAAGAGTTTCAACATTTTACTTATTGTCTATACCCCCCGGATCAGATCGATTGGTCGGTTTAGTGAGTAGGTTTGGCCCATGGCGACACCGCTACAAGATCTATACCCCTCCCCATATGTTCTAGTGTGGTATTTATACCCGGGGCTATTCGTCCTCGGGGTGGTATTAGCCCAGGGGGTAAAGGTCCGGTTGGTAGTTGTCTCGGTGGTATTTTGTCTTCGGGGTGATTGTCGGGGGTAATTGTCTGGGAGGTTGTTGGTCCCTTGGGGTATTTGCCTTCGGGGGTGATTGTCCGGGTGGTTACTGTCCGTGGGATTTGTCCGGAGGCTATTGTCCGGTGTGACTTATCCTGGGGGAATTTATCCCAGAGGGTAGAAACGTCCGGGGGGTAGTTGGTCTGGGGGTAAGTTGCCCCGTCACGATTTCACCCAGACGAACGAAACTTTCCATTGCGACAGTCCTCCAAAATGTTTCGTTACAGAGATATATGACGATTTCCTATGGTGACCTCGAAATGAACTACCCTGACACCCAAAACAATAGGGTTCTCTCACCATACATGCTACCTAACCCACATCCCAATTTGACTGATAGATACTCGCGTGTTAGATAATCGTGCTGACAAGCTTTTGAACTTTGCCTCTCGTGACTTGAATGAACTTGAACGGCACCCAAAACATAGGGGTCCTCCTCCCCATATGTTGCAACCCACATACCTATTTGCACTTGATACCAGCTTTCTTACGTTCGCCTATCGTGCTGACAAGGGTTGCCACACACCACAGACACACACACATACCCCACTCATACGCACGTTGCATGATTGCATGATTCCTGTTTCCTATCGCAAGGAAATCAAAAACATCTAACAGGAAAGAACTGTGCAACAAATGATGTAGAGTGTCATACTCATACTCCAGTGGTGCGGATATTTCCTATTGTTTTAGGGTCTGGGCACACGTCACGGAGAGAGTCATACTTGGCATGAGGATTTGCCATTTGGAGTGGAGATCCCACTGGTTTGGGGTCGGTCCAAGATCATTCAGGTCAAAGGGATTAAAGCTAAAAAAAAAAAACATGTGAGCATGGTACCTGTGAAACCAAATGATAGAGAGTATTCATATTGGCACGAAGGGCCCATGTGGTGTAGAGGATCCTATGTCTCTAGTGAGGTTCAAGGTCCCGAAAGTCACAGAGGTCGAGGTAGAAAAGTTTGTGAGCTGATAACTGTGCAATGGAAAAGATGTACAAAACTCATACTGTCACAAAGGTTGCATTTGGAGAGATGTCCTTAATCGTTCAGGGTTCAGGTCGAAGTCGAGTCATGTATAGGTTCGATCTCAGAGAAAGTGCAGAGACCTACCTTTCGTCCCGGACATGGCGTTGATTAGGCTCTCGAAGGTCATGCGGTCCCACTCGTATCTTTCCGGCACTTGCGGGGGTCGTCACGAGGTACCTGTTTGGCCATTTAGCAATCTACAGAGGGAAACACTAGGCAGTCAGAGTACAGTTTAATGAGATGGATGATGATATTTTGCATGAGGGAGCATTGGCAGTTTGACGTTGAAAATACAGTGTTCAGAACAATCTTTCAAAAACCCCCCGGACGAAAATACAAATCCTGCCAACACAACTCCACAGATTTCCATTCTACTTATCAACAATACATCCGAACCTGGAATGAATTTTCAAATAATGGTGACGGTAAAGAATGAGACGTAACGAATATGAGTCTATTCCCCCAAACTGTTCAGTGGTGCTTGCACACTTACAACCACGAAATGTTGCCGTAGCTCAAACCGACCAGGGGTCATATCCTAAATACTAACGAGAATTCAACGCGAAAGCCATTGTTAACCAGTGTTTACCCAAAGAGAGCCCCCCCCCCCCCCAAGATCAGCAAGGTAGCATTTAACAGCATAATGGTGGCTGTATTTGCTAGCTCCTGAGTGATCATGGAGCATGGAGCTAGCCATATTAGCCCGACTGCTATTTCGCTGACACTGTATTCCGACATAGCCAGCAGCAACGTGTTGAAAAAATGAATGACATTAATGACCTTAACGAACAAATACCTGAAATTTAATCTGGGTTGTTCTAAATTATTCAATGGAATAAGGTTCTTCTCAATCCCTATCGTTCGCTAAGGACTGGCGTTACCAGCTTAGTGTGATGCTTCTTCATTAGACGTTGTCGAGTTCCTGCTAGGAGACCAATTAGTGAAATCAAGCAAACAAACAAATCAACAATAAATATCTATCCGAGCGTAACGGGGGTTGAGGCGACGGCGGTAGGTCACACTACCTGGGAGGATCTATCCTAAGGATTTTTGACTCTGTTATTCATGGGGTGCAAGCACATGTTGAAAGTGGGGTGCATGGTGCACATATTATCACTCTGAGGGCACACGGCGCGGCATCGAAATAACGTTGTCAAAAAGACATGATCAAAAATCAAGTGTAGAAAAGGCTAGGTCGACTATTGCCAGGATTTCGATGGAATGCCCAAAGTGTACATTTTGTTCTTTTTGAGGGAAAGAGATTGAGGGGGGGGGGTGGGTAGGTCTACCACCTGGCGGACCTGTGATTTGTTGGCATATATGTTTATTGTCAAATTTAAATAGAGTATTCAGCCATATCAAGTATGGGTGCGACCATGTTGAACAGTGGTGCGTGCACGGCACACACTACTAAGGGGGGCAGGCACACTCCCGGCCCGCCCGCCGACCGCCCGCGTGCATGGAAACGGCTACATTGAAAATAACGTTGAGCGATTTTAAACGCCCGTCTCACTTGCATCGTATTTTGAAATGTAAAACAGCACCCAACGCAAAACTGAATTGACTCCCTAAGGCTAGAAGTTTTTGTAGAACCCTTCCCGGAAATAATTTTTTTCTTCAATTAAGAAATGCTACTCATGTCCTACAAGGGGGCACGGGAAGTGCCGTTACCTGCAATCTAGAGGTTGTAAACTATTTTGACACGCTACGCGCCAAACCAATCGTGCCGATCCGCTTAGATAGTATTCATCTTGCCCCCCCCCCCTCAATCGCCACCACAAATCGACCGCCCTTGTCAGCCAGTGCATTGGCCAGTCTAACCCTTCAATTTATGGGACTTTTGTGACCCATATCTACCAAGTATTGCGAAAATGTGAGTAAATTACAAAATTACAGAGAAGTAAATTCCCCACGAAAAAAACAGGCTCGATCGAGTATGCTTACATGTGAAATATTCAAGGAATTTTCGAATAAAAATCTTGGAAAGGGAATATGAGAAGAAGGAGAATTGCTTGTAGGGGGCCTCGCCCACCTCCTCCCAATTAAGACAAATCCTGGTGCCCCCTTGTTAGGCGTGTCATTCCTCTATGCGTCATTGAATCATTGTTGTCTGCCGGTGGCAAGATGTGTCAGCATTATGCCGAATTGATTAAGCAACTATAGATTTCCTCACCACAGTTCTTTTAAGGTTTGGTGTGCTTTGGTGTTCTGGCATCTCGGCTAATACCATTAAAACCACGAGATGATATTCGATAGAAATACTGACAAAAGTGTATTTTCCATCCTGGGTCAATTATATGACCCACATTCTAATGTTGAACTTCAAACGTCCCAATTCAGCAGTGCTAATGCAGTCAGTCAGTCTGCATATCGTAACCACAGCTATATAAGTAGAGAACTTTCCCATATGTTACAGTGGCAACAATTGCAGCCAATTGAACGCGCGGGGTATTATGGGAAATGCACAGAAAGAACGGTTAGCCCAAATGGTAATGCAGTTAAACCAACGAGTTTCGTGGCGAGCATGACGCCAATTTTGCGGTAAATTATGCAATATTGGGGCAGGTATGGTGCCATATACAATTCAATTGCTGTGAAGAATAATGTATTCTGAGATTTTGTGGGTAGTTCTACCTGCAATTGTACTGTTAGAATGTGCAGAATGTAGACAACTTTTGGTCTACCCCTTACACCACTGATAATGATAAGGAAATAGTGTACTGGAGCATACCTCTGGCTTAGCGTTAGGCCTAGTAGCTGCCAGTCTGGCCGATGCGAAGAAACACATAGGCAGCATTACCGACAACATTAGGTGAATGATATGAAATGACCAAACTCCTTTTGCATCTAGGTTAGCTCAATTACCTAGCACCGATCAATATTCAATCAGTGCATCTAGGCCTTGTGAAGAAGTGTGCACACAATATACTGGAGCTGATTGACCAATAGTTCTAACACTACCGGCAGAGCAAAATGCATAGCCATTTTGGAATGACTGCAGATTAATACCCATCAATAAGTAAGTGCGTTTGCAGAACGATGAAATTCCCATCTATTTCTAGTCTACTCCACACGGCTGAGCCCAAAGGGAAGGCCTTAACAACAACAACAAAACTAAAACTTTGAGGCAGTAGCGGCGCCTACGGATTGCTGGCCTGCGGGTGCCGGAAAGGAGGTCGCTTACAGAGACTGCGACCAAACCACAATATCACTCAGCTCTACCTCTCATTCCCCCACCCCACCTCCCTCCCTCATTTTCATGAATTGCTGATGAGGTAGATTTTAAAACCACAGGCAGAATACTGAATGAAGGTTGTGGACACTGGGGGAAAATTAACAGCCCAAAATGCGTTGATGGTCCTGCAGGGACAGTGCCATCCACGTGATGTATAGTTGTCAGGGCATCACGTGCTGCAGGAACTCTGACCCGCCATCGTCAAATCCAATGATGCCGCCGCTGCTTTGAGGATCTTCTTTCTTTATACACCTTTTAGAGGGTCTATTGTTTCGAGGTTTTTCAGGATATCCAGTCCTTTGTCTTCCTTTCTTCTGGAGGTCTGAGGTGCCTGATATTTTTTTTTCCTTCAAATGGTGTACTTGCCGAGCAGGGATCAGGTTTTTTTTCCTATTCAAAGCCGCAAGGGTGCCAACCTGGATGCTGCACCTTATAATTGTCAGCAGCGAATAAAAATAACTCGAAGCTAAATCATTCGAAGGTAATTGGGTGAAGTCGAGCAATTGACAATTCAGTAAGTTGATTGTTGCAACAACAGCAAAAATTGTGAGTCAACATCTGGTAAAAACCATACTTTCTATAAGTGCACAGCAAGGGTCATGTAAATGATATGCTATATCTTTTTAATTTCATTTTCTTGGTCAGCGGGGTTATTTTTAAGGACTAATTAGCTGGGTG